>CAJQZP010000117.1:3065000-3415000 GCA_907164705.1 Parnassius apollo
CTTAGATATTTAAAAATATCACAAGGACATGAGGTACGCTAGTTTGCAGCACAATGGATTTTTCTTGTTTCATAAATCCGTGAAAACTTATTTATCGATACATATATGTATATTTAATTTGCCTTAGGCTACGTTTTCAATCCTCAGATGGATGTCTAAGAAATGACTAACGATTAAAATTATTTTGCCTGAACCTATCGAATTATCGTTTGCCTATTTTTCTCTATAGCTATCAATAGCTATCAACTCTAACCCAGCAGTTCGGATGGCTGTCCTGCAACATCAGATCGATTGGTAGGGGCATTATCATGATGAAAAAGCACTTCAGCACGCAATTTTCATCGACGTTTATTCTTTAGATTTTTGATTAATGATCTACGGTTATTCTGTCTCCTTTTCTTGAATAGTCGTTCATTATTGTACTTCCTGTATACCAGAAGACAGAAGCCGTTATTTTTCCGCCGGACGCAGACACCTTGAAATCTCTTGGCTGGCGGGGAAGACGGTTTTCCACACCTTACTTTGGTTTTTCATCCCCTTGTCAAAATTTTGTAAGCGTGTTGCATCTACGGTTACGAAAAGAGCACGGGATCACGGGGTCAATTCTTGCTTTTTTGGTAGTCTTTTAACCTTCCAAGAACCCAAAGCGCGCGCACCTCTTTGAATTTTAAGGGTTGAGTTAAAATAAACAAAATTGTCCCAAACGAAAGCTTTAGAATCTCGGATGGTCACCCGTATACCATTGTAATATAAGACGGAACATTTTCTGCAACTAGGCTGTAGTTATTTAAAACTACTTATTGCAGAATATTTTTCAGGCAGAAACATTTAATAACCGCACAAAGTTCGAGTATCTCCATTTTGCATCCGAATCAAATTCTCGCCAAATTTCAAGTTAGGTAGGGTATAGTTTTTTTAGTTTTTTCTGGCTTAAGTCTAAAATTCGAAAAAATACAACGTATTTCTGTTACTCGTTGATGAGTATCCTATTCCGAAAATTTACTTATCAACCCCGTATAATCACTACGTTTCATTCGAAGCTGTGTGTGGCTACTGATTATTCATTTGTGTATTATATCGTATTTTAATTTCAATTTAATATATATCTGCAAATAAATAAAAAAATAGAGCGTTCGTGAGTTTAGTCGAAAGAATTATTTATATCTATATAGATTCATAGGGTGACAAACAATGATAAAAAATCTACAAGGAAAAACATAATAATGTAGTTCGTGTGGAATTATGAAAAAAATTGACTAAAGAATTTAAAATTTAAATAAGTTAGGATTAAAAAGTACGAAAATAAATCCTCTCAGCATAGCAGAACGTATACAAAACCGAAGAAAGGTCTTTTTTAGATACCGATTCATTCCTTTTTTATTATATATGAATAAAAATAAGAGTTTTATTTTATATTAAATGCAAAATCAGTAAATATCACGTAAAGGTAAAATGCGCTTAGCATCTTTCTTCTAAAAAACTATCCAACAAAGAAGCAAATATATGGTTGTCAAAGGGATAGATAGTGTTATTTCTCCGAGAGACAAGTTATTCGTAACGAATAAAGTCTATCTGTCCAATAAACGCTATTTAATCTATTTATCTGGAAATGGAAAATATCGACTCTTAGAAACATAAGGTAACTTTGGTGCCGGAACAACATGTTGTTACTTTTTAATACATTTTCACGATTCTTGTAAAACTAGCATTTTTATATTATGATTTAAAAATTCTTTCTGTCTTATAAAAATTAGCAATAAGTGTAATGTATTTTTTTTAAATGTGTCAAACGAACTTTCAGTTTAACTGATTGTAAGTGGCTACTACAACTGCCCAAGGACATCAATTACCAACTTCAAGCAAAGAGGACTACAGATGTTTTATAGCATTTTAGGACTTAGGTGGAATGCCTCATAACTTGTGATAAAATCGGCTCTCTATCCTCTTCAAACCGAAACTGTGAAGTACAAGCACAAGCTGGATCTCCTGCTGGTCTCTTCCAGGACAGAGGATTTTTCCAAACCAGTGGTAAAGATTAAATGACTTTCAATAAGTGTTCTTGTAATCTATAATATAACATATTCTGTTCTAATCTATTCATGAGTTTCACTGAATTTTGGCACATTACGATCAGTCTTTTCTGAAACACAACTATAAAGTTACGGTCTATATACATCCAACTGCTACGCAAAGGCCTCCTTTCTTTTTTATGAGTACCTTGGGTTTATAGGGCAAGGAAATAAAAAAGGGCAACGCGCTACCCCAAAGGACATTCGAAGAGATGTGTCTTCGATTTTTTTAAGTTTGTAGTCATGCAGGTTTTCTTAAGACGGTTTCCTCCACCGCCACTTATATTTCTATTTTGTCTTAATTTTGACATGAACAAATCACCTTTGTGAAACATATAAAATACATTAACATAATTATCTACAGCTTTTTCAAGTGCACTGCTGAATTTAACCTTCTACAAGGTTGCGCCATCTACTATATTATTTTTAACTGCCTCGTTGGTCTAGTGGTTGTAGTAGTGCGACTGTTGATCATGAGGTCCTGGGTTCAAATCCCGGGTCGGGCCAATAAATTAATTATTGAGTTTTTCCGTCAAGAAGATCTCAGTAGTTGGCCCAGAGTCAGGAAGTTGGCGGTGTCTCACCCCCGTGCCTCGGAAAGCACGTAAAGCCGTTGGTCCTGCGCCTGATCTCTCTCCGGTTAACCGTCCCATCGGATTATGAGGGTGAGGGAATAGAGAGTGTACCTGTGCTTGCGCATAAACTTGGGCACTATAATCTTGTCCTGTGCCGATGGCTAGCCTAGGCTGCCGTGGTCGAAATTCGGTCTGGAGGACATTATTATTATATTATTTTTGGGGTTAAACTGGATGACATAAAGTAGGGAAAACTTCAACCAACAAGCAGCAACAGACGCACTCAGAGCCGGGGAAGCCGTACCTACCGAGATGATGCCCGGGTGTGGAGCGTCTCCTCGACACCCCCACACCTTCTCTAACGATATAGGAGTAAATACTTTACGTTTTAAGCAAAAAGCAATTCTTGTCAGTTATATGGCATTTGTAAACCGCATTATGGCAAATTACATTCTAGGGAATTTCAAAAATGAGGGGGTACTTCATTCCAATGTATTTTTGCTTGTATTTTACACAATATCTTCATTGATTGTACCTAACTAAAACGAAATTAGAACTTTATCTTGATGTCAATTTTGTATATTCAATAGAATACTTCGGAAATTAATATATATGTCGTAAGAAGCGACAGAGGGGAACAAATCAGGAAATGGGCAGCAGCGTCTTTCCAATAACGACATAAAAAAACCGCGGTTGCCAACCCGCTTGCCAAGCATGGCTACTGTGCCAAATATCGCCCATAAATGAGGCAATTTATGGGGGAGGCCGATGTTCAGCAGTGGACTTAAATGTAACGGCGGTGTAGTCGTCAATTATGAAATTATTTTAATGACATTTTTTTATTAAATAATTTATTTTTCAGGGGTGGTTCCATATTAATTTGGAAAGTAAAATACTGAATACATTTTCAATGTGGGAAGAAAATCGAGTTTTCATCAGATGTCAACGATTTGAGATCCCAGGAAGCTATTCTGACTAATTTCACATGAACGTCCGTACGGATGCGCGCGCGCGCGGTGTGTGTGTGTGTGTGTGTGTGTGTGTGTGTGTGTGTGTGTGTGTGTGTGTGTGTGTGTGTGTGTGTGTGTGTGTGTGTGTGTGTGTGTGTGTGTGTGTGTGTGTGTGTGTGTGTGTGTGTGTGTGTGTGTGTGTGTGTGTGTGTGTGAGTGGAATAGACTTGAACTGAAATAATATGAACTGATTCGGACCAGTAGATTTTGAGCAATCTCAAAAATAAAATTTTTTAAAAACTGTTTTTTTTTTTTTAATAACTTTTATACGGCTTTACTGATCGATTTCAAAAACTAATCAGCTCTTAACCTCAAAAAATGACGTCGAATGCCATTTGTAAAGTAACAATCGGTTCATTCGTTCGTGAGATATCGAAGGAGAAATAATTTGAAAAAAAAATACGTTTTTTAACATAACTTCCCGATTTCGCAACATAATTTGGAGCGCTTTGCATTTGAAATTATCGGGAAGTTCCAGGGATGGACTGCAGGGTCAAGCTATCTTTTTTTATAAAATAAGTGGGACCAATGTGCACACAATCCACCTGATTATAAGTGGGTGCTGTGGCCCATAGACATCTAAATTTGTCCTTGATTAAGAATCAAAAGAGCCATGGTAGTTTAGCGACAGTCGTGGTAGCTCGGGGGCTAATCGCTCACTGTAAATTACAGAGTACGCGAGCAACCGGTGTTCGATACCCGCCGGAATTTTAAGTGCTGATTTACCACATGCTTGACAATGAATTAAAACATCATGAGGAAACCTGCATGTCTGATAAATAAGCAAAAAGAAATATTTCAGAGACATGTGTAGTTCACTAACACGCATTGGGGCAGTGCGGCAGACATTTCCTTTCCTTAAAACCCTCATAGAAACGTGAGGAGGCCTGTACAGTGGTACAGTATGTACAGTGGGACGTATGTAGGCTATATCTTCTAACTTTAAAAATCAACATGCGTTGTTACCCCTGAGAATTGAGATGTAATGCCTCGTTTCCAGTAACACTTTTACTGCTTTCCGGTTTTCTACACTCACTATATGAAACACAGTAGCATTATGCCGCTAATTTAAGCTGGTATTCTTTGATAGCGTGTCATACCCCGGTCGAGCCACGCTACAACCATAACATAGCTCTGACGTGGCTCTTCTACGTAAGAGTTTAGCTCGTGATATTTTCTTTGTTGATTTAAAAAGTTTCAAATTTATAATAAAAGGTAAAATCCTATAGGTTTGTTATAGATGTAATAGTTTGTCATATGCTACAATCATGCACATCGCTACAATCCATCATAGATGAAAATGAACCTGAACTTCCATTTAAGGACTCCTTGAACACTACTTCTTTCTACAAGACATGGATCGATTTACACAGGATTTGGCGGTATGGGGGTACGTTTCTTCGGTCGCATAAGCTATTATACCTATCATTTTAACCCTTCAACCCCTAAGCGGTCGAATCCGACCGCGCACACCCACAGCACTTTAAAACATAAAATTTTATATTTAGTGACTACTTTTCAATGAAGAAGTTTGGCATTATAGAATCAATAAGAAAATTTCTATCCTCTAGTGTAATTAAAAAATAGTTATGCTATGGATATTTATTTATAACCTACGTTCATTTCATACGCCACTTTCGCGTGAATGTTATTGTGTTGATTTTTGGATTTTTCTAGTGTTTCAGTATAGTATTTATTAAAAACTTTCATAATTTTTTAATCTTTTTGCATAAATAATTTCGTCTAATATATATTGAAACAATTGTGATTTTCACGCTGCCGACATTCGCTTGGTATCTTTTGTTTTTGTTATCAAAATACAATAGTCTTTTTGTAATGAACTAAAACCTGACTTTTATATAGAGAATTTGTATAGATTTTATAATGTCAACTTTTTCATTGAAAAGTAGTCTCCAAATATAAGTTTTAATGGTTTTAAGTGATGCGGGTGGGTGCCGTCGCATACGACCGCTCGGGATTTGCCGGGCGCATGCAACTGCATGAGAATTTTAAGGGGACTGAGGGGTTAAATCAAACTTTAAAATAATTTGCCCTTGGTAATAATTTATCTTTGTGTTTTGTCAACCAATACCATCTTCCTCTCTAATGTATGCTCTAATGTACAACTGCATACAAAATTCCGTGAAATATTGTTTTGTGTACTTATAACATAGACGTGTTACTACGGTTTTACTTACGATTCCACTCCTAATACCACATCATCGAAAAACACTTAACATAGCCCGCCTGCAACCAGTTTCACTTTTTATTGCAATAATTAGTAGCTGCATAAGGAATTAATTTTACAGAGCGGCTTCATCGATTGGTGTTTCAGCATATTGGTAATTCAATGTCTGTATAGATAAAAATATATGTCCTTGATTATGGGTAACATTACAAAGTACATTTATCTGTTGAAGTATTGAGCGAGATAAAACAGTACTCTTGTGGATGTTCATTTTAGTTTTAGAATTAGATTTTTTTAAGTGCAATTTTGAATATGTTTTTTTACTGAAAATAAGTATTGTATATTATTTGTATGTTTAATAATAATACTTTACGAACGTTTATTAATATATAGGAGAAAAATATTTTTCAATAGCAGCCGCAGTGTAGGAATATCCATCATCCCATATCGTACTATGTTTTTCAGCTATCGAAAACATCAACTAAAAGAAATAAAGCACTGCGGTTGAGAACCCGCCCCTCAAACGTAACAACTATGGCAAAAATTAGAAAATCTATGAGGGAGGCCTATGTTTAGCATACTATAACAGCACCGTAATGGTGTTTTAAAAATTAAAACTTATTTAATAATGATTACTTAAAACAATTTAAAAGTATTTGGATAAATAATAAAATTACAAGGAATTCACCTCATCTTATTCTAGTCTTATTTTATACTTGATTTTTAATTCAGTTTTAAAACGGCTTTATTTGAAAAATATATAGATTTCACATTAAACTTACCGGAAAAGGTTTCTTGAATTATATTTTTTTCCGTATATATGTTCCAAACTTGATATTAAATACTATTAAATTTTTAATTTTACAGCATAGACTTCATATTCTTTTGTGTATACCCGAATCTATATTAATTTTAGAAACTTCTTTTATCTAAATCCGATGCGTGATAACACTCGTTCCCCAAAAGCCGACTCGTGAACGCTCAGCCGTGTGAACACAGCAGTGCTCGTAACTGTACTGATTCGCTCGTCTACGCTTTGGCATTCCGTCATACCTCTGGTCATACTGAAATGATATTACCTCGTAAAAAGAAAATGACATCAAAAAAGTCTTGCACCAAGATTGTGCGATTATATTATTATATCTCCAACTCAACTCCTTTCGATCATATTATCTTAAATGATATTAAATAATTTACATTTCGCGCTCGACTGAGATTTGAATCAGTTGCCGTTATTAAAAAAATTGGTTATTTTAAAACTTTGGGTACGGAAAGTATAGAGACATTATCAGTAGTTTATTTACATCATTAAAAGTAATTTTTTAAAAGATTTCTTTAATAGAATAAGGTTCACTACCGAGCACACATTCCAATTTAAGGTAAAAGTATAGATATACGGATATAAGAAGTTAAAAGATAGCTTGTTGCGTGCTGGCTTGTAGACAGCTAAATCTGTCATAAATTACAATCAAAATTCAGGCGCGTTGTCACCCCTGAAGAGGATGGAATTTTTCGTTTCAACGTACATAGATTATAAACATACATAAACACTCACGTCTATCACCCAGAGGAGTAGGCAGAGACTACGGACTTCCGTTTGGAACGATCACGTGAGTCACATTTATCTCGTCTTCTTTACATCTGTATGCACATGTGTAAAGATTATTGAAGAAAACGAACGAGGAAAATGTAATGAGAGTTTTAATTATCATGAACCAAACATACAAATGTATCTTGTTGGCCTCGAACTTATGACTGTTATCTCTTTGTTTCGCTGGTCGTTAGCGTTAGGAAAGCAGTCAATCGAAGCGTAAAAGTGAAAAGCGATAAAAATGATATGTGCTCGTATGTTAAGCTAAAGCTTATGATAAGCACTATATCACGTGCCTTTACGCACCAGTTTCACGGTGTTCCAACTTTGGGGAAAACACTTAACCAAATTAAAATCAAAATAACGTGTGAATCAGCTATTAATCAGTTCCGTAAATTTAACGTAGGTACTACTGTTCTTTCTATTGAAAAATTGCGAGAAGCGCCTTGGGAGGCCCCCTTTGATTCTCAGAATTTTTTTCTCGGGAATTTTAATATGGACCTCACCCGAAGTTCGAAGGATTGAGAATTTGCCTTAAGAGGATATCTGGACGGCGACGGTGTCTATAAATCCATTGCTGTGGCGCTATGATCCGATGTACCAAGCTAGGGAACTGAGTGTTACAACTGCTGCTCGGACTGATATCTCTAAGCAAATCTTTCGATCTGAATTTATAAAGTATTTTTCCACAATATACTCAGTTATTTATACATTATTTATTTCTGTTTTTTTTATTGGGGATGTTTTTGTACTATTTGAAATTGTAAATTAATGAATAAACGCTTAAACCTTCAATTTTGGCCGACACCAATATAATTGTTAATTGCAATTTCTACGTACTCCGCGATCACATCATGAACAAACCTATGTATATACATATGTATATAAAGAAACTTTTACATTCATCAACCAGGGGGGTCACCAGGGACAACGGTCTTCCATTTAGCACAACCTATATGTATATATATATATATATATATATATATATATATATATATATATATATATATATATATATATATATATATATATATATATAATTGGTTAAGGGTACACTTAATTTGACCCATATTCAATATTCATATTTCGCCAATTTGGTCGCCTGGCGACTGAGGAATCCCTTGTAGACTCTACAGCATAAATTTGATTTGTTTGTGTTTTTGCTCAATGTTTAATAAGTTAAAAATGTTTTAAGAAACTACGTAGTCCGTATACGCATTTGGTTTCACGTTAAATGCTACAAAATCATCTCAGAAGTGAGAGGAGTTCTATGCTTAACAATCAAACGTAAGCAAAAGCAGGCTGTCACACACTTACTGTTAAAGCACTTCTAAATACTTATTATTAGCAAATACGGTCATAATTATATCATGTACTGCTGTACATAGACCAATAATACCTGAAAATTATCAACATAAAAAAACGCTATTACTATTATACTTATTATTTATTGTCGATTTATTACACACAGCCTATAAAAGTACATTGCTCAACATGCCTATGTTGACAATCATTGCTTTTTTTGTTTTTTATTAGGAAGATGCTGCTGCCTCACGGGACGGTAGACCGCCAATACACGGTTAATTTAGGTTATTAATTTCAAACACATATATTTAAATGGGTAAAAGTATTATTGGTCTTTATTATTTCTTAACTTAACCATTAAAAATAATATTACATATACATTTATTATTTGAAGTGAAATTAAGACGTTTTTGTAAAGTTGTAGGTGCACATATTTTACTTGATCAAATCAGTGTTTCCAAAAAAAGTTAAATGTGTTATATCTAGCGGACTAAGTTCAAAATGTTAGAAAAAAAATGTCAATGGTTATAGTACTCAGTACACTAGCCGGATTAAAGGTCGAGGAACCGAACATAACAACTAAAACATAAACATAACAAATAAAAAGGCTATTTTACAAAGTACGTTTTTTTCTTTCTCCCATAATTCAAAGCTGAACTTTTACGGGCTGATCCCGTTATAGTTTCATAAAAGTCCACCGTTGGGCATGAATTTCTCCCACTGTAGTTGATTGTACATGATATCCACCTTTATCATCACGCTTTGTAGGCTTATTGACGGTCGCGTACTAGACTTGCCTCACATCGTTGAGGCCATTGCTGGCCTGGTATTTTATAAATGGCGTAAGCGTTATTGTCATACCGCGATCTATTAGAAAAAATAAAACTTTTCGAAATATCCCATAGTCGTCACTTACCACACCAAATGAGATGAAATGGGGTGATAGATAGAGTGATGGATTGTGCCACCACCACACTACATATTAACCAGTACGTTATCTGTGAATCTATACATACTCGTATATTGGGTTGTTATGAAAATGAAAGACGGTTTTCTTGTTGTGAGTAAATATTTTATTTAGCTGTATATTGTCCACTTTGGTTCAATACCTTTTGCCATCTTTTGGGCAGTAGCATGTTTCCATGCTAATAAAATTTTTGTTCTTTACTGGCTAAAACTGATCCAGACGGTTTTTGACCTCTTATTTTGCAGTAAAAGTGTTAATGTTTAAAAAAATATAGAAACCGACATAATAATAATAATCATAAGGTACTGGTGGAGCACATCGCATGCGTTGGTCACAAAAAATGAACGCAAACGCTCTGCGGGCGTACTTTAGGGCAAAAGGGGAAGAAACCGGATGTTTGGCATATCGGGCTCGGATACATCGCTTTTTTGCAGAGCTGGAGCCATCTCTATCCGTCACTGAGCAAAACCTGGCAGACCGAGTTCGGTACATCCTGCGCTCCAACATATTTGGTGACGCCGAAATCGAACGACTACGACGTGAGGCTGTTCCCTCATCGGATGGAAATGCTACGGCTGGGAATACGGCGCCACTAATTGCGCAGCAAACTGCAAATGTGGACGCTGCCGTCAATATTCCATTTGTGGTTGATTCAGACGATGATGGAATAGTCCCCCGCGAACTAGAGAAAATGAGGAGCATATTGGAAGAGTCGATACTGGAAACGCGCAGCATGCTTCTCGAAAATCGACCTTGACTTCCCCGCATACACTTTAGCAAGCGAAATCGGGCTGTCGTGCGGGCTCTTAACCCAATGCTGGTGACCTATTTGGAAGCCAGCCGGGACCTTTGCGAGACGGACTCAATTCTTTTTGGCGCCGCACTGGCAGTATGCCGTATTATTGGCGCCAAACTTCCCATGGCTGGACGTGCTACTCAACAAGGTAGTGCCATCCCAGCCTGGAGAAAAAGGATCGAGGACCGTATCGCAAAGGCAAGGGCCCTTATCGGCAGACTGACAAGCTTCAGGTCGGGTAATAATAGACCGAGAGTTATGCGCACCGATAGAATGGCGTTTGCTGGGACAAATATTATTTTGTCCGAGCCGGATATCACGCAGAAACTAACGGAGTGCATACATGACCTGAAGCAAAAAATCGCTGTTTGGGGGAAGCGGATTCGACGATTTAGCGAGAGGTCAAGGCGGTTCAACCAGAATCGTCTCTTCCAGAGTGATCAGAAGAGGCTCTATAAATCATTGGAGCGACCAGAGGTATGTGGAGCGGGCCCAGGACCGGATCAGGCTGACACTGTCGCATTTTGGCGTGGCCTGTGGTCAGAGCCCGTAAACCACAGCGAGGGCCCTTGGATGGAAGTTGTAGCGAGCCAGAGTGCAAGTGTTACGCCTATGGACCCCGTCACCATAACGCCTGAAGACATGGCTGAGGCGGTCCGTAGGGCCCCGAACTGGAAAAGTCCGGGTTTCGACGGGCTGCATCATTACTGGCTGAAGGGGTTCGTAGTGTGTCACGCTGTGCTCGCCCGACAGTATCAAGAGGCTCTCGATCAGAAGTCGCTCCCGAGCCTCTTCACTACTGGGATCACTCACTTGGTTCCTAAAGATCAGGATACAACAGACCCGAGCGAGTACCGCCCCATCACGTGTCCACCCACCATATATAAGACACTGACATCCATTTTGAGCGCGAGAATCACTCGTCACCTGGAGCTAAATCAGGTGATTTCACGCGCTCAAAATGGATGTTGGGGCGGTGGTCGTGGAACCAAGGAACCACTCCTCGTTGACGCGGTCATTGGCAAAGTGGTGAAACGTAACCGCCGGAACTTCTCCGCCGCCTGGATAGATTACAGAAAGGCATTCGACTTGGTGCCCCATACATGGCTAAAGAGGGTCCTCGAGCTGTACAAGATTGACTGTACAGTTAGAGACTTCATCGAGCAGTGTATAGGGCAGTGGAGTACGATCCTCTGTTATCTGGGCTGCGGCTGCGGAGAACCACATAAGGATAAGAAGGGGTATCTTCCAGGGCGATTGTCTGAGTCCAATCTGGTTCTGTCTCTCTCTCAACCCTCTCAGTACCTTACTGGAGGGCTCCGGGAGAGGATTTCAGCTACGGAAGGGAGGAACAAAAGTGACCCACCTTTTCTATATGGATGACCTCAAGTTATTCGCCTCCAGTCGCTCCCATCTTGTGGAACTGCTAAACATCACTTGTGAATTTAGCAGTTCTATTGGAATGGAGCTGGGGACGGATAAGTGTGCGGTCCTTCATGTTGAAAGGGGAAGAGTTGCTAGCTCTGAGGGCATAGATTTATCTATGCCCGTCAACTTAAAGACCCTTTCCGAGGCTGAAACATACCGATACCTGGGTATGTCACAGAACATCGGTATCGATGAGGCTGTTATGAAACATTCAGGTTGCGACGTGTTTTATGCACGCTTGACCAAAGTGCTTAACAGTCTTATGTCCGGTGTGAATAAGACACACGCATATAACGGTTGGGTCATACCTGTCCTCATATATACCTTTGGCATACTCAGGTGGACTCAGACCGAACTTAACGCCCTGGATAGAAAAGTCCGCATTACCATGACGTCCCATAGGATGCATCATCCGAGATCGTCGGTAATGAGGCTGTACTTGCCGCGTAAGCATGGTGGGCGTGGTTTTCTGAGCGCGCTCACCATTTATAATCGCGAAGTGTGCAGCCTCCGTGAGTACTTCCTGGTGAGATCGGATGATCCATTCTATAATGACGTCATTTCTAGTTATAAAGGGCTTACCCCTCTATCCTTAGCCCTCGAGCAATGGCAGGACCCATCAGTGCTTAGCATTTCCGACCGGGAGACCGTATGGAAGGAGAAGGAGCTCCAGGGAGGTACTACAGGGCTCTTCATGAGCCTTTCGTAGATACAGTCGCCTCTTCGGGGGAAACCGAGGGTTTTGTCTGTGCAATACAGGATCAGGTTATTAAGACCAACAACTATCGGAGATACGACGTCGACGTCTGTCGAGCTTGTCGCCATCTCGGTGAGTCGCTTAGGCACGTCATCTCCGGTTGTTTGGCGCTTTCTAACTCTGAGCACTTGCACAGGCACAACCCAGTAGCCAGAATTCTACACCAGGAGCTCGCTCTGAAATACGGTCTCGTGGACCGGAAATTGCCGTATTACAAGTACTTGCCGGAAGCCGTGCTCGAAAATGACCGCGCCAGGCTCTACTGGGACCGGGCCATCATCACAGACAGGACTGTTCTTGCGAATAAGCCTGATATTGTGCTGATGGACCGGGCACAGTCAAGGATATTTTTGGTCGATATTACCATCCCGTATGACGAGAACCTCGTGAAAGCCGAAACAGATAAGCAATCAAAATATCTGGACCTGGCTCACGAGGTGACCGACATGTGGGGTGGTCTGCCGACCGAAATTATTCCTGTAGTCGTCTCTGCAAATGGGATAATCCTAGTTAGCCTCTCTGGTCATCTAAGGCTACTGGGACTCCGTGACGGACCGCTCCGGGCTCAAATGCAGAAGGCGGTGCTCCTTGATACTGCCCGCATCGTCCACCGGTTTCTTTCCCTTTCCCCCTAACCCTCGGCCGTTTGGTCTCCACTGCCGAGGGCTTTCATCTGGTTGGGCTTTTATTTATTTATGTATATTTGTATTTATTTTATGTTATTGATATTTATGTATATATTTATCTTTTCATTTTCATTTATAATTATATATTTATAGATCCCAACCTGATGAGAAAACTATATAGATACTCCCCAATCATAAGGTACCAAACGTGGAGTATAATAGTGGAATACAATAGTCGATCGCTGTGTTGTCAGGTAAAAACTTAAAGAAAAAACAATTCCTTTGAAATCCCACCAAACAGATAGAATCACCTTTTTTGATGAATATCGGCTTTCGAAGTGCTTTCAGCCGGTTCATCTTTTTTACTCTATAATCTCTTGTGGATAACATTGTTGTAGACAACCCATTTCTTGTCCCCAATTATGATGTGCTTCAAAAATGCATAATTTTTTTTGACGTTTGAGAAGCAAATCACTGACATCAATGCGCTGACACAAATTTCTATCAGTAAGAACATGTAAAATTTTAAGATTAAGCCTGAGCGTTCAAATAATCATGAAGGATAGAATTCGATAACTTTAATCTTTTAGAAACCTCATGAGTTGCTATAAGCCCGTTTGCATCAATAAATGTCTTTATTGGGTCTTCATCAGTTTTAACTGACCTTTCAGAACGTGCAACTTCAACATCAAAATTGCTGTATCGAAATTGTGTAAATCAGCTTTCGAATTGGTGTTCTGTCAAAACTTTATCTCTATATACATTGGACAATTTTTTCTTGTTTGAAAAGAATTTTTAGCTTTCCGATAGTAAAAAAGAAAAATATGCCGAAAATACTGCTTTTCACTAATGATATTCCAAGTGGTACTAACCAAAAACTACCGCGTGAAAACAATCGAACTTTTTCATAAGCATGCACCGGTATATCATCTGTCAAAATGTTTAATGGTGCATAACCAATCATTGTGAATTACACTGTGACAAAAAGTTCTCTGTTGGGAGAAAATAAAATTACTTTCCGAATAACCTATTAAAAAATGAAGTATCTCTCTGCAATATTGAAATAGCTAACTTCTATTAAAAGCAGGGCGTCATTTGCATGTTCATCATTATCATCATTACAGCTCTTCACAAGTCCACTAATGAACATAGGCCTCCTCCAAGGAATGCCACAAAGCACGGTCCTGAGCCACCTGCATCCGTCGACTTCTGCATGTCTTACCAGATCGTTACTCCATCTAGTAGGGGGTCGCCCTACACTACGCCTACCGGTACGAGGCTGCCACTCAAGAACCTCTTTTCCCTAACAGTTGTAGTTCTTCGAGCTATGTAGCCGACTCATTGCCACTTCAGCCACCTAATCAGTTGGGCTATGTCGGTCACTCTGGTTTTAATGCGGGCATCCTTATTTCTAAGTTTATCACGCAGACAAACCCCGAACATAGACCTCTCAATAGCTCGCTGAGCGACCTTGAGCGCTCTCATAAGGCCAGCAGTGAAGAACCACGACTCGGATCTGTAGGTTATCACTGGCAACACGCACTGTTTGTACAATCTAGTTTTCAGGTTTTGAGGTATACCTGACGAGAAGATGTATCGTAATTTCTCTAACTGTTGTCCAGTCGAGTTGAATCCGTCGATTAACCTCTCGGTCGATTTTGAACTCACCTAGTCAGACTATTTGTCCCAGGTAAACGTACTCGCCAACAACTTCGAGCTTAGTGCTCCCAACAACTGCCAGCATGGGTGTGACATGGACACATAAATAACCATTTTAAAATCTTTTGTCTGTTGGTCAGACTTTCTGTCTGTCTGGTTTAATATTCAGAATTACTAAACCAATTATAATGAAACTTTACGAATAAATAGAAAGCAATGCGAGGGTGAATTTAGGCTATATTTTATCGCAAAAACTTGAAGATTATTAAAAAAAGAAATACTGATTAAATAAAAGGACTTTGTTTATTTTAAACCTGCATAACGGCACTTACATAGATTCTATTTAAACGAAGTCTGAGTGGGTTGCTAGTATTAAATATTGCTTGTAGAGTGTTATATTTATGAAAATAAAATACCTACATGGAACACTTAATTACCTAGACTGTTGGATGTTTGCCCAATAGATTATTATGTGACTCGTAAAGTATCACAGATGCAGCGTCTGTTCGAAGTAAGACATGATTGATTCCTGACTATCTCATTACTTCAATCTCGTCAACAGTTTCGCAAGGCGCTCGCAGCAGGTGTGATTTATATAGTAGTGAAATATATATCGAAATAATTACGTCATGTCCCAGTTACCAATATAGGTTATCGTGAACTTTCAAGTGTATTAACATCGTTGCTGGACTTCTTGCGACAGGGTTTAAATTTAAATACTGTCGATGAAAATATTTTAAGACCCACTTGCTTTACTTTTTTTACGTGGTTGAGCCATACTGTGACTATTTTATGATTGTAAAAGGAATGGTTCGGCTCAACCCAGAAAAGACCACGCTTTCACAAAATACAGGCGTAAAATATCAGCTTAATACTAATGTGTTTTAGTAGTTAGTTAGTTTAGTAGAGTAGAGAACCGAAGACCCAATTTACTATAAATTAAGCATTTCATCTTAGTCCTCACGGGTAACAGCCGATCTAAATTTAGATTCTTCTTCGAGATGTCTGTGGATCAAATCATCTTAACACTCAACTCAATTCAACCTAACACTCAACTCAATTCAACCTAACACTCAACTCAACTCGAGACACGATCGACGTACTGATGATAATCTCGAGGAGTGCGTTTGTTTGTTAATTCGTTTATCAATATAGTAATGACTTTAAGTGCTGTTAGGCGAGGCAGTTTATATATCATATAAACTGTCATATGCATATCTTTTTTTAGAATTTTAAGTCTTAATTACTGCATTCATGTGCTTTAGTTATTACAAATATTAAATATAATTACAATATATTTATTATTTGAGTTCGTTAAAGCAGTAGGACTTATTATTCTACAATTATAATAATGCACACTAGCAAGGTTTTAAGAAATGTTTAATTTTGTTAATCTTCATGGAAAATGTTACAATTTTTCATTTATACTACATAGCAATTGTATTAAACCAATGATTTTTATTAAAATCTGCAGACTAAATCGGATATTTTTCATTTCATTTCCAATTTCCCTTAGCTAGGCCTTATTAGCTTTTGATTAATTTTTGAGCGCGTCGTTCTTTTTGATATTTTTTGTTCGATTTGATTTGATTTCGACTTACTTGGCAGCGTTCGAATTTTAAGTCAAATATTTTAAATTTTATTTAGAAAAAAAAACTCAAAAACAAACCAAAACACACACACACACACACACACACACACACACACACACACACACACACACACACACACACACACACACACACACACACATACTACACACACACACACACACACACACACACACACACACACACGCATGCACGCACGCACGCACGCACGCACGCACGCACGCACGCACTATTGAGGATTATAATCAAAGTAGCATTTGTATTTATTAAGATATTTAATACTAATCTCCAAGAGTATCAAAGTATTATGCGTAGTCATTGAATTTTTTTGCGTAACGGCAGTGAAGTTTTAAGCGTTTTGTTGCGCTACTGGTCGGGAATTTGATTACCTAACGTATGAGGCAAATATTTGTCAAACGACTTCATGGCGCACGTCATAAATCCTTTAATGAAAGTAACTTATTTATTACTAAGGAAAGAAAATGTACTCTACCAGAAGGTCAGAAAGGATGGTCCGGACGTTACACATGACCTTTGTCTTGAACTTTCTACATGAAAAATTAAGAAAATTAAATGTATTAACAGTCTTATAGTGTAAAAAAACTGCTTTAGATGATATTATAATGTAGTATAGTTGTTTTGATAATTGCTCTAAAGCATTATATATCAACCGGTCGTTACGTTCGCTGTTTAGTCGTAAAATGCGATAAATATTACTCATCGCATCATAATCACGACAAATTACGGGATCTGAATCTTTTACAACCCACTAAACTTATCTCACGGCCTGTTGACAGTCCTTATCTATTATCTGTATCGTTAATACTAGTATCTCATATACTGGATTTACTTATCGTTGAAGATAACTCGAAATTTACACATTAAATGTGATTAGAAATATTTTTTTGCTACTTTTGAGAGAGAGCTATAAATGACATTAATTTTTGGATCACTTATCGTTTATAAAATACAAGCTTTTAACCGAGCCTACACCTTGGTGAGAAGTAACAACCAATGAGTTATTGGAAGACCTAAAACAACAGCAAAAGGGAATTACGTAGGTCACTCAATAAGTTTTGAGATGCTCGAAATTTAAAAGTGGAATGCACCCGTGTTATATGTTTCTAAAAAGAAAATTTATTTAAAAATAGAACTCCATAAGCCAATTGCTCAATATAAAAAAACAAAGCTCTGTTAATTTTCCTGCAACGCTTCCCGCGCTTTTCATTTAAAACGCTGGATGGACCGTGTATATATATTATAGATATAATGATTTTAAATTTTGTTTAACCGAACAATTAAGTTTACAACGGTTACAATAAGCATTAGGGAACGCAGTTCCATCACGAGCAACAAGTTTTAGGAGGTTTTCTGAATTCAAAAGCGGTAAAATTAACCTTAAAAATGACCAAAGAATTGGGGCCTCGCATACAACGAATAGAACGAAAAGAAAATGTATGGAGTATGAAATGTTATTGCGAGAAGACCCGCGAATCACATATACTTACGGACATCGAAAATATTGTAGGCATTAGTTCGAGGAGCATTCATACCATCCTAAATCAACGTATTGGAGTGAGGAAGCTTTGTTGTCGATAAATTCCTCGTTTGCTGTCCGAAAGCGAAAAACAAACTCGTGTGGATTTGTGCCACGAAATTCGTCTATGTTTTGAAAACGGGGCATCTAGGCGTGTTTCAGAAATAATTACTGGTGACTAGACATGGATCTATCAATATGATCCGGAAAACAAAAGGCAATCATCGGTATGGTTCTACTTAGAAAGACAGTTACCGACAAAACTGCAAAGACCTCGCAACGTCGGCAAAAAATGGTGGCTAGTTTTCTTTCGCGGAGCGGACATTTGTCGGCATCAATGCTGGAAAACTGTAGGTCATTCAACTCTGAATAGTATACTACAGCTGTACTCAAAGCTTTTCAAGCTGTGCGAGAGAGAAGACCGGTCTTCGGAGAATCATGCTGCATCATGATATATACATTCACATACCACCCTTCGAACAAAAGCATTTATTGAGGAATTTGTTGTTGAAACTCTAAATTGCCCACTCTACTACATTCCTGACTTAGCTCCTTGTGATTTCCTTTTGTTCCCAAATGTCAAAGAAAAAATAAAAAGCAAGTTTTTTCAAGCGCCGAAGAAGCCAAGACTAGCAAAAGTGTTTTCAGAGTTGGTTTAGGCGAATGGAACTTTGTATAGATCATGATGGAGAACACTTTAAAAAGATGTAAAATAAATATTAATAGTATTGTTGCGCGCCTAAGTTGACGTCAGGTACTGTCCATTAGTGCCATCTAGTGTGGTGGAAAAGAGCGAGGAGGGCTTCCTAGAAAATGTCAATCGTTACTTTCGACCAACAGCGCCATCTAGTATCGAACAGAAGAATTAAGCTTTCTAGAAGCCCCACACTGGAACTTTCTGCGCCCGTATCTACGGGAATATTCTGGATGTTTTGGTGTAAAAGTGTATTTAAACCCTCTGCATGCCGCGATCGGGGCAGTATTGAATTTGGCGAGACAAGCGAAGCTTCGAAGCGAAATAAAGTGAATCAGTGTGGTTAATTATCAGTGTTTTAAGTTTTAACTGGTGTTCGGTAATAAAAGTGTAAATTTTGGTAATTCAATCGGCAGTTTTTATTATCACGAACCTCAAGCTCGTAACAGTATCTAGAATACTTTTTGTATTTGAATAAAACTATTATTTACGGATTTTAACGCGTTTAATAACTTTAATTTATTTTTATTTTATTTTATTCAATGTGTAGTGTTCGCGTAAATTTAAGAAATCATTACTTTTTGTATTTCTCAAAACTTATTGAGTGTCCTAAATACGCTCTAGATTTATCCCACAAGACTCGTGCGATTTTCCGAGATATCCAGTAGGCGATGTCACATACCGTTCTATAAATTATCTCTATGCAAATTATGTCGACCTGTTGTCCCGCTGCTGCGTAAAAATGAATTCACCATTTGCTGGTTTTACATTAAAAATTATAATAGGTATTTATAATATACTATATAAATTATAAATTAGTTTCATAAAAAGCTACAACTATCTTATTCACACTCTCCTCTCGGTGTACTAACAATAACGCTGACTTCTTTCCTCCTTTATCAACTACTGGCGGATTTACCCGCGTACTCGTATATCACGCGTGACACGACACCTCGCTTGTGCTTGTCGCTGTGCTCGTTTGTGCTTATAATAAGCGTTCACTGCTGGCTTCTCTCGGTTAAAAGCAAATAAAAAATATGTTCGTATAGATACATAGTATAAGCGTAATTGGTTCTTGTTTTTATAAACATTTGAATATCACATAATACTCGTATGTGATAGTTATAAAGTACAAATAAGCAGATAAACTTTCACTCGATTTATGGGTTATTTTAAATAACTATTATCATCTACAGATAATAAACTATCATAATTCGAACTTTCCTTGTGCTTTTTCGTAACCAATGGAAAATTTGTTTGATAAAATGTCAAAAAGGTGAAGGAAAGGAAAAATTTATTATTTAAATATTATTGAAGTAAATAATTGAAAAAAAAATTACATTGGTAGGTAGTATATACTATTAATTATGGGGATAATTATCAGAAAAAAATATATGTACGTATATGACTGAATTTACCAGATAAAATACTAAAATATTTTAGGCAATCTTTGAGGCTGTATCGAAGGGCTTATAATTTACGTGAGATACTGAAATTATTTTAATTTTTTCTTAAATAATTTGTGCGCTACTAGATTTTAATTCCAGCAGGCCCTACTCAAATATTGCTAGTCACTTCAGTTTACTGATTTTTTGGGCTGTGTCGGTGACTCTGGTTTTGCTGCGGATATATTTATTAATTTTATTTGAAACACCAACAGCTCAACTCACTTCATTTATTTAAAAAAAATATCTACATACTGAAATACTACATATAAAAGGTATTCGCAAATGAAAAATCTAAATTTCTACCTATTCAGAATCACATCACATAATAAAGCTCAGGGCAAATATATTGAAGAAAGGTTGTCAAGTGGAAGACTCACACCGGTAAGGGAAGTCTAGGGCAGCCCCCTACTAGATGAGTCACGGCCTGGTAAGATATGCAGGAAGCTCAGTATTGAATTTTGTATAATAATTGGGTATTATAAATAAGATTTCTTTTAGTTTCAACTGGTTTCAATTTAATGAGAAAGTTTTTTTATTATATTGTTGACACAGTGCATAGTAAAAGTTTTGTAGCATACAGCCTAGAATTAATTATAAAATTTTATCCAATACTCCCACTAAATTTTATAAAGAAAAATCTCTCATATTTGCCTGCCTTTAATGTAAAATAAACTTAACTTATATAACTGACAATATTTCATCTCTTATACGTTCAAATTTAACAGTAGGTAAAGCCTTAGTAAGAATATCAGCCAGTTGATCTGAACTTTTCACATACCTAATAACAATTAATATTCTTTTAATTTTTTCTCTTATGAAATGGAATTTAACATCATTGTGTTTTGTCTTTTATGATACACAGGATTATTCATTAGTTTGATTGCACTTTGATTATCAATACACAGGGTTGTGATATCAATATCTTTGAAAAACTGTCTTAACCATAAAAGATTCTTGGCAGCTTCACAACCAGCCATAAATTCAGCTTCAGTTGTTGATAGGGCAACACAAGGTTGTTTTTGACTAGACCAAGATATAGGTCCACCATTTAACATAAAAATAAAACCACTAGTTGATTTCCTTGTATCTAAGTCCCCAGCAAAATCTGAATCCGAATATCCAATCAAACTTTTATGACCTTGATACTACATTTTTAGTTTTTATGAGATATCTAATAATCTTCTTAAGTTGATTAACATGATGTATACTAGGATTATTGATATATCTATTTAATAGATTTACTCCATATGAAATGTCTGGCCTAGTTGCTGTAGATAAAAATAGTAATGAAAAATAAATCTGCTTATCGTCAATACTTTCAGTTAACTGAACATTTACATCGATTGGTGTACTATTTGAGTATGCAGTACTCATATTGAATTTACTTATTAACTGTTCAATATATTGTCTTTGACTGATACAAACAAATATTCAAATTCAAATATTTTATTTTCAGTACTTAGTCTATTACAAATATTAGATATAGGAACTCCCCTTTAGGCAAAACATCGCCTGTGGTGGGAAGAATCGCTCTTCTTACAAACGGTTACATAGAAAACTAAATTACAACTAATATGCACTAAAACAAGCAAGTTCACATGTAATTAATATTTTTTTTTTATTTTGTTTCCATCTGCTCGTGTTTTGTGTGTGTGTGTGTGTGTGTGTGTGTGTGTGTGTGTGTGTGTGTGTGTGTGTGTGTGTGTGTGTGTGCGTAAGTGTTGTGTTATATAACTTATATTTGTTATTTAATATTTTCAAATTTTCAAATACTCACCTTAAATAGTATTGGCAATAAGTGGAACCTGTATACGCTATAAGACCTATGGATACCTACACATAACGAAGATACGTTAGTTTTTAAGCATCAGTTCTTTCTCAGTGGAACTTATTGATTTTAGCCATTCCAAAACCGTTTTCTTACAATATTTTTTATTAAGGGGAAGTATGTTTGGATACTTATTTATTCTATTGTAGATTGAGGCAGACTGCATAGAGTACTGCCGTCTTGCAAAGTCAGATTTCACTGTGGGAACTAAGGCAACTTTATACTTTCTTCTCTTGGTGAGCAATTTAGCATCAAAGGGAAGAGATTTGTGCATTGTAAGAACAATGTCTAATATGTATAGTTTTCTAACTGATAGATTAGCTTCCCGATAAAGATCTTCAGTGGGGTATCTATATGGTTTTAGAAGCATTACTTTTATCAGAAACCTTTGAGCTCGTTCCAGACATAGTAGAGCAGTTTTATCAGCTGAGCACCATACTGATATGCAGTATACCAGTATGGATTGTGCTAGTGCAACATATGTTTGAGTAAGTAACTCTTTACTCGCAATATGACGTAAATTTTAAAAGTCCAGATCACCTTTCTCACTCTTTTCATGGTCAATTCTACATGCAGGTGCCAAGAAAGACGCTGATCGATGAGAACCCCTAAGTATTTAACATAAGCAACTTTATCTATTCTTGTACACGAGCAGTCATTATCAGACGGGTCACCACACTTGTGAATTTTTATGTCAAAGTTTGAAGGGGGGTTGAGTTGTGATATTTTTACTAAAACAAATATATTGAGTCTTAGCAGCATTTAAAGTCAGGAGGCTTTTGTCTAACCAGGATGCTATCTTTGCCAGGGCATTTTCTGCCGATATTTTTACTTTAGACCAGGATTTGCCAAAGAACACGATAGCTGTGTCATCTGCGTAAGAAAATACACTACCATTTGATAGTTTTAGAGGACAGAGATTATTTATATACACCAGAAAAAGCGTTGGTCCTAGTACACTCCCCTGTGGGACACCGAATGTTAAAGTGGCTTCCTGACTAGTGTGATTACCTATTCGAACACGCTGCTTTCGGTTAGTAAGGTAATCTTTGAATAATTTGAGAGGAGTGCCTCTCACCCCTACTTCCTCAAGTCTATTTAACAGGATGGGCACCGACACTGTGTCAAATGCCTTCTTAAGATTGAGCAATACTCCCAGACATTTATTTCCAGAATCCACTTCTTTTACTACTAGAGTTGTAAGAGCCTGAATAACATTTTCAGTCGATAAGCCTCGTTGAAAACCAAATTATTTTTTTGCTATCATGCTATATTTTGACAAGAAATTGGTGAGTCTAATGTTAATTAATTTTTCTAGAAGCTTAGACACTGATGAGAGAACGGAGATCGGTCGGTAGTTACAGGGTCACTTTTGCTGCCATCCTTATATATAGGTGTTATTAAAGCCTGCTTGAGTACAGTTGGAAAAACTCCCTGTTCGAAACACAAGTTGGCCATATGGGAAATAATTGGCGCAATTTCATTTAGAGCGAGCCTTAGAAACGAGGTCTGGATATTATCCCATCCCGATGAGCTACTTAATTTCATAGACTTAATAACTTCACATATTTCAGCACAATCAGTATGATATAAGACGAATGATGAAACCTGTTTTATGCTTGTGTTAGGATTCTCTGACGGTGAATTTGAAGTTATAATTTTTTCTGCTAGCTCTTTACCAATATTTGTGAAATAGGTGTTAGTGATATCTACCGATGCTTTTGGAGACGAAGCTGCATGCAGGAGTTCAAGGTTGTGGGTTTTGGGGGACTTACGTTGGGTTATTCCGTTTATGGTATCCCATAACTTTTTAGGGTTTTTTTGAGCTTTGGTCAGCTGGTCTCGATTATAGTTCCTTTTTAACTTTTTTTTAAAATACAGCTGCAGTAGTTACGGTACCTTTTATATATTATTTTTAAAGTTTCATTATATGGGTCAAGTTTTAGCCTTCTTTGTATATCATTTCTGCATCTGATGCAGCGAGCATACTTGGAGTAACCCAAGGTTTTAAGATTCTTTTGTTCGCTAAGGTGAAAGTAATAGTCGTATTTAATTTTAAGCACTGTTGAAGTATTTTTATTAAAAGTTCAGTTATAACATTATGATCACTGTATTCTAATAGATCAAGTAATTTAATTGTTTTTAATAAGTCTAGGGCCTTGTCATAATTGATTTTAGTTATAGTTTTGTTATTTATTACTATTTTATCAGGGAAAGATATTTTTAGAAAGATCATACTGTGATCAGTGACAGTGGCATCGAGTACAGCAATGGTGACATTTTGATGTTCGTGATTGAGTTTTAGTATGAAATGATCGAGGCAATTAGGTCCTCTCGTTGGAATAGAGTGACCTGGAAGGAAGCCCTGTGAAGCTAACATATCCAGATAATTGTGTCGATTACTGCGTTCGTAGGGTTGTTCGTCATGTCTATAGATGAGATTTATATTTATGTCTCCGGTAACGATGACATTTTTAGTTCCTTTAATAAGTTCCAGGCGAGTACATAATGAGTCAATGAATTGATCGGCTTTACAGTTAGAGGGTGAACGATAAATACCAAGAACTGTAAGTTGAGCACTACAGTCTAAATATATATATATATATATATACATATATATACAGTAAAGATATCTACAAGCAAGACGCATGTTTTAAAAATACCTCGGATACGTTGGCTGTCAGAGTGGATCACAAACAGAATTATCATCTTTTAAAATTTCAAAACCAACAAAACAACTTAGAATTAACTCTTTGATATTGAATTCCTGCTTTAAATAACTAACAATTCGATCTAATATTGAATTTGATTGTGATATTATTAGAGCATCATCTACATACAATATTAACAAAGCTTTAATGTCATAAAAGTTACCAACAAATACACAATTGTCGGCTTGTGACTGAAAAAAACCAAACTTTAATAAAAAAAATAGTAAACTGTTGATTCCAGTAACGAGATGCCTGTTTTAGGCCATATAAGGATTTATTCAAATTACATACTTTATTTGCTGGTGCTTTCACTCCATCTGGAACTACCATATAAATATCCTCTTCTAGCTCTCCATATAAAAAAGCTGTCTTTACATCTAATTGTCTTAGGTTCCAATTATATTCAGCAGAGATAGATAACAGTACTCTTATTGATTCGTATCTTGTAGTAGGTGAAAAGATTTCATTATAATCTATCCCCTCAAATTATGTGAAACCACGGGCACAAAGTCGAGCTTTATATCTTTCCACTTTACCGCCTTTGGTTCTTTTAATATTAAAACCCATTTGGACGTTATAGTTCTCTGGTTTTCATTATCCACAAAACTCCAGGTGTTATTTGTACGATGAGCTTTTAATTATTCATTTATTGCCTTTAGCCACAACTCACTTTCTTTACCATTGATTGCTTTATGGTAGCTCACAGATACATCCAATTCCATTAAATTTGCCTCAAGAACATTATTTCTACGTGGTCGTAAATTAATATATAAACGAACCGTATCTGGGATCAGCGGTCTCGGTCTGTGGCTTCCGACATCCAGTTTTTGCCTACGACTCGGGTGATATCGTCTGCCCATCTATATGTAGGTCTTCCTCTTTTCCGAGTGCCTGTAGGACCTGGCCATAACGTTATGCGAATTGTCCATCGCTTGTCGCTCATTCTTGCTACGTGTCCTGCTCACCTCTATTTTAACTTTAGAGCGTGCGTTAGGGCATCTGTTATTCTTGTCTTTTGCCTGATGATAGTGTGACGAATTTTTTGAATTTTTCTAATCTTTGTGACGCTTCTTTCCATGCTACGCTGACAAGATGTGATTTTATTTTTGACTCTTCGTGTGAACTTCCAAGTTTGGCATGCGTAGGTTAATGTTGGCAAAAGACATGAGTCTATGACTTTGCTCTTGATTTTCATTGGCATCTGACTTTTTAGAATTTCCTTTAGGCTCCAAAATTTTTTCCATGTCTTTATTATTCTTCTATCAATTTCTGTATCATTGTTTTGTTTTTGAAACGAAATTTGTTTGCCTAAGTATATATAGTTCTCGACATACTCTACTGGCGTATAGTCAAGACATATAGAGTTTTTTTGTGGCATTTGTCATGAGTTTTGTTTTTCTCAGGTTAATTTCTAGTCCTACCTCTTTACTTACTTGTTGTAATGTGTGTAACATTGATTCTAGCTCTATGCTGTTTTCTGATAGAAGAACAATGTCGTCGGCGAACCTCAAGTGGCAAATATGTTTCCCTTTTATGCGTATACCTATTTTATCCCAATTTAGTTTTCCGATAATCGATTCTAGTACTGCTATAAAGATTTGAGGCGACAGAGGATCGCCTTGCCGTACTCCTCTTTTGATATGGATCTCCTGCGGTCTCTAGTTTCAATCTGCTAGTATTTCTCTCGTAAAGGTATTTTAAGACTTGGACGTATTTTTTCCCCACTTTTTGTGCTTGTAAAGATTCCCATATTGCGGGATGTAGTATTGTATCGAAAGCTTTCTGGTAGTCTACAAACGCTATGTAGAGTGGACGTTGATATTCCTGATATTTTTCTATAAGTAATTCCAAAGAGTGGATGTGGTCCATTGTGGAGTAGCTCTTTCGAAACCCAGCTTGCTCGATCGGTTGACTTTTTTCCAGTGTATTCCTGATTCTCTTCTGTATTATTGATGAGAATAATTTATAAAGTGATGGAAGAAGGCTAATTGGTCGATAATTGCCTATGTTCTTTGGATCACCCTTTTTGAACAATAGGATGATATTCGACTCGGACCACTGTATGGGTGTTATAGAAGAACTTAAAATCAAATTAAATAGATGTGTCAGAGGGCTTACTAGGTAAATACTAGCTATTTTTATTGCCTCGTTTGTTATTCTGTCCGGTCCTGGACTCTTCTCTAATTTTAACATGTTTATTCCCATTATAATTTCTGCCTCATTCACTGGATTTATATCTATATCGTTGTCATCATTTTTCGGTTCAGTTTGGTCTATGTCTTGGCATTCTGGGGCACTGTACAAGTTTTTATAAAAGTTAGTTGCTATGTTTAAGATCTCTCTTCGGTCATGCGTTGTTCTTTGAGGATCATTGAGTCCTTCTATCCATGTTTTATGAGATCGCAGTTCCTTATACGCTTTCTTAATACTTCCTGTTAAGATGTTTTTCGATAGTATGTTTTCGATGGTTTGAGTAGTCTTTTCGAACATATTTGCTAACTAGCTTGTACAGTGCTTTTAATTCATTTTTCATAGCTCGCGTCTTTGGTTTTGTATTTTGTAGAGCACTTCTATGCTGTATTAACTTTGTAGTATCAGTTGATAACACGCTGCTTCTTTCATTGTCTTTATCTTTTACGAGAGCTTTCTTCAAACTGGTTTCTACAATGTTAATTATGTTATCATAGCATTCTTGTACAGAGTTAATTTTTAGGCAGTTCATAAAGTCTTCGTTATATTCGTTGAGTGATTGTTCATATCTCGATCTTTCTTTTACGCTTTTAAGGGAGCTTTTTGAGCTGTTTACATAATTTATTCTGTTTACTTTAAGCTTTTGTATAAGAAATGTTTGTATAAGAAAAGTCTGTGGTCCGTAGGGAAATTCAAATTGACGACTTGTATATTTGCACGTTCTTCTGTAAGTTTGTCAGAATATAGTCTATTTCGTTTTTACAGGTACCGTCTGGAGATCACCACGTCCATCTCTGATTATTTTTCTTTTTATAAAAAGTGTTTATTATTGAAAGTTTGTTTTCGTATGCGAATTCTATTAGTCGTGCGCCTCTATTGTTTCTTGTGCCGTATACGTGGTTTTTCATTATTAAGTTTTCTTCTGGTTTTGGTTGACCAATTTTGGCGTTAAAGTCCCCCATAACTATTAATTTCTTTTCTGATATTTTAAGGGCTTTGTCGATGGTTTCATAGAAAAACTCTATTTCAGCATCGTTTGCAGCGTCTGTCGGGGCATAAACTTGTATTATACTTATTCTGAAATTGTTTATTTTTAGCGTCAATATAGCGACTCGTTCTGAAAGACCGGTAAAGCTCTCGATATGGTTTTTGAGGTGTTTCTTCACGATAAAACCCACGCCATAAAGACCTGGGGTCTGTCCTATGTAACAAAAGATAATATTTTCATATTCTTGGATTGAGTTTCCTAGCCTTCTAGTTTCAGAGAGGCCTATTATATCAAATTTTGTCTTTTTCAGGGCTTCGGTTAATTCTAATAGGCGAGCATGTGTTGATAAAGTCCTAACGTTGAACGTCGCAATATAGAGTAAGTTATTGTTCATTAGCTCTAGCTTATTTGAGGTGTTTGTCTCTGAAGGGTTTTGGTCTTTTTCTCCCACGGGGACCGGCCGGATTGGGAGAGCTGGAGCTGGAGGGGCCTTTTGTGTTTGCTATTCTGTTTCATTGTGCTCTACTGTCAGTGCTTGATCTTGCGAAATGCTTTCAGTACTATAAACAAGTTTTGGTTTTTGCAGAACGTAGTTTTTTATAGTAGTTGTCTTGCATTTCTTTATGGGTTGTTTTATGTTTTCTGTGGTGTTTTGGCAATCATGTGTCTCTGATTCGGACGATACAGATAAAATTCTTTTGCTTGTATGGTATTTTGATATATCCCTATTTTTGTTGGGTAATACAATGAGTCTGTCGTATTTTATAAAAGCTTTATTACCCGACTCTCTTTCTACTTTCAATTAGGTTTGTAGTTCTCTGCGTTTGTTCAAGACTTCTAGGGGGTAGTCCTCTTTTAAATAGTATGGTGAGTTATTTAGGCGTTTTGGGTTTTGGTGAATTTTTATTTTTAGTCCCACTGTGCTGAACGTAACAACAACAGGTCGAATTTTTTCACCCTTTTTCCCAATTCTTCTGACCGATTCTATACCATTCTCATATTGTAAGTTAAAGTAATTGTATATTATATCTAATATTATTTTTTCTAAACGTGATAGGATTTTTCTCGTTTTTCTACTCCAAATATAATCAGGTTTTTGCGTCTCGTGTATCTTTCTAATTTTTTGATAGCTGAGGAATGCTCCTCTAATTTCTTTTCTATACGTTCATTTTTAATTTCCAAGCTCCTAAACTTGTCGTTTATATTATTGTTAATAGCAGTTTTTATTTCTTCTTTCATTTCGAGCATATCAATCTTTTGCTGTTTTATTTCTTTTTGCATGTTTTCCAGGATGCATTTGATTACTTCCATGGTTCTTGAAATGTCTTTTTAAGCTTTAAGTGGGCTGTAAGACAATTTGATTTGATCACTTTTGTGAGCAGCGCCCACTATTGGTTACGTGGTGAATTAGAAAGTTTGATTAGTTCGATCGTTTACGGATATTGAGTACGATGTATCTCTTGAGTTAGGTTGATTACGTAGTGTTCAAGTTTAGTGATAGATGGCGTTGCTATTACCGTTTTATATGTCTTATGGCTCAGGTTGATGATGATTAGCATTTTTAAGGTTATTTTTTAAATTTTTAATAAGATTTGTAGTTTTCGCACTTAATAAAGTTTTTAGTTCGGGTGATTGTTCTTTGAAGAACAATTCTTGCAACAAGGTTTATCTAATAACTTGACTCACCAGCCAATATTTCGATTCACTTAACACAACCCTGTTAACCGTTAAGTATTTTATTTTGAAAATATTTTTATTTCACTGCGTTTTCACTTGATTTTTCATATCGTCTGAGTAGCACTTAATATAAATTTACGGATTTATACATTTTTAGCCTCTAATATACAGAAAACAATATATTTATTCACTTTAAATACGGACTCGATTTGAACAGTGCCACTGTGGCGCCCTCTCCAACCTCATCCAACTAATATCATTTTACAACTTTTACTATCCAGCTTCTTTCTCAACTGATCTGGCACATGGACATATCCTTCGCATAAAAACACTCTGACATGATCTAGACTGGGTTTAACACCACACCACAACTCCATAGGGGTAATATTTGGTGTCTGGCTTGAAGACGTGCAATTCGACAAACAAACAGCACAATTAACAACAAACCTTACGGGCATAAAGCATGGATTGAGCACTTTTAACAATTGTCCTTATTTCTCGTTCTGCCCAGCCATTTTGTTCAGGCGTGTAAGGGGAAGTGAGCTCATGATAAATACCCTCACAGTCAAGATATTCTTTAAAGTCTTTGCTTATGTACTCTCCACCATTGTCAGTGTGCAGTATGCGTACACTATGTGAGAACTTGTTTTTAATCATTGAATTATATTTATTAAAACAGTTTAACAAGTCAGATTTATTCTTTAATAAATACAAATATCTAAACTTGTAGCAGCGTCTTTAAAAATAACAAAATATTTCATACATTGTACAGAAGGTACACTGAATGGTCCACAGACATCACTGTATACAACATCACCTGGTTGCTGTGGTCCTCTATTTGATTTCTTGAATGGTTGACGAGCATGCTTACCATAAGCACAACCCTCATACACAAACTTGTCACAGTCTGATAAGTCCACACCAGTAATCACATTGTTTTTGCACATTTTCTGTATTTCTGTGACATTCAGATGCCCTAGACGTCCATGCCACGTTTTAAGGTCCAATTTTTGCACTAAATTACATACTGGATTTTGAAGTGTTTTCACCTTTAACTCATATAGGTTGTTACTTTGCAAGGATACACACAGTACCCATTTTTTTCTTTGTATATTAAAGCATCTGTATGTTTCTTTATAATGTTATAACCTTGTCTTGTCACTACTCCTTCAGAAAATAGATTTCTTCTCAACTTTGGTACGTAAAGAATATTTTTCAGGATACTTGTCTCCCACTGTCGATTGACACACTTGTCTATCAATACATTTCCTTGGCCAACTACTATTACAGCTTCTTGATTTCCAAGTTTCAGTGGAGATCCCGTATACTCATACAATTCAGTGAAATTTTCACGTTTATAATACATATGAGCTAAAGCACCGCTATCTAATATCTATTTCAAACCATCATCATTGTTCTTCCAATCTGCATTTCTACATTGAATGCTTTTGTTTCTGGTTTTGTTTTGGGGCACGGCAATCTCTTGCATAATGACCTCGTTTTCTACAATTGTAACATGTAAAGCGATATGACTTTTAATTTGACCCTTCACTTGACTTTCCATTCAGTTCTTTGTTTGTTTTCTTTAATGGAACAGTTTTCTTCTTGATACTTTGTTTTGCCACTATTAAAGCAGTTTCATTATCTTCTTCTACATTCAAACTGGCCTCCTCATCTAGCAAAAGATCTGTCAGATTAATTACAGTTTGATTCTTCGGATCAAGCGACATCCAAGCCTGGCGAACAGATCTGTACTCGGGAGGTAGTGTGCTCTAAATCTTAGTATTAATCTCTAAATCTAAATTTTAGTTACGATTGTAGTTTCACTAATAACTTCTCCGCTCTCTTTAAGTTGCTTAGCCAAACTTTCTACTTTAGCTATATGCTGAGATATGCTGTCTGCTGGTGACATTTTATATTGATAGAAACGCTCATGTATCATCATTTTAGTCACCTCGGATTTTTGTTCATAAATGGACTCAAGCTTGGTCATCACCTCTAGCGCTGATTCGCAATTTTCGATGAGTGCTATTTGATTTAAGTCCGTAGCAGACGTCAATACAAACATCGCCATACCGTCATCTTTATTCCATTGAGTCGCATTTCCAACTGGTCTTGGTGTGTTGATATCTAACCTCTTGGCACGCAGGGCACATTTAATTTGAAATTTCCACTGTTTAAAATTTGTTCCATCGAATTTTTCTAGGTTTGTCTTTCCAAACTCCATTTTAGGTTAAAGACAGCACTTGGTTCTACTGTTGAAAAATTACTAAGCACTTTTGTTTTCTCTGCTCTTTGTTTATCACCAACTGTTAATATACCGTGGACCTGGACCCATAACCTATTGAATTTTGTATAATAATTGGGTATAATAAACAAGATTTCTTTTAGTTTCAACTGGTTTCAATTTAATGAGAAAGTTTTTTTTATTATATTGTTCACCAGTGCACAGTAAAAGTTTTGTAGCATACAGCCTAGAATTAATTATAAAATTTTATCCAATACTCAGAACCGTGCTTTTTGATATTCTTTGGGGGAGGGCTGTATTCATCAATGGACATTTGAATGATCATCTGATGATAATGATGATGACCGATTACCATTATTTTTGCACGTGGTAGAGCCACGCTGTAGCTATATTATAGTTGTAGCACGAATGAGTCAGCTCAACCATGACAGGACCACGCTCTCGCAGAATATGAACGTAAAATAGCAGCGTAATGCTGCTGTGTTTCGTATGGTGATTGTAGAGAACCGGAGACCCTTTTTACTGGAATCGAGTTGTTCCATCTTAGTCCTCAGGGGTGACAACGCATTTGCATTTTGATTCTTAATAGAGGATAAATGTGGCTGTCTATGGGTCATAGCATCCACTTACCTCAGGTGGACTGTTTGCTCATGTGTCACCCAATGATATAAAAAAATATATTTTGTTAAGATTCAATTGTAGGTTTTAAGGCAATCGTAAAAAGCTTTCTATATTTATCTGATGTTTTCAATGAACAATTTTTCTGTACAAATCTTGTCTTTAATATCATAGAGTGGTCTTTAGAAATAAAGAATATTGTTGCGCGCCTAAGTTGACGTCATGTACCCGGCACTAGCGCCATCTGTGTCGGGTAACGGAACGAGGAGAGCTTTCCAGAAAATGACATCACTAATCTTTCAACCGACAGCGCCATCTGGTGTCGAAACGAGGAACTAAGCTTCTAGAAGCCGACACTCGAACTTTCGGCGCCTTGTCGATTGGTGCGCGTATTTACTTGAATGTTCTGGATTTTTCGGTGCTAATGTGTATTTATAGGCGCTGCAAGGTGCGATCGAAGAAGTATTGAATTTGGCGAGACAAGCGAAGCTTCGGAGCGGAATAAAGTGAATCATTGTGATTAATTATTAGTGTTTTAAGTTTAATTAGTGTAAAGTGAATTAAAGAGTTAATTTTGGTAATTCTATCGGCAATTTTCATTGTAAAGGAACCTCAAGCTCGTAACAATATCATTGGAAATACTTCTATACTTGCTTATAATTTTTAATCGTCGAATACGGAGCGTTTTCAAGACTCGTAAGAAGTATAACAAAATACGTATTCTTTATTTCACGGCCTTTACGCTTAAAATGAATGCTTCAGTATTATTGTATTATTATGTTAATTTTACGTATAATAAGAAAAAATGTTTGCTTTCAAATGGTGTGCATTACACGGGTAATGTACAGCTCGTTACGTCAGAGGACAAGATAAAGTATACATAATTTCTAACGGGTACAAACATTTTTGACACGTCCAATATATCAATCAAAAATTGGAAAAATTGAAGTTACAGCGAGCTTTTTTTTATGTTATTAATGAGTACGTTATATTATTTAAAAAAAAACTCGTGTAGTAGCGGGTAAGGATATCCACAATCTTTTCGTGGGTACGACACCCACCCACAATAGGCGACAGAGGGAAACTGTGGCAAAAGATGTTCGGCAGAATTTTTGTGATAACAGCAAAATAATATAAAAAACTGCAGTTGCTAACCCGCTTTCCAAGCGTGGCAACTATGGTAATATACCCCCATGGCAAGAGTTACAAAGAGAAGGCCCTCAGCCCATGGCGGCCTCGTTATTTCTGGGTAATATTGGTGGGTGCTAAGAATCTCTGATGAAGGTTCGATTGCTAGCTAGGACGACTTGACCTAACATCATATAACGCACGTGCCCTTAGGACTGACGAGAAAGTCCTAGAGCTAGAAAAAGAGAATGGATAAGTTGCGCCGAGATATTATAGGATTATGTGAGGTCTTTTGAAAGGGGGAGGTTACGGTAATTCTCGATTACTGTAACTTGTTTTATCACCGGAAGGTTTCAGATTTATTGTTCACAAGTCTTTCTTAAGCAACGTTTTAAAGACTGGGAGTGTGTCAATGAGGGTTGTGTACTTTACACTCAGAATCACACAATCAGTGTGAGTAACGATCCAATAGCAAGTTTTGTCCGACATCATTCCGATGATGTTTTGGATGTCAGTCTGAGCGAGATCGGAGGGGCTGTCCAGCATCATTAAAATGGCAAAGCTCTGGGTGATGATGAAATTACAGTGGAGAGGATTTAATAAGGTAGTACAACCGGTACTTGAAGTAATTTAAAAGCTCTTTTATTCAAATTATAATAAAATATTTATTTTATAATAAAAGAAGTTCTGCTCTTTAATTCCGTCTTCTATGTTGGCACTACTCTAGAGGCGCAGAGCCAACATAGCAGAAATGCGGTGGTCTTGTTCTTTCAGAAAGGCGGAAACGCTTTCTTGAAGAAACATACACCGATTTACATTCTGAGGTGCATCTACGTGCTGTTTTAGAGACATTACAAATCGTCTCGTACACAGACTCGGCGCTGCCAGCCTCCTAAACAAGCTGGTTTCCAAAAAGATTTTAGCACCATAGACCACATACATAACCTTTGGCAAACTCTACGGAGTACCGAAGAGTACAATCTGCCACTTTGTCTTGCTTATGTAAACTATGAGAAAGCCTCTGATTCCGTCGAAATTTGGACGGTATTGCAGTCTCTTTAGTGCCAAGTTGACTGTCGGTATATTATGGTACTAAAGTGTTTGTATAGTATAGTTACGATGGCTATCCGAGTGCAGAACCAGTGTAAGAAACCTATCCAACTGCAGGGAGGTGCAAAAAAAGGTGAAGTTATATCGCGGAAACTCCTCACCGCTGAATCGGAAGACGTTTTCAAGCTTCTAGACTTGACTAAATACAACTGGTATATTATACCATTCCTTTTTTATAATTTATAAACATCCTTGGTTACGTTTTATCCATCCTTACGTCCTGTTTTTGCTTTGTCTGCATGCACAATCTTTTTACTTTCTCTAGAGTTTCCACATCATCACAATTAGATCCCATTGTTACCACGCTGTTGTCCTTCAAGCACACAATCGTTATTTCGTTGTTGGTTTCAAATCGGTATTCATATGCCGCTCTTGATGCTTTTTTCTTCATAACTCTTACAGCAGTAAGTGGACGTTTTTTGTTCTGTTGTCCCGTATAGTGCCTGTCGCCCTAAGAGACGCAAATCATGCAGTAAGGCTTAGATAGTAAAGAAATTATAAAGAGCAGTTTTTTCTTTGTTACCCTTGCCACAATAAACATCAATTGTGTAGCAGTAGCCATTTGAGGTTGTTGCAGCCCAATTCTTATAACTAAATCATACAGTTTTCCCCCTTGTAAATTGTTTTTCTGAATGATGGCCAAAGTACTTTATTAGTGATTCATACACAGACAAGGTTTCATGAAATTGTCAACAAATCGTAAATATCCTTTTATGTCTAATAATCGATTACGAGACATGCAACTAGCAACCAATGGAACACCAAGATCTTCATCTAAGCTCCAGTATGCACGTTAAGTAGGCACCAAGACTACGTCGTACTCCTGATCATCATCTGAATCACCCAATATTGATTCAAGAATCTCTTCAAGTCCTACATACCTATTTTGGTTGGTAAAGATGGGACGGTTCACCATTATGGAATCTTCGAAAATATCTGTAAAACATGTGTGATTATTATATAGCAGCGCCCATTGCATACGCTTGTGTACACTACTACCAAATGATGTCCAGCACATAATTTAACTATTTAAATTACTATATTTATATATAGATAAGTTACAATATAGCCTTGTTATTCATTTTAGTTTAATATAAGCTCAATTATTCGACTACAAAAAAAATTAAAATAGAGCAACTGAGCTCAAAATTGCTCGTCAAAGTCCGTGACAGAAATGAAAAAGAAACAACATGGCGTCGCGCTATCCCCGAAATATCTTATTTATCAGCACACTAGTAACATCTAGTGTCGAATTATTGTACTACATCCATCGTAACTAGCTACAAGAAAAGTCTAATCGGTACACAGGTATGTACAGCGGGCGGTAGTGGGTTAAAATGTACAGAAATGACCCATAATCTAATAAAATACTGAACAATGGCTATGTTCACCGTGTTGACTGTGAATGTGATTATAAATTAGTTTTTCTTATATCTAGCTCCTAGACCGTTATAATGGATTTTAGCAAATAAAAATTTATGCTTGAACATTTATATTACCTGATTCGTCATATATTTAACATATATTATGACATTTTGTCAAACGAGTAGTTTATTACGATTAGATAGTAACAGAAAACGAATAAATTCGATACGGCAAAAGTAAGATGTAAATATTAAATAAATAAAATATTTTGTGATTTTACTGGTTTTGAAATACCTTTTTTGTACTTTGTGTGTCAAATGACTGCTCAAAAGAGTCATTGCCAAGGCAAAGTCAGAGCACATAGGCAGAATTGGCGAGAGACTAGTTCGTCTTCCTTCTGGAACCCGTGCATTCTGGTCTCTCGCCAAGGCTGTCCAGGGGAATTTCTGTCAGCCATCTCTTCCATCTCTGCACAGGGAGGACGACTCACTGGCCCACACCGCAAAGGAGAAAGCCGATCTTCTAGGCTCTTTCTTTGCGTCTAACTCGACTCTCGATGACGGGGGGAGTACGCCGCCGACCATCCCGCGGTGTGAGTGCTCCATGCCGGAATTGCAGTTCACTCAGCGCTCGGTTCGCAAAGCACTCCTCTCCCTGGACATCCATAAGTCGAGTGGGCCTGATGGAATCCCCCCAATTGTGCTGAGGACGTGTGCTCCAGAGTTGGCACCGGTTTTAACGCGTCTTTTCCGGTACTCCTACTCCCTAGGCGTAGTCCCAAAATCATGGAAGACGGCTTTCGTCCACCCGATCCCTAAAAAAGGCGACCGCTCAGACCCGTCCAACTACCGGCCTATCGCCATCACCTCCTTGTTCTCCAAAACAATGGAGTCCATTGTAAACTGCCAGCTCATGAGGTACCTTGAGGATCACCAGCTGATTAGTGACCGCCAATACGGTTTTCGCCGTGGTAGGTCAGCTGGTGATCTTCTGGTCTACCTAACTCACAGATGGGCGGAGGCAGTAGAGTCCAAGGGGGAGGCATTGGCCGTTAGTTTGGACATTGCGAAGGCCTTCGATCGGGTTTGGCAAAAAGCGCTTCTTTCGAAGCTCCCTTCCTATGGGCTTCCCGAGAAATTGTGCGATTGGATCACCAGTTTTCTTGCAGATCGTAGAATCAAGGTCGTTGTAGACGGTGCAAGCTCCGATTGCAAGCTTATTAATGCTGGTGTTCCACAGGGCTGCGTGCTATCGCCAACGCTGTTTCTTCTGCATATCAATGATATGTTGCAAACCCGTAGCATTCATTGCTATGCGGATGACAGCACTGGTGATGCTCTTTACACCGGCCGAGCCAATATTTCTCGGGAAAACGTCTCTGAGTGCCGGGACAAACTTGTGTCTGAAGTCGAGTCTCTGCTGGACAGAGTCTCGGATTGGGGGCGACTAAATCTAGTCCAGTTTAACCCCTAGAAGACACAAGTTTGCGCGTTAACCGCTAAAAAGAACCCCTTTGTCGTATCCCCTCAGTTTCAAGGCACTCCCCTTGTTGCCTCAGCCAGTATCGGAATCCTCGGCGTCGACATATCGAGTGACGTGCAGTTTCGTGGTCACTTGGAAGGGAAGGCCAAATTGGCCTCTAAAAAGCCTGGCGTGCTCAGCAGAGCGGGACAGTATTTCATGCCGGCACACCGCTTGCAACTTTACAAGGCGCAGGTTCGGCCGCTCATGGAATACTGTTCCCATCTCTGGGCTGGGGCTCCCCAGTACCAGCTCCTTCCACTTGACCGCATCCAGCGCAGAGCGGCTCGAATCGTCGACGACCGAGTGCTTTCCGATCGGCTCGATTCACTGGCGCTGCGAAGAGATGTTGCATCTCTTTGCGTATTTTATCGCATCTATCACGGGGAGTGCTCTGAGGAATTAATTAGTTAATAAACCCATTGTTTTAAGAAAATATTATTTATTGCGGGAACCTTATGAATTATAGGAACATTTGTAATTAGGAACTTTGACAATCAAGAAAAAAGAATAAAATTAAAAGAAATAAAAAATATAACGTTGCCTTCTTCAAGCTTCAGAAAACAAAAAAAAAAAACACTTAAATTATAAAAATCCTTACAGTGATTTTTTTTTTTCAACTTTCAGTCTCAAAGTTCAGTCTTGCAGTCAACACAAATTTGCGAGGAGCACTGCAAACAAATAAGTTTCGCACATATACAACAAACAAATCTTGTTTGTCGCTTCAATTTACTTGGGCAGATGCGACATAATTTTCGTGATGATGTACTAGGTTCATTAGAAGACTCGGGTAAAGGTGGTGGGGGCAAGTCCAGACCTAGTACACGTCGCACAGTCAATCGCAATTCTCTTGGGAGTTTTTCATTATAAATTCGCTGTTTTAATGCGGGTAATACTAGTTCTCTGAATAGATGTATAAGGAAATCTCCTCTTCTCAATTTCGCACCTTCACATTGATCATAAAGTACATATGCATTGATGCCAGCTATATCTGGTACTCGATAAAATATAGCTTGTGGCCAACGTCTCGTTTTACGACTGCAGGAATATATCGCACATTTTTATCGATTTCGTCGACCCCGCCTTTTGTGTGATTATAATCGACTATTATGGTCGGTTTCTAGTTTCTGTGTCCGCACTAGCACTATGGTGACAGCTAGAAATTAGTATGACGGCTTTATCTTTTTTTGGGACAAAAGACAACAAAGTGAGGTCTTTTGTAAAACCATAAAGAGAACTTTCAACAGCTCTGTTTTTACTTGGCATAAACTCTGGAGGTATTTCTCGTTTGTTCTTTTTTAATGTTCCCAAGTATGTCAGTCCTTTTTTCAATAGCATTTCTGCCAGAGACTGAGTTACGTTAGTAGCAGGGGGTTAAATACATAGGCTTATTATACTACTGAGCTTAAATATATAGATATTCATAACAAATCACAAAGCAGATTATAAAGGAAGAAATGTCAGTCAAAAATAGAAGCTCATAAAAACATCGAAAAACGTTGGCATTGATACGTCTTTTATGAATCAATATCTCAAAATAGCATTTTTGGTCAACAAACACTGTCTGTATTAGAGTAACATGACGGGAAATGAGTCCACTTTTATTGATTACTTTTATGTTACGAATTAAAAGATATGTAATATGAGATTTTGTATAATTATAATATTTTTAGCGCAACTTAGGGTAGTAATACAGTCATTTGACGTAATATACTTACAAAATTTTTATACATTCGTTAATTAATTACAAGCTTTCAAAAGTCATAATATATCGGCTTCCATAAACTATATAGGGAGGATATTTACCATACTTGGCAACTAGGTATGCAGTAGCAGTTTTTATTATTGTTGTAGAGTTGTGACCACATTTCTGCCTAGTACCCCGTCTGGGTATGTCCCACCCTTTTATCTATTTCTGCTCGCAAATAATAATTCATGCACTGATGTGTTCCAGTCTGAAAGGTAAAGAGAGCCATTATATTGGCTCTCAGATGTATGACACCTAACTAAATATGTAGTTATAGCTTGTCTGGCGATTATTATTTTAACGCCATTCTTTTTCTTATTCGTCGGTCTTTTAAAACTGCACTGCTGAATATCGGAATCTTGCGAGGTTTTGCCGAAATCGCTAAGCTTGGCAAGTGGATTGGCAGTCGCAGGTTCATACGCCTCGCGTCTTTAACGCTGCTTCCTGTCACCGGTTTGGGTATTTTTCTGGCGTAAATAGAATGATTATACTGAATCTATCCGAAACCTTATGATCTTTATGGCATAGCCCGCAGTCACTTATTACGACACCTATGTGATGAAATGGAGTAATAAAGTCCCTTAAGTAGCTACTACATACAATTCTACAGTTTCAGTGTTCTTAAAAAATAAAAAAGTAAAAGCCATTTCAAAGTATTAAAAAAATAATGTCACATTCTGAAGTTGAGGCTTAAACTATTCTACACACTATCTTAGTAACGACTTCAGAGTGTGAAATTATTTAAAACTTTTCAAAATCTGTTACTTTCTTGTTAAAATAATTTTTTTCACTTTTGAACAAAGGACTATCACAATCATAATATTTTCTAAATAGTTACATTTATTAGTTAAATTAAATCAGTGATATCTAACATTTACTATTTTGTCACCATTACGGTTGGAATTTTTTCTCCAAACTTAGTCCTGAAGCCCATTTAATAAGAAAATATCATCGAAATCGATTCACAACTGGCAAAGATAGCGCGTAGCATAACATACAGATAAAAAACAAAGTCGAATTACAATTCAGCTTTATTTACGTTTTTTGTATGTACAACATTATCTTTTTACGATGTCGGCTAATAACAAAAAGCCCACCCAGCAAAGTTGTTTATTGAATAGGTATTATTGTAATGATCATGTCTGAAATGTGTAGCAGCCAGATTAATCAAACCGAAACGGGAATAAATAATATATACTCCGCTGCTACCATAACGCGGAAGGCGAGAATAAATAAAAAAAAAAACATTTTATTTCCTAATTATTCTTGGCTACTGAGATACTGCGGACTGTATATAGATAATTTGACGTTCTTATAAAGAAACAAGAAGCAGCCGCAAATATCATTCAGCGCCACACCGACTTCACACGCCGCTATCGTCACGTATCCGTCGACCAATGGTGAGCCGTTTCTTCAACGCCGCAGTTCGTTTCCTCTTGCTGTTCCGGAGCTGTATTCCACACCGCCGCCGCCCGCCGACTACGCGTGCGCACCGATCTGCATGTCTTATATAGCCCGGTCCAGCGACGTAGCTTCGTGAACAACAAACAAGTCTCACGCCGGGAAACGAAACGTAGATAATTGTATATTTTAAATAGTTTTCATTGGTCATAAAATAAGCAATATAATTGGCTAGGCAAAATATTAATTGTTACCATTGGCAAATCAATAGTGAGCCAGCCATATAAATATAGGCAAGGTTGATGCAAAAGATATTCCATTCCGAATCCCATTCGACAGTACATTCATAAACATAAACAGTAGTTTCATTTCTCCACCTTAAAGAAAACCACTCGGAGTCTGTTAATAGTGGACAGTTCGTCTCCACTATTACAGTGGTGACCCCGTACGAACACCGAGGGGGAAGATCCGGTACGAACACCAAGAAGGAACACCCTGCGACGTACCACTACTATTGCACGAACACCGCGAAGGAAACCCGTACGAACACCGAGAAGGAAGACTTCAGTTTATATAAAATCAGTGTAATCAAGCCGTCATTATGGAGCAGGAGGCAAACACATATACATCAAACCCGGTAAAGGAACCAGAAATCGCCGGTATATCTCTATCGTTAAGAATACCACCGTTTTGGAGAGACAAACCACGACTTTGGTTCGTCAGTTTTGAAGCCGCAACGAATGGTTTAAAGAAGAGCCAAGCGCAATTAGCACAGATGGTGATAGCCCAACTTGAGAAACAAGACATCGAACAAATTGCGGACCTGTTGTACAACCCACCAGCAGTCGACCAGTATAATTCACTGAAGGATCGTCTGATCTCCGCATACGAAGAATCCGACAGTCGACAGCTACAAAAACTTCTATCAGAAATAGAACTTGGAGACCAGAAACCCACACAACTCCTACGCAAAATGCGTACTTTGGCGCGAGATAAAGTTCCGGATTCAACACTACGGCTAATGTGGGTAAACCACCTACCACCACATATTCGATCGGTAATAGCAGTCAGCGAAACATTCAGCACGCAGACGAAGCTCGACGAACTGGCACTCCTGGCGGACAAGATGATCGAAAACAGCAGTAGCTCACACATATCGATCATCGAAGGCACTTCAACAAAGGCCAATGATACCCAGTTTCTTCTCGAAGAAATTCGGAAGCTATCATTCGAAGTCGCCGCGCTCAAAGCTTCCCAGCATCATACCTTTTACCAGCAACAGTACAACCAGCGCAATCAACAACACCGAAGATCACCTTTTCGTCGCAACCGCTCTGCAAGTAGAAGTCGAATAAGCTCAACATCAAGATCCCCTTACTGCTACTATCATCGACGTTTCGGGGTCGAGGCAAGAAAATGCACAGCACCGTGTACATTCAAAAATGAAAATACGAATACGGAAAACTAACTAGTACGCTCGATGCGACGGGATCCAGCGTAACAGCAAAGTCCTACCGTCTTTTCGTCACCGATAAAAAAAGCAAGCTTACTTTCCTTATCGACACCGGAGCAAATATCTCAGTGTTACCGCCGAAGCAAGGACAGAAGTTGAAGCCACTAGATTTTCAACTCTATGCAGCAAACAATACGGTTATTTCTACATATGGAGAAAAAACAATGGAACTTGATTTTAATCTACGCCGACCATTCAAATGGAGATTTATCGTCGCTAAAGTCAGCAAACCAATCATCGGTGCTGATTTTCTTCAACATCAACAGTTGGTCGTCGACATCAAAAATAGAAGAATCATCGACGGGAAAACCAATCTTGCATCTCAGTCTTTTGTACAAGCAACCAATCTGCCCACAATAAGAAGCATAGATGTGCAACAACCGTATCACAAGATCCTCGAAGAATACCCTGGTATCACAAGAATAACTTCAATGAAATTAACACCGAAGAACGACGTTGAGCATTTCATCGACACCAATGGACCACCACTTCATTGTCGTGCACGTCCAATCGCACCACACCTATACGAGCAAGTTCGAAAGGAATTCGAAAACATGATTGAGCAAGGAATATGCCGTCCAAGCAAAAGCCCTTGGTCATCACCACTTCACATTGTACCGAAGAAGAACGGAGAATTACGAGTTTGTGGAGATTACAGAAGACTGAATTCTATTACCACTCCTGACCGATACCCAATACCGCGAGTCAGGGATTTCACTCATCAACTATCAGACAAGACTATATTCTCCACCATCGATCTCAACCGAGCTTACCAACAAATAAGAGTCCGCGATGAAGACATAGAGAAGACAGCAATAATTACCCCAATGGGATTATTCGAATTCCCAAGAATGATCCCAGGATTAAAGAACGGAGGTCAAACTTTCCAAAGATTCATACACGAAGTACTTCATGGACTGGATTTCGTTTTCGCATTTATTGATGATCTCCTTGTTGCAAGCCCTGATAAAGAAACGCACGAAACCCATCTACGCACCGTGCTACAGCGATTAGAAGACAACGGAATCACAATCAACCCTTCGAAATGCATATTTGGACAGCAAGAAGTTCAATTTCTTGGTTTCACCGTCAGCAAGGAAGGAATAAAACCGCCTGCCGAAAAAGTCAGAGCAATCATCGATTATGCAAAACCTAAAACTATCGAAGAGCTAAGGCGTTTTCTTGGGATGATAAATTTTTACAGAGAACACATACCTAAAGCCGCTGAAATCCAAGCACCACTTCACGCCTACCTTCACAACACGAAGAAAAAAGATAAAACGTCAATCGAATGGAACGATGAAGCCACGAAGGCATTTGAAGCTTGTAAAATTGCGATCCAACAATACAGCAATAGGAAATGGCAACCACTTGGATATTTTTCGAAGAAGTTCTCTGATACTCAACGTAACTACAGTACATTCGACCGAGAGCTACTCGCTATTTACATGGCTATCAAGCACTTCAGAAAAACGTTCGAGGGTCGAAACCTGATCGTTTTTACCGACCACAAGCCATTAACATATGTACTTCCAAAGAAACCATCACTATCGGAAACACCACGAAGAGCAAGACAACTTATTTTCATAAGTGAATTCACGACCGACATACGTCACATCAGTGGAAAGGACAACATAGTTGCCGACGCACTCAGTCGCGTACCAATCGACAGTGTAACGTGCCCTACATCAATCGACTATCATAAGATCGCCGCAGCACAAGACAGAGATAGTGACAACATAAAACATCTATCGAAGCAAGGTAACTTGTCCATCAAGCAAGTTACAATGCCAATGACGCATCTACCAATATACTGTGAAGCCTCAACGACAACCATGCGACCATACATACCAGAAGAATGTCGTCGCGAAGTCTTCAATACACTGCACAACATTAGTCATCCAGGTGTTAGAACAACAAGAAAACTCATCACTGAAAAATTCTTTTGGCCTGCAATGCAAGCGGATGTTGGCAACTGGGCGAAGCAATGCATTCAATGCCAAAAATGCAAAGTACAAAGGCATACATCAAGTAGTCTAGCTACATTTCCACCCACGGAGAGATTCGAACACTTGCACGTTGACATCGTTGGACCATTACCTACTTCACCGCAAGGACATCGTTATCTCGTAACAATGATCGACAGAACAACAAGATGGCCAGAAGCAATACCTACCGATGATACTTCAGCCGAATCCGTCGCGAAGATAATTTATGAAAATTGGATTACTCGTTTCGGATCACCTAAAACCATCACAACGGATCAAGGAAGGAATTTCGAAAGCAACCTATTCCTCAAACTTCTTCAAACTATGGGAATACAGAAGACGCGTACAACAGCATACCATCCTCAGTCAAACGGAATAATCGAACGATGGCATCGTACATTAAAGACTGCACTCAAAACTCGTTTATCTCAACATACAAAGTGGATTGATGAGCTACCTACAGTGCTACTCGGACTACGAGCAACACCGCGTGCAGACACTAGTCTTAGCGCCGCTCAGCTAACCTACGGCTGCAGCATAAGGCTGCCGTGTGACTTCTTCAGTTCAGCAGCGTCAAACAAACAAGAAATGGATTACGATTTCGTAACTAAACTTCGAGAATCAATTAACAAAGCCTTATCGTTGAAATGCACCGAAATGCAATCACACAGAAATAATAAATCAGTATTCATTCACCAAGATTTGAAAACATGCAAACAAGTTTTTGTAAGAAACGACGCAATGAAAAAACAATTTCAACCTACCTACGATGGACCGTATAAAGTATTAGAGAGAAATAGCAAGACTTTTAAACTACAAATACCCGGAAGGAAATCTACGATTATATCGATCGACCGACTAAAGCCTGCCTATATTATTATCGAGGATACTGCAGAGGATTCATCATCATCATCAAAACCACCAGCGAGGAAGCTTGAAACTTCATCATCTACATCAACCCAGTTGAAACCTATTTTAAAAACTACGAAATACGGGCGAGTCGTCAAGCCTCCGGTACGCTTTCGCTGGGGGGAGAGTGATGTAGCAGCCAGATTAATCAAACCGAAACGGGAATAAATAATATATACTCCGCTGCTACCATAACGCGGAAGGCGAGAATAAATAAAAAAAAAAAACATTTTATTTCCTAATTATTCTTGGCTACTGAGATACTGCGGACTGTATATAGATAATTTGACGTTCTTATAAAGAAACAAGAAGCAGCCGCAAATATCATTCAGCGCCACACCGACTTCACACGCCGCTATCGTCACGTATCCGTCGACCAATGGTGAGCCGTTTCTTCAACGCCGCAGTTCGTTTCCTCTTGCTGTTCCGGAGCTGTATTCCACACCACCACCGCCCGCCGACTACGCGTGCGCACCGATCTGCATGTCTCATGTATAGCCCGGTCCAGCGACGTAGCTTCGTGAACAACAAACAAGTCTCACGCCGGGAAACGAAACGTAGATAATTGTATATTTTAAATAGTTTTCATTGGTCATAAAATAAGCAATATAATTGGCTAGGCAAAATATTAATTGTTACCATTGGCAAATCAATAGTGAGCCAGCCATATAAATATAGGCAAGGTTGATGCAAAAGATATTCCATTCCGAATCCCATTCGACAGTACATTCATAAACATAAACAGTAGTTTCATTTCTCCACCTTAAAGAAAACCACTCGGAGTCTGTTAATAGTGGACAGTTCGTCTCCACTATTACAAATGAAATAGTGAAACCTAAGGAAAGTACAAGTCTCACTGAATTATTTCATTTTAATGAACGGAATTGATAATTAAAATAATACCAAGCAAGACTCCTAATTGAAATAGCTTTTAAATAAACGAAAATAAACCTTTGAAATTTCAAAGCAATCCGTAATAAACAGTTAAGAATATTAATGTTTTATTGTTTTATTAATTAGTATAGAGTTGAATTGAAACTTTATAGCTATGTTTTTTTTTACAAGCGAGCAAACAGTCCACCCGATGGTAAGTGGTTTCTGCAACCTATAATAATCTACATCTATCCTCGATTACAAATCAAAATGGAGATGCGTTGTCACCCGTGAGAACTAAGATGGAATGCCTCGTTTCCAGTAAAAAGGGTCTCAGGTTTTCTACACTCACCATACGAAACACAGCAGCATTAAGCTACCATTTTACGCTGGTATTCTGTGAGAGCGTGGTCCTTCCCCGGTCGAGCCGACCCATTCGTGCTACAACTATACTAATTATATAGCTGCATAATGGCTCTACCATGTACTGGATATAGATTATTGTATATATGTTGAATATAGGTTATTAAAAATACATATATTGTTTATGGAAAATCAATTTTTGTTTTAATAGTTAGTAGAACCCCTTTTCTTTTTACGAGTTCGTATTGTTAAATAACAAGATAGAATACTATAATATATACATCATAGAACGGGGGAGTAGGCGGAGCCCGTGTAGCCACTAACATGTCAATTCACACCTATAAATGTCAATATAATCAATCGTTTCCAATTTTCGAGTCAAAAAATGGCACATTGTGCAATAATTACGTGTCGCAAAAACAGCGAGAAATGGAATTTAAATAGAGGAGACATATCCTACAACCAGTAAGTCAAAACTATTTATATTTTTGAATATTAGAAACAAAATAAAGAAATATTGATATGACAAAAACATTAATCAAAATTCTACAATTTGTAAATTTGCTCAGTCTATCAACACAGCGAATCGGGTTAGTAATAGTAATAATACGACGTAATTGCTTGTATGTGTGCTCTCGATGATACCGATCCACGTACAAATTAAGGTTAATAGCCATTCTATTGTGTATTATAGTATTCTATGGATAACATCCTCTTATCTATTTCTGCCGCCAAATAGCAGTGTACTGTTGTGCTCAGTTCTAAAGTATACAAAGAGCCAGTAAAATTAAAAGCTGTGAGCGTTTTAATACTTCTACCCTCTCTTCTATTCTTAGTCCTCAGAGGTAACAATGCATCTGTAGTCTTCTTTGTTTCAAGTTGACTTTAGATATCCGTGGACTGCAGCAGCTACTTATCATTACGTGGACTATAAGTTCGTTCTATAAATTCATAGCTTCTGGAATTGGTGCCAAGATAGTATACATAAGAATTAAGGCCCTGGCTTTAGAAGCTATAATGTGGAGATTATTTTATTCCTTTTGGTTTTTTGAAGTAGGCTTGAATTTTTTATTGAAAGTTTAATTTTGAACCTTTCAATTGGATTAAATGATATCTCCATCTCAAGATAAAACTGTCATGTCATCATAATCATTACATACGTGGTAGAGCCATGCTGCAGTTATATTAGTAGTATAGTTGTAGCACGAATGGGTCGGCTCAACCGGTGAAGGACCACGCTCTCACAGAATACCAGCGTAAAATAGTAGCTTAATGCTGATGTGTTTTGTATGGTGAGTGTAGAGAACCGGATACCCTTTTTACTGGAAACGAGGCATTCCATCTTAGTCGTTACAAATAACAACGCATCTGCATTTTTATTCGTAATCGACAATAGATGTAGATGTCTATGGGCCAGAGCAACCACTTACCATCAGGTGAACTCTGTGCTCCTTTGTCACCCTTTCCTATAAAAAAACCTTAATAATTTAATCCTCCCTTTTCCTATCTTCGGCTCTTCGGAGTGAAATTTTTCCAACCTTTTATGTGACTACCCATTAACCAATAACAATTGAATGACAAAGAAATAAATCGTTTCTGATTTGACGTATACATTGTGTAACATACGAAAAATTATGTTAAAATGAGAACCTCCTCCTTTTATGAAGGTCGCTAAAACTGTGATGTATTCTGTTTATACGACAACCTCACATTCTGTTTATATGCCCAAAAAGCTACCTTAAAGACCTACTACAAACCCAAACTAGAAAATCCTACAATTATTTTTATATAATGTCTAAAATCTCTCATTTCCTTTTTGTAATGAACTCAGTAAAAAAAAATGGAAATGTCAATAAAAGCATAATCAAAATCTGTACATCAGTCTTTTCTTCTATCAAAAATTTTATAATTTACCAGGTAAAAAAAGAAGTAAGAATATAAAAGCACCCGAAACGTCGGGAATTAAATATAAGTAAAAGTAATGAAATAAACGCGATAAAATCCGTAAATTTAGTTTCATTCAAGAATATAAAAGCTTAATAAATTAAATTGAAAATTAAAAAATCCCGAAACAATACGAGCTGATGATTTTCAAACGGCTGAAAAGATTTTCTCGAATCATAGCTAAGAACACTTTCGACCAAGTCATCTTTCGAAAAAAAAATCTAAATCGGTTCTTCCGTTTAGGGCTACGATGCTAAAGATAGACACACAGATACACACATAATACCTTAAACATAATATACCTTTTTGCTTAGGGACAAAAAAGGATACTCGCGGCAATACTCATTTTTAGGATAAAATACGTCATGAACAATTAAAAATTACAGTTTTATGAATGACTTAAGTAGTTTTTATATTTATTCGGGTATATTATGTATTTATTTGACGAATAACTATTATTTGATAATCTAATGTAGAACACCATAATTTTTTTATTACAAATTATTTCATTTATAGATTTTAATAATTTAATTATCATTGCAGATTACAGTGTGATTAAATTGGGTTGGATTTAGAACAAAAAATAAAAGAATTAAAATAGAAAAAATGACTGCAAAATCAAGTGTTTTTTTATATAGAATGTGGGTGTCAAACGAGCACACAGTCCACCTGATGCTAAGTGAATGCTGTGGCCCAGAGATATTTACATTTATCCTCGATTAAGAATCAAAACGCAGATGCGTGTCACCCGTGAGGACTGAGATGGAATGCCTCGTTATCAGTAAAAAAGGGTCTCCGCATCTGTACACTCATAAAGCGGTCGAGACAAACTTCTGCAGACCTACGTTGCCTCCGCTGGCAAAACCGGAGGGTACACTGGCCCATATGACTAAAGAGAAAGCGGACTTGTTCGCATCTCTATATGCCTATAATTTGCGTCTGGACAGTGGCAACAACATTCCACCTATATTATCTCATTGTGGGACCACTATATCAGAGATTCGTATCACAAATTAAGAGTTTCGTAAAACCTTGCGGTGTCTAGACGTGAATAAGCTAGTGAACCAGATGGTGTACCAGCTATAGTTCTAAAGGCTTGTGCACGTGAGTTGTCTCCTGCATTGACACGATTGTTCCGCTTCTCATTTAGGACTGGAATAGTGCCAAAATACTGGAAGCTGGCCACCGTGCAGCCTGTTTCAAAAAAGGGCAGCCGTGCTGACCCTGCCAATTATCGGCCAATCTCAATTATCTCCATACTCTGCAAGATTATGGAACGTATATTGAACGCCCGCTTAATGGCATACCTAGAACAGAAGGACCTCCTTAGTGACCGGCAATACGGTTTACGCCGAAATTGGTCGGCTGGGGACCTTCTAGCGTAAGCCACACACATATGGGGCGATACATTCGAGAACAATGGGGAAGGACCTTCCTGTTTCCCTTGATGTCTCGAAGGCCTTCGAGAGAGTTTGGCATGCTAGACTTTTGGATAAGCTTCCAGCGTACGGCTTATCCCCTGATCTGATTGACTGGGTAAAGGACTTTCTGAGTGAACGGTCTCTCCGGGTTGTCGTCGATGGCTGCGAATCCGATCCTGTGGCGACTAACGCTGGTGTTCCTCAGGGGTTCGTCCTCTCCGCAACTCTCTTTCTGCTGCATTTTAATGATTTCCTTATGCCCGGTATCTATTGGTACACAGACGACAGCACAGTTGAGAAGATATACAAATCAAGTCCTCGGGCCAGTCAAGATAAAATGCAGTCTGAAAGAGAAGCTATGATAGAGCGTGTGAATCTCACACTACAGGCAGTTTCCGAATGGAGCGATGCTAATTTTGTGAAATTCAGCACCTCCCAAACACATGCGTGTATCTTCACTGCAAAAAGGAAGCCATCTCGCCTTGACTTCTTCTTTCACAAATGTATTGCTGGAATATACCAACCACCTCCAGCTGTTAGGGGTTGAGATATCCTCAGATCTGAACTTCGGGCGATTCATTGAGTCCAAGACCAAAGAAGCTGCATGGAAGCTCGAAGTACTTGCAAAGGTGCGGCGATTCTTCATGCCGGGTCAGATTCTTACTTAATATAAAGCGCAAGTCTGGTCGTGCATGGAGTATTGCTGCCATATATGGGGTGGTGCTTCAAAATGTTTCCTAGCAGCTTTGGACTCAATGAAAAGGCATGCTAAGAAGCTTATTGGTGACCCGAATTTGGTTAAAACCAATCTTACTAGCCTCGAACACGGGCGCAAAGTGGTCAGCTTTTGGGTTTTCTAGAGGATGCATTTTGGAAAGTGTGCGCAGGAATTGCATAATTTAATTTCTCCATCTCCCTTCCACCATCCGACAACCAGACGTTCAGTCAGTCTCCACCCTTTATTTGTTTTCTTACCACGCATTCGAACCAAACGTTTGCTACGTCGTTCATTATGTGTACAGCAAAGTAGTGTAATAAGTTTCCAGCATCTGTATTTCCATCCGATTATAGTGTGGGTGTCTTCAAGGTAAGAGTAGATAGGTTTTTATTAAGTCAGTGCGATTCACCAACTTAGGCTACATCATCACTTACCATCAGATGGGATTGTAGCTAAGCGCTGGTTTAGAACAATAAAAAAATACGAACACAGCATTATTAAGCTGCCATTTTATGTTGGTATTCTGTGAGAACTTGGTTCTTCTCCGGTCTAGCCAACCTATTCGTGCTACAAACATGGTATAGCTGGAGCGTGGCTCTATCACGTACGAAAAACTCCCGGTTGTCGTAAACACTCGTATAATTTATGGTTTTAATACGAAATGATGAAATTATTAGACCATTTGAAAGGGGAAAATTTTATTGGCACGATAAAAAAATGGTGCCTCATAAAAATACTGGGACATATTGCTACCAGACAAAACTGTAGAAATCAATATACGAGTATTATTCATACACAATACAAATTTCTAACAAAAAGAAACATAACCATAAGAAAATGTTATTAAGATAATCTATCAAGTTAACTTGTTTATCCACAATAAACTACAAATAAAGGCGACCATATTTTTATGTTGATATAAGTCAGGCCATATATTCAATTCAATTTTCTTATGTCAAGATAATGCCAGATATTTTATTTAGATGGGGACAGTATTAAGATGGAATTATTGGCTTTTCAGTTATTAGTTAATATAAGTTATCTAGACTTTGATGATTCCGAAACCTTTGAGAGTTTTGAGACACGATAATAGAAAGATAAAACAATTATACTATTGTATTTAATTTTTAATAACTTCTGGAGGTTTGGACTGCTGAGCTCGAAAACTTAACTAGCTGCTAGAGGTGTGATCTAAATGGCTGCTTTTTGATTTGTGGGCTTCGTAGATATTCCAGCATTACTATTTCTTGGTCATAATCTAGTCCTAGTGGAGAGAGCAATCAAATTATATAATTGATAGAATCAGGCTTTACTTTGCTAAAATCCATTATAATAAAGATATTAATAGTTACTTTGAAACCATCCGCTCAATTATACAAAATGATGTATCTAACCTAGTTTGAAGAGCACCTCCCGCCCTCCCCCAATTGCGTGCACCAATACCGTCACCACTGATCCCAGCTCCACTACTCCCAACACCACTACTCCCAACACGACTATTCTAGTAAAGACACGCCATCGACGATAATACGACACGTGTTTCGCCTCTACAAGCTAAGAATCTTAGCGGTCACCCGCCGTTAGAGTCTACATCACCTGAAGATGCCTCGTGTAGAGGCGAAGCACGTGTCGTATTATCATCGATGGTGTGTCTTTCCTAAAATAGTAGTGTTGTGGGAGTAGTTGAGCTGGGATTAGTGGTGACGGGACTGGTGCGCGCAATTGGGGGAGGGCGGGAGGTGCTCTTCAAACTGGGTTAGACACATCATTTTGGTTAATTGAGCAGATGGTTGCAAAGTAACTATTAATATCTTTAGTCAAATTAAATTCTATGAAGAATTTGATCATATAGCAGCGGTTATAATGCATCTGCAACGTTATTTTTGATGAGATCTTTTTTTTTATAAAAATAAAGAGAAAAACGAATAATCTTAGTTCACCCGACGGTAAACGAAAACTGGAATTCATGAACATTTGCAGGTCGCTTCCAAACAAGGAAGACAAGAGTTGTGAGATCACCATTGAGGACTAAGATGAATTTCCTCATATTTATTTATTTATTTATTATCCTGTCTCTTTACACTTCATAAATTATGTAACTGGAATCGTTGCATAGGCGATAAACAGAAGTTAGTAGCTTCTTGAATAAAACTATTATACTTATTTAATCGCGTTTAATTAACTTGTGTTTAATTCACGATTCGGGTGCTTTACAGCCACCGTAGTCACAGGGTGACTGAGACATTTAAACTACCAATCTCCCAATGTCATAGATAGCCCGACTACCTTCAGTTTTTCAATATCTATTTTTGTTCCGGTCTACGTAGAACGATCTTACAATATCTTGAAATCTTGCAGGGGTGTGCTTGGGTTTATATTATATATTCTCAAGCAGATGGCAGCACCCATTCATTTCTCTATTGAAATTAGGATGTTTTTTTTTTAATTTCAATAGCCTTGCGTATGATCCTTGGTCAAATCAGTGTCATCAGTGTTCTTTTGCAAGAATATGTAGTTTATCAAATCTTATGTCATAGCGGGGACGATCTTGAACATGTTCACAGACTGTAGACTTCCCGGAGCGTCGGTGCTTCACTTGAGCTATGTGTTATTTCACGCAGGTTTTTAAAGATATTTTTGTTGTAAAAGTGACCACATTAACAATCTACCTTGTACACTCCTGCATCTTGTAGAGTAATATTAAATTTGTTGGATGGTAAAAATTGACTAATTTTCTTCGGTGGCTTGTAGTATGTTTTTTTATGGAAGCTCGCTTCAAGATATTTAGTCTATAACTCCTCTGATATATGCTTGTACAGTAGGCACACGCTTCCCGACCCTTGAAGGTGTCAGGAGGGGTCAGGGGTGCGTAGCAGCACGGTTCGGGGAGTTCGTCGTTGTGAGGGTGTACTTCTCCCCGAACCGATCCCTCGCCGAGCTCCACAACTCTCTTGCAGAGCTGAGAGCAGTCGTCGTCGGAAGTTATCCCCTCCCCCGTACTTGTCCTCGGGGACTTCAATGCCAAGAACTTGGCTTGGGGTTCTCGTCGCACAGATGTGCGGGGTAGGATGGTGGAAGACTGGGCTCTGGAGACAGGCCTGGTCGTCCTAAATCGGGGTTCTGTCCCCACGTGTGTGCGGATGCGGGGCGAGTCGGTGGTGGACATCTCGTTCGCTAGCCCCGCTCTGTCGCCACGTGCCATTGACTGGCGTGTCATGGAGGGGGTGGAGACCTACTCCGACCACCGGTACATCCGGTTTGATGTCTCCAACCAGCCCTCGAGCGCGCCAGTCCAACAGGCCCCGAGTGGTCCGCGTTGGGCACTGAAGCAGCTGGACCGGGAGCTCCTCCTGGAAGCCTCGATCGTGCAGGCCTGGGTGTCATCCCCGGACAGGCCTGCTGACATCAATGATGAGGCAGGGTGGTTCCAGGAGGCCATGTCCGAGATATGTGACGTGGCAATGCCCCCGCGTCCGGCCAGGAAGCGCCCGGCGTCAGGTGTATTGGTGGTCGCGTGAGCTGACGTCTCTGCGTGAAGCGTGTGTCGCCGCGCGGCACCTGTACGCCAGGCATCGCAGGCTCCGCATTCGTCCACCGAACACGGCAGCCATTGAAGCGGAGCTGTACGAGGGATATAGAGCGGCGAAGACCGCCCTCCGGGAGGCTGTCCTGCAGGCCCGGGATCGGGCCCGTGAGGAGATGCTGGAGACTCTCGACAGAGATCCGTGGGGGCGCCCTTACAAGATGGTGCGGGATAAACTCCGCACCTGGGCGCCCCCGCTGACGCAGAGTCTCAGGCCCCAGCTCGTGGAGGACGTGGTGAGCGCTCTGTTCCCTGCGCGAGGGGGAACATCCGCCCCCGCCTATGGCTCCGCCACCTGCGGTGCCGGAAGCGGACCACCAGGACGACGACGACGACATCCCGGAAGGGACAGGGGTAGACCTGAGAGTGGCGGTACGTAGGCTCAAGGCCAGGAATACCGAGCCAGGACCCGATGGCTTGCCTGGAAAAGCCTGGGTCCTGGCCTCGGAGGCTCTCGGGCCCCGACTGGAGGGGCTCCTAAGCGCATGCTTGGAGAGAGGCCAATTCCCGCTTCGTTGGAAGATGGGGAAGCTGGTCCTCATTCGGAAGTCGGGGCGCCCTGCGGACTCTCCGTCCGCATACCGGCCCGTGGTGCTGCTCGACGAGGTGGGCAAGCTCTTTGAAAGAGTCATTGCAAACCGCCTCACCGAGCACCTTGCGGGGACGGGGCCGGATCTTGCGGAACACCAGTTTGGTTTCCGCAAGAGGCGCTCTACGGTGGACGCGATCATGCGCGTGAGAGCCCTCACGACGGGGGATGCAGTGGCCAGAGGGGGGGTTGTCTTGGCGGTGTCTCTCGACATCGACAACGCCTTCAACTCCATGCCCTGGAGCTGCATTAGGGAGGCACTCCGGTATCACCGGGTGCCGACCTATCTCCGTCGTATAGTCGGGGACTATTTGACGGACAGGGCCGTCATCTACCCCGGTCGCAACGGTGAGTGGAACCGGCGAGAGATGTCGTGCGGTGTCCCACAGGGTTCGGTTCTGGGGCCACCTCTGTGGAACATCGGTTATGACTGGGTGCTGCGCGCCGACCTCCCTACCGGCGTCAGCGTAATTTGCTACGCTGACGACACGCTGGTACTGGCACAAGGGGGGGTCGTACGAGGCGGCGGCGGAAACTATGACACGCGGGGTTGCGATAGTCGTTGAGAGGATTCGGCAACTGGGTCTCGAGGTGGCTCTGCACAAGTCCGAGGCCATGCACTTCCATGGTCCTCGGAACAGGCCACCACCGGGATCCTCAGTAATGGTAGGAGGGGTATCCATCGGCGTCGAGTCGACACTGAAGTACCTAGGACTCGTCCTCGACGGCCGATGGAACTTCGTTGAGCACTTCCGACGTTTGGCTCCCAAACTGGAACGGACCGGGGCTGCCTTCAGGCGACTCCTGCCGAACCTGGGGGGGGCCAAACGCCTCCTACCGGAGGCTCTACGCGGGGATCGTGCGATCCATGGCCCTTTACGGGGCCCCGGTGTGGGCGCGTGATTTGGCGCGGCTTGCCGTCCACCACCTGAACGCGCCCCAAAGGGTGGTCGCCGTGAAAATGGTTCGCGGCTACCGCACGATCTCCCGCGAGGCGGCGAGCCTCCTTGCCGGATTGCCGCCATGGGATCTGGAGGCGGTAGTCCTCGTACGCCTGCACGAATGGCGCGCGGAGGCACTATGCCGGGGAGAAACCCCGCTGCCGCGGCAAGTTGTCGCGCAGCGGACAGACTTACGGCACGATCTCATGGCGACATGGAGAGAGCGACTGTCGCAACCCCGTGCTGGGCACGCCACTATAGCGGCGATAAGACCCCTCTTTGAGGAGTGGCTTGAGAGACGCCACGGCATCCTCACCTTCCGCCTGACTCAGGTCCTCACCGGACACGATGTGTTCGGGAGGTTCCTGCACCGAATCGGGCGGGAGGAAACGCCCGGGTGCTCCCACTGCGAGGATGGACCGGAGGACACGGTGGAACACACCGTGGAAGTGTGCCCTGCTTGGGCGGAGCACCGCTGTGTCCTCGTAGCGGCGATAGGCGGCGGCGACCTCTCGCGTCCGGCCCTGGTCGAAGCCATGGTCCGGAGCGAGAAGGAATGGGAGGCCGTCACCACCTTCTGCGAAGCAGTGATGCTAGCGAAGGAGGTGGCGGAGCGGGAGAAGGAAAGAGCAGCAGCTTTCCTCCCCGGCCGCCGCGGGAGACGCCCCGGGCGTCGGGGGCTACGTCGTGGGCCCCGGCCACCGTAGGCGCGGGCCTGTGGACGGCGAGCAATGGGTAGCTCGTCGTCCGTCCGTCTAACGACGACAGGCCGTGTCGACGGCGCGTTTTGTTCCACGCGCGCCTCAAAGAGCTGTCAGCAGCGTGATGGGGCCCGCAAGGGCCGACGCCTGCCGGGGCTGCGGGCTATTCGAAAGAGATACCGCGGCTCCGGAACGTAAGGGCACTGAAGGAACACGGATGGTTTTTAGTCAGTAAAAGTCTGACACTCCCTTACGCTCCACCCAGAGCGAAAGGGGACCGGCTTTACTCGGTCACTGTGACGTAGGTGCGGGACCCGAAGCTTGTTGTCTTGCAATACTTTCTTGACGTGCTGGAACTCGGCAGCCAGATGTTTTCTTTCACAGATCCCTTGTGCTCTCTGAAACAAATTAACTGCTAATTAAAATTAACTGTGATGAATGATGAAGAGATTCAACATTTATATATCGGTTGGTAGGTATATATATATATATAAAAAATATATATATAACGATTTTCATAAAATTTTGTGTCCAGGGAGTTTCGGGGGCAATAAATCCATCTAGCTAGGATTTATTTTTAGAAAATGTCTTTTTGTCCGTATTTTCAGGCAATGAAAAACTGCTACAATATAAGAAGGTAAATTTTGACACTGTGTTAATGATAGTAATAGCTCAAGTGGATATGGAGTGGTCGCGAAATCGTAATGGTCCTTGGTTCACGTCCTGTCTTCGGTCCGATTTTTTTCCTTTTTTTTCAAGTTCTCTTCTTTTGTGAGAAAATCTATTATTTCGAGCCTTTTCTTTTCAGTATTTTTGAAAAATACGAAAATTATAACTAAACTAAATGCACCCATTTATACAAATAACCAGTTCAGTTTTTTCTATTATGTCAATAAGACCAAAAAATATTATTCATGTAATCTGTATCTAAATTTAATTGAAAAAAAAAAACCGAGCAAAGAGTAAAGTATTTTAGAGTTTATGGAGTTAAGGTGGTCTAAAAATGCAATTATTTTCTCGGATGTGTAAATTGTTAAAGTGGGATTTACAGGAGCGGTAAGCTTTCTCCTCAAAGTCCTACATGAATATGTCGGTGACTATGGGAGATACAGATGAGCCCATCGCCACACCGGTTACTTGTTTATAGAACTCTACTTTTCACAATAGATAGCCAGATGTTCAAATAATATAGCATATTCTTCAGGCATGTTGTTTTCTTCTAGCTTCCTGGTTACAATTGAGATGCAGTCATCAATAGGTAGGTATGTAATCAGTGACTGGTCGCTTATCTCTCTAACTAAATGTTGTGAATCCTTGGTGTGTGCTCTGGTATGTCCTCTCAGCGGAAATGATTTTTTGCTAAGCGTTGAGACAATTTATTAGTCGGTGAATCGATCTGGTTTGCGATATGACATACTGGATCGGTTGGTTTGTGTATCTTCGGTAACACATACAACTTCGGTGGTTTGTAATTTTTCGGAGCAATGATTTAATAAATCGCTAGTTGTTTTAAGCGTATTTGTTGTAGAGTCTGTTTTGATATTTTGTATGTACTTTGGTCACATAAATTTTTTGTATTTTAAAATTATACTCTGACGTATCCATTATTACCGTAGAATTTCCTTTATCCGCACGGAGAATCGTAAGCTCTAGTCTGTTCCGCAAATTATTCAACGCTTGAAATTCGCTTCAGTTCAGCGCTGAACTACGACGTAACAAAGACGAAATATATTGACAAATGGTTTCTAAACCCTTCTTACCAATAATATTCCTAAACAAACAATCCTCAACACTGCAGATAATTTCTTGGTATGGGATATTTCGCGGTATTAATCCAAAATTCATGCCTTTCGATACTACTTTTACTGTCGGTTTATCCGGCGTATGTTTTGACCGATTATATACTCTATGTCTGAGGTCTACGATTGCGTTTGGATTCTACGTTGACATTAATTTCAGTCGGTGAACATATTAAATATCGTCCCAATAATTACATCAGATTTGATAAACCACAAATCGTCGCAAAAAAAACCACTTATTCTTACTAAGGACGATTAGCGAAGCTACTGGAATTTAAAAAAAAACATCGTAATGTCAATAGAGAAGATAGATAGGTGCTGCAATCTGATTGAGATTCTGTAATTAACCAAATGAAATCCAAATCCAAGCATGGGTTCACCACCATCCACTATGTTTTCTGTCAAGCACCCGAAACGTCAATAATTATAAATAAGTTAATTATACGCGATAAAATCCTTATAAATAGTTTTATTGAATGTGTGGTGTTCGCGTAAATAAAATAAGTTTTTAGTAGCTTCTTTCTACTTAATGAAATGCTAGCTTGTTTTCCGTTCGAACTTAATAAAAAAAGATCACAAAAACAAATTTAGTAACTCTGAAAGGCAGGTCTGAATGATTAATAAACAGCGTCACATCACTCCGCTATAACCTCGATCTGCCTACGAATGTTTGTAATATGCGTGATAAAAATAACATTTTCGCGGAAGATTGACGTCCGTTGTACTTCGGCTATTAAAAATTTATAGTCGGAGTACATGAGTGGTAAAAATATGATATTTCGTTGAGTTATTATTGAGACAAGACGCCATACTAGTAATAGCAAAATAAAATAGTACATGATTCATCTTCGGTTATTGCGTCCACATATACCTTATATGTCATCCACGATAGCAAACATATATTTAGGCCGTTTCCCTAATTGGTTAACTCGATAGCAATGCAATATGCACTCGGTGTAACAAGCCAAGCATTAATATAAAAAAAAAAATATATATATATATAATTGGACTATAATATGTAAATAGTAATATCAATTGCACAATAAACAACAAAGACGGAGCTGTCTTTATTATTCTACCCAAAGCGACAACTATACGATCCAAAATTTTGATTTCTTTCAAAATGATAAAGGGGTATCAATAACAATAAAGTAAAGATACGAAATTATTTGCACTTACTTTCGTGAGAGAGTAGTGTGTTAACTGAGTTTGTAAATAGTTTTAGTAATGGAAAAGATGCGCTTTTAAAAGTGTACTCAGATGTTAATGGCCACACGTATTACGTCAACAATAAAGTTTACTGGATAAAAATGGTATTTGAAGAGCATATTTCAAATAAATTGAAAGCAATTAGTTTAAAGATTGAGAGAGATATTTTCATAGTGTGAATATATATTTAATGAATACTGCATATGTTAACAATTCTCCCTGGAGATTGATTCATATAGTATAGAATATTAACTTTAAGATGTCGTTAGTGAAATACATTACATTCCGTTCCGTAAGTGATAGTGACTTAAGATAATATTTTATGTTCATTAATAACGTGCAAAATGTTTTGACGTCTTTAATTTTTTTTTAAACTAGGGTAAAACGAGCCTACTGTCCAATTGAAATTAAGTAACTACTGTGGTCCATGCAAATAATAAACACAATATCTTTAGAAAAATGTCTAATTTGTGTACAATGTATGGGTGTCCAAAAACAGAATTTATCCTTTCGGCGAGTCTATATGTGTACCATCATTACCTTATTATGAATTACATACCACGTTATTATGAAGGACATTGTATGAAATATGGATAATATCGCAAAGACTTTTATGAACCATACATATTTATTTTAAAAAACCAAAGTGAGAATAAGACTTTTACCCATTTTCAAGCAAGGAAGGCTACAGAAGTTGAAGTTGTCACCTCTGAGGATTAAAATGGCATGCCTCACAGACTATTATACTCTTTATATCCTTTTGCAGGAACACAGCAGTGCATACAATGGTATTTGGTGTAAGAAATAGGTGACGTTAGTATTCAGAAATAGGTAAGAAAAGGTTGGTAACTCCATCCAATATTATAAGTCTGTCTGGTTCTATTTGTCTGTCCGGGTTAATCTTCACAAAGGTTGTACCAATAAGGGCATCCACGACTTTTTCTGACACCAAGGCGGCACCACTTAAAATAAGGTGTAGTATTTGACGGATTTCATAATGAGGAAGTTAATTTGTTCGAAAATTCTAAAGGTTAATGTTTCTTTCTGTATCATTAGTTATTTTATATTAATTAGATTAAAAAATTTATGAACCAAACCACAAATATTCATAAAAATAGAAAGATCAAAAAAGTGTTAAATATACGCAAATAAAGAACAAAGCACAGAGGCATTATTTTGTGGATTGATATCATACTCCAGAAAGTGATAAACTTTTATTTAAAACTAAATTATCATGTAACAAAAAACTTTACCTCAGTGTCAATTAGCGACATTTGGTGCGCGTTAGATTTTTAGCCCTCCTTGTGATAAAGCTGCACGAAAAGGTAGAGAGTGATGCAAGAAGTTATCTAGGATATATTTTATCTAAAAAAACTTGGAGAAGGTTTTTGTGAAATCGAAAAATTGATGAAATAAGCGATCTTTCATAATTATTAGAGATAATCATCAAAGACCGTTTATTTTATCAATTTTCAAAAAATTTATAAAATGACCTCAAGCTAAGGCAGGGCGGGTTGCATTTTTATAAAAATAAGACTTCAAACAAAGTTAATAATGAATTCATTAATATCTAACTATTTTAATAATGAGCAAAATTTACGAAATGGGCGTATAATCTACCATTTTTCTTATGTTTTACAAGCCCGTAAAAGCTCACTGTTGTACATTTTTTTTGGAATAAGTTTGAAAAATGAGAACTCAGTCCATCTGATGCTAATTAGATTCTGTGGCCCTTAGACATCTATATTTATCCTTAATTAAGAATAAAATACAAATGGATGGATGTTGACTGAGGTGGATCGCCTCGTTTCTAAAAAGGGTCCCCGGTTCTTTACACTTACCATATAAAACATAGCAGCGTTAGGCTGCTATTTTTCGCTGGTATTCTGTGAAGGCTTGGTCCTACCCTGGTCTGGCGGACTTATTCGTGCTATAACCATAATATGTATGAATTGACAATAACTTTACTAGGTACTTCGATGCTGCTCTTCGTCGTTGGTTTGGAGTAAACGAGATGACGATTATAACTTTATTAGTCGCAAGCTGTGAGGTCTCTTTTGCATTTTCCATAGCCACCTTTTAGAAAACCTAAGGGTTAGAATCGGTTGGTGAATTCTCTTACACCGCCACCACGAGCTGAACCTGCCATGAGTAAAAATGAACACCTAAATTTTACAAGTTCCAACCAATAAAGTCTGATGGTAAGCTTCTCGATTATATTCGAGTAACGTAAGTATGTGATAACTCACAACTACAAATTATTAATAAGATATAAATCGCGTAGCAGCGGTGTAAGAGACGAAAGAGGAATCGAACCTAGAGAAGGGCAACAGCGTCTTCCTAATCTTTATAATAATAATCTTTATTAATCTTTATTGATAAACATATTACATGCACCAAATTTACAGTGGTCATTAGCCCCTAAACTAGGATATAATACCTGTATTTCAGGGGCTAATAACAAATAATAAAATGCGGTTGTCAAGGGTGGTAACCATGATAATGATGGAGGCCCATATTCAGCAGTGGACAGTTGATAGACAGCAATGGTAGCGTAATAAACACTCACATGTACGGTTACGGTTTTCACAAATGTATAAAAATTTTCTAAGTACTAAAGATAGAATGCCTCTACCATACTAAACACAGCAGGATTAAGCTGCTATTTCACGCTGGTATTCTGTGAGAGCGGTCCTGCCTCGTTCAAGCTGATGCATTTGCTCTGGAACCATAATATATCTGCAGAATGCCAGCATGGCCCTACTACTACATCTTTCTTCGATTAACCCGGCGAGCATGAGGTTAAATAAAGTTACATTGAGAATGTGGCAGAGTGGGACATACCCATAATTTAATGTACCATATTTAAGTTCTTATTATTATTATTTTTACTTTGATCATTTTATTATAAAAAATAACAAAATGATCAAAATAAAAATAATAATCATATTTTGCATAAACTTTGTAATTAAAGAAACAAAAGTTTAAGGACTTACAAAAATTTATAATTTAACAAAAATATTATTCTTTGGAGTGTAAATCAACTTAAAATTAAAACATAGTGAGATCCTCCTTGTAAAAAACTTATTATTAAAAATTTATAATTAAAAATTATGATTAGTCACCACTGTCGAGATCACCACAATTTTCGCAAATAAATTTTGCGTGCTCCATACATATGGGCTTGGAACAAGCATTCCAGGAATACTTGGTTTTTCTAACCTTCTTGTATGGACAATCTTGAAATCTGACATATCGCTCGGGTATATTCACATGTCTAGGCGTGGGCTCACCGAACTGTTTTAAGATTCGCTGGTGGATGTAGCTTAGAATATGCTTTTTTGATTTTCATGAATGTAGGTGTTGTAAATCACGAATTAAAAAAAAATACTAATCACGAAAAAAATAATTACGAATGAATTCCGTTCTCTTGATTGTGACGTTTTTGTTTGCTCGATATAAATATAATGCAAGCATTGATAGCTGCCATGTTCAAGACACCATAGAATAAAGTCGTAGCCCATCGTTTACTGTTGCGACTAACATAACACAGTATAAATGAATGAAAAGCAAAGGGGACAATCATTTTTGGGCCCACTAAAAATATTAACGTCCACTAATGGTATTACATCAAAAAAAAAGACACCAAATTATAATAGTAAATGGCCTACAGATTTTTCGAAAATGTAAACGGAATCAAGAAATACGAAAAAAAATTAGTTGTTTTGATATTCGTGTTCTGATTAGTGTAATATGGGTAAAATGCGTGTACCTAATTAGTCATTTTGCAGCTTGTATAAAAAGAAAACTATTTTTTCACAAAGCTGACTTAAAAAAAGATACCACTAAGAACTTTATGTTTAATTTCTAAAAATTTTAGCTAATATCACGTTATAACATAGTTCTAAATGACTGTGAACCAAAACGTTATTTTATCATTGACTTCCGGTAATTCCCAGCGGCCGGCGGCCGGGTACGGCGGGGCGGGGCGGCGGGGTATTACCTACGTCTTTAATCTTAACGGCATTGACGTTCGTTACGCTACTGTTTTTTTGTATTTATATGCGATTTTAAGAAAATGGAATCTGCTAGATCAGCATACAATGAAAATAGAAGTGTATGTTGCAATTGTGGAGTCAGGTTTCAACGCAGTGTGCGAAGACAATTACTGGCCGAGACAACTGCTGATGTGCGCCAACTTTTATCTGTGTGGATTTCTCATGAGGTAGGTATAATATTATCTCATGGAAAGCTAATCACTGCACTATACAATCTATCTACTTACATATTATCTAGATTTAAACTTTTATGAGAAATATATATTATTTTTGTTACTCTCGATTTTATTCCAACAATATTACTATACTGCGGAAACGAAAATTATATATTTTCTTTATTAATGTATTACTTAATATTTTTATTTTTGTTGAATAATATGGGATATGGTACGATTTTTTAGAAATAATACGAAAGAAAACGATCCACAGACTCCAGGCACACATAACGATCTATACATGATTAAGTACTTAATTATTTTAAGTTTTTAAAAGTAATAATAAATATCCCTTCATATTATTAATAAATTCATACCTTCTATAGCTATAATTTTAATCTTTCGTTATATTAAATTGATAAATGATATATTATATTGATTGAATTATTTTATATTTTGACACAAGATGACACTGCATTCTTTCCTGCTATTTACCAACTTACAGGCATAGTTCTTTGCATTGACTCCATTGACTGGCATTGACTGTAAAAATATAATATGGCATAAACTTGTTTGTTTAAATTGATGTAAACTGTGTTCGTGTTAAAGTAAAAGTTTAAAAATGAAAATTCACGTAGTTTTACTGCTTACAAGTGGATTAGTATGTTAATGTCTAATTGATGCAAAAAATGTTTAACCTAAGGGTTATATCATGCACGTAAGTCAAATATTAAATACCTATATCACATTTATGTATATAATTTGCCAATGACATTCGAAAATGCAAACTGACGAGTAAAAGTCCATGTGAGTAATATAAAAGTTTATTTTTTCCTCCTAGAATTTTGTAAAATCTATAACTTATACTGAATTAACCTTTAACAAATGATAAACACAGGTCTTACTAATGTGTTAAATGTTAAAGTATTGAAGTTTTATGTTATTAGTGAAATCTAATTTAAATAATAGATAAAATAAAGTCACACAATATACACAAAAGAAGTTTTTGTGGCATGGTATGATGTATCACATGTTATGTGTGTCTAATTATCTTTTGTCAGTCAATCAGAAATCAAAGTCGAAAAAGTATAGGTATATATGTGTCAATATTTATTCTAAGGATAAAATATTATGTAAATAGAAAAGTAAGTTATTTTGTGCAATGAAAAATATTTCAATCCACTGTAATATTACCGTTACAGCCAATTAAACTCCACTGCCGAACATAGGCCTCCCCCATATATTACTAATATTACACAACTCCATAATACTCTAATATTATAAAGTTTATTTATCACTATATGATATACCTGAAATACTGTAAATATTGTAAAATCATAATATATTAATCGATATTTGTCTTTTGGATTTCCAATTTTTTTAATTGAAAATGTATTGTATTTCAAATAATATAGGGTTCCACATCAAACATTCACTTTCATGCCAACTTCGCTTCCCTCCTCAAAATGTACATTTATCTGAACTTAATATTTATTTACTCTTTTATTTTTAATTCCTGATTTTTTCAGTTACACCCACTTGATGCAGTTTGTTGTAACTGCCTAAGAATATTGCAAGAAAGTGTTGCATCAGCTCACTCCATTAGAAGATTTGGGTACAGGAATATTTGTATTCCATGTGGATCTTCAATGTTAAGAGCACACCGTAGACGGATTGTGCCTATTAACTCTGAAGAAAGAGATATTATTTTGCAGTGGATACCATCACACCAGGTACTTACCTTATTTTAAAAGGCTGTAAATGGTCCCCTGCCTCAAATAGGCAGCCCAGAGGATTTGCCACAATCGCTTTGGTACACAGATTGATGTTTGTAAAATCAGACACCTTGCATACAATTTGGTCTGATATTTATGCTCATTCAACATGGCAGTTCACTAACAGGTTATCTTTAAATTTACAGTCTACCAAAAGTCTACTGCTGAACATAGATTGTCTTATGGGGGGATATTTGCCATTAATAACCAATTTTTTTATTTTTAGTTATTAGATGAACGATACTTCTTCCTTATCTTACACCCATATTTGTATGCTTTTGTACTTATTATACAAGTAATATTTTTTACCTTAAAAGACATTAGTATAAATAAAACGGGTTGGGTTTACAATTCGGTCGCCTCAATTTGAAGATTCTGTTACTGTGGGGGGCGTCAAGGGAGTTTATCTGAAGCACCTACACGCGAGTTTTGCTACCGGAGCAGCATCGAAGTATTTTTATTTATTTTTTGAAAATATTGGTAAACAACTAATTAATTAAATATTCTCACGTTTTTGACGTTTTATCTGTCAATGTCATATCGATATATAGTACTAAATCGATCTAGTGAATCGATATTTCACCCTAGAGAATCAAGATCAAATCTTTTCTGTTTTGTTAAGATTTACAAAATTATTTATAATTAGTTGAAAGTACCCCAACTCGTAAAGAATGACAGTTTTTCAATTTAATCATTCAATGTTATCTGAAACTTTAAAGAACTTGGGCTTAGTGAAATATTGTTAATAATTCTAAAATAATTACTTCTTGTCTGATATGTGATGTATTATTTATTTCTATTTAAATAAGTAGTGCCACAAAAATATTATGAGGGGAAACAATTGCATGCTAATATTTATAATTTTAAAAGACATTAAAACTATTTAGTGTTAGAAAGATTGAAATAAATAGAACAATAATAAATATTATTAATATTTAGAGTAGACACTGTAAAACTATAGTTCATTTTGTTAGTTGATAAAAAATAACTTTTTTCAGGTGGATCGTTTAGAACGAGTATGCAGTCCTTGCTGGCTGAGGGCTTCCAGAGCTGTATGGAGACAGAGACAACAAAATGAGAACAGGGATATTGAGCTACAATCCATGAATATAGAAGACATCGGTAACATCCCACAACCACCCCCTATACCTGCACCTGTAACCCCTGCCATTTCCAGAGCGGCATCAACAATTACTATGGCTAATTATAAGCGTGCTGCTTCTACTTCCCGTCACTGTATTTTTAAGTCATGTAATCATTCATCTAGATTTTTAATACCTAAACTACTTAAAGAGAGATTGCTGATAGATCACTCATTTTATGTGCCACTGTGCGCTCGTATTTGTGAATACCATTTAAATGAACCCCACAATGATTGGAATAATTTATTCACGAGTAGTAACTGTTCAGATTTTACTGCATCTCAGATAGACAACCTTTGTTCCTTACTTAAAAGTAGTGTTACTCAAAATTATAATATTTTAAATATCATTGAACATAATTCAATATTATGCAAATATTGGTTAGGATTTACCAAATACCAATTTGAACAGTTACTAGTTGAAATTCCATCTATCAGTGAAAGAGTTAAATCACCTAAAAGAAGTCTAGCTATGTTCTTAGTGAAACTTCGTACAGGTGATAGCAATGAACGCATAGCTTCTCTATTTAATGTAGCTTCATCGACTGTGTTCAATCACTTAAATATTGTAAGTCAGTGCTTTGAAGAGCAATTCATCCAACTGCATTTAGGGACAAATACCTTATGCATTCAACAAGTTGCTCAATATAACTTGACAATACCAAATGGCTTGTTTGGTAATCCAGATATGGATCCTGAATTTATGCCAGCCATAGTAATATGTGATGGTACATACATTTATGTGCAAAAAAGTAGTAATTACTTATACCAGAAGCAAACATATAGTTTACATAAGTATCGTAACTTAGTTAAGCCATTTTTAATAGTGTGCTGTAATGGTTATATCCTTGATGTTTTTGGACCATATCCTGCAACAGAATCAGATGCTTCTATAATTCTTAGACTGTTCAACGATAGTAGTCCACTGCGAACCTATTTTAGAGAAAACGATGTATTTATTCTTGATAGAGGTTTTAGGGATGCAATTCCATTCTTGCAGCAATGTGGTTATAAGGCTTACATGCCTGAATCTAAACAAGCTGGTGAAATACAATTATCAACCATTGCTGCCAACAAGTCCAGATGTGTAACTTTGTGCAGGTGGGTGATTGAAATTGTAAATGGGAGATTTAAACGGGACTTCAAATTATTTCGTCAGGAATATTTTAATACTGCATCTACTCATCTCATGCTATACTTTAAAATTGCAGCTGCATTAATAAATCGATTTCATACGTTGATTCGTAATAATTTTCATGCTGTAGAGATATTGGCAATTGCTCAAGCCAAACTAAACACTCCAAATAATTTAGCCTCCTACGTAGAAATGCACAATTTAAATAGAGTGAGAGTGCGATTTGCCAGCATTAATGGTAATCTTCCAGAGCTGGATAGTTTTCCTCAACTGACATTCCAGGATCTCATTCTGTTTAGTCTAGGAATTTATCAAATTAAACAAGCTCGTAGTTATTACGGGGAGCATGTCAGGGCTTCTGGAGAATATAAAATCGAGGTATACCTGCAATCTGTCCATGATTTTGGTCCAAATAGTTATCTATTGCGAGGTAGGATACAATCAAGGCACACTAGTAAAAAAACTTATTACACTTATATACTAGTTGACACCAACCCATCAATTGCTAACACTAGGGCTGCTCTTACTGGGTACTGTTGCAACTGTTTGGTAGGCAGACGCACTGTTGGCTGCTGTGCACATGTCATGTCTGTTGTCTGGTTTCTATCTTGGGCACGGCATCGAGATGAGGTTGAACCACCTGCATCTTTTTTAGATGATATATTACTTTCAAGTAATGATATTGAAAATGATGAATGATGATTATTAATCTTAATGCGTATTAATATTGTAATATAAATGATCATTTTTGCTATAGTTGCTTCACTTGTGGCAACCAAAGTTTTTTGTGGTATTCTATAGGAAGATGCTGCTCCCCATCTCCTAGTATTTTTATTTTATTCTGTCGACTTTAACGACACCATACGGGACGGAACGTGATGGCAATTCACGGAAGGCCTCTGTAATATTTTACATTATATCTTTAATTTAGGAGCCATATGTTCGGCAGTGGACTGTTGTAATGATGATGAATAATGATGACTAAAAATTGTAATTTTTGTTGCTTATTTGAACTATTTCTATTTTACTGTGTGCTTTATTATCTGTTATATATTATGTTATATGTGTAATTTATAAATAAACGCCGAGCAAAGTTGAATTTATTGCTTTGGCACCCTTTTTTATCTCTTTTAATTGACAATATCCTTCTGATTTCTAATAATATCGTAAACGGGCGAGACATTATATTTTAATGATGTATGGGATTTATACTTGCTAATAGATGAATACTTTAATGAACAAAGGGCCGGCACTGCACCTGTCTGCTGTGTTATTTTTAAAAGAGGACTCATAAAACACTGACGATTTTAACCATAATTAATGCAGTGATTATACATGATCTTTGGGACTTATTACATATCAATATCGTATCATAAATAGAAATGTTACCATCAAGTTATTTTGAAAAAAATCTTTTAATATGATCTTTTGATATGAAAACACGAAAAATGTTTCTACCTATGTCCGTTAGAAACCATCCAAGCGATTTTGATGATATGTTTATGTGTGTTTGAACGGGTCTCTATATGATTCATATTCACATATGGACTCGGTAGGTGGCGCTGTTGTCGAAATCCAGAAATCACCTGTGCGAAGTCGGGGCGGATCGCTAATAATAAATACAATTAAACTATACCTGTGTGTTTGTTATCCTGGCACAAACAGTTCAAAACATCTTACTTCCTCACAATTTATCAGTGTGTAATAACAGATAAGCATGATATTACCTAGTCATTTTGGTATTTTAGAACCCAGTCATTTTAAGATGTATAATTAGGTATTTAATAATCAACCAAAGCATATTAAAAAAAGTCTTGACACCGGGCCTGTCTGTCTGTCTGCATAAATAGATCTGAATTATATGTCTGAATTATATAGACTATGTTGGAAATGATGATTTACCATCTATAAATACGGTTGCATTATAACTTGTTTTTTACACAGTCAGTTTAAAACATCTTTCTTACTATATAACGTGTGTTGGTAATATTGTAAATATAAGTGGATATATTATACCTTAGTCATCTTGAATTTATTCATATTATTTTAACGGTAATTGGGAAGTACACTCACAATCAATATATGTAAAAAATTGTATCCATACCACATTTGTACACAGACAGGCACTATATTTTGCCGTAACTACTAAAAATATTGAAGTACCTGAAAATGCTGAATGTACCTACAACTTGGTTTTATATGAACTATTATTCAACAGTGCACTATTTTAACTTAAAATACCGGTAAAAACCACTATAAATAGCTTTTAGTTTATTTATAGGTTATTTTAAAATTCATATTTTAATTGTCAATTTCTCGATTTTCCGTCTAGATGTGGTAAAACTAATATTACTTTTGTAAACTATAAATTATAAGGAATAAATCGACATCCATTTCATTGCGTGACGCGAAAATTTGTGGTGGGCCCATTCTCCATACAAAAATTGATTGTCTCCTTTATATACTAAAATTATCAAAGAAAAAACTAATAAAACAATCATAATTCATGATGAAATCATTACGTAAAATAAAATACGTCAAAAATGAGGCAGGGTATAACATACCCGAGACAGGTTTGCCCACGAATATAACGGCCGGTGTCCCACGCCACACTGCTATCACGCCACTAACCCACCGAGCAAGTTAGAGTTTCCAGACGAGGATTTTAAAAAATACACCACCTTGAAATTTTATCAGGGTGTGTGATACCCTGGCTCATGCTCGCCGGGTTAAGAATTGAGTCTGAAAACCCCTTGAGGGCTAAAATATGTTAGGGTTTATGATGATTCAATATATTAAAGATAATGATTTCCTTTATATTGTCATACGTAGAAAGCTTAATAAATGTTTAATAGCGTAACCTTGGCAACAATAAAGTACATTGATGATTTCCAAACATCACTGTTCCATTATAATGTCGTCATGATATCGAATAATCTATTATTACGTAGTAATTTAGTTCCAGTATCCGATTAGTGAGAGTTGGATTCAGGTCCCGAATTATACATCTGTCGTCTGTAATGAAGATAGATAAGCACTTCACTGGGGCCAATCACCTTACCACGCTCAAACGTGGCATTTGAGATAATAGATCGCTTTGATACTAAACGCTATAAGATTTCAATGTGAGCATCTTTGAATAATGAAATACTTAAATAAATTTATCGTGAATTTATTTTAGCATGGAATACACTTTAAACGTAGAATAAATAAAAATGCATAAAATATAATATTTACTACTACTTACAAGTTACAACTATTTAAGATAGTACTGGTAATGTGGTTTATGGATTTGTTTTAAAACTTTTTGTAGTCTTAAATTTAATTAATAATCTTTAAGTTCAATTTGAGAGAAATTCATGTGATTCGCCAGTTATTTCAATAAATATTTTCCTTGGAATAAAATACTAGCAAAACAGACTAAAATAGTCACAGGGTGATATTTTAAGGCTCCGTAGTTAAACAACAAGGAGCATTTATAGTTTCGCTATGTTCACGCTGTTCGTCCAACTTTGTAATTTGGCATAGTTATTGCTATATAGTTATAGCATCAATCACGCCTACAAAGTTATGGAATAAAATAGTGTATATAATGAAGTTAAGTATAATGAACTATCACAGCTAAGAAGGCTTAACAAGTTAACGAGTAATAGTCGACCAACTTATGAAATGGACTTGAATTAATAACTGTTTAATGTTATTGATAAACTATTAAAAAGCATGTTTTGAAGAAAACGACTTATGCATTACTGCCATAGCTTTACGTTTTCTTTTGCGGGGTGGGAAGGAAGGATCGATCGTCATGAGACCGATCCTGATATATCACTTTTGTTTAGTTTTAGTAAGTAGTTCTCGAATGCTTGTAATTTTTTGTGGTACTCTTTTTTTAAGTGGGTGACCCTTAGTTGAGAGCAGTGATGATTTACGTAAAGGTTCGTTACAGTCATATATATCTTAGGGTTGCACTGACATGAACTAATAGATGGATAGGGAACTGTGACCAGACCAGTAGACAGCATTATTTTGTAAATCGTAATATACATATATATATATATATATATATATATATATATATATATATATAAATATATATATATATATATATATAAGGCTGTTTGAAAAATGAGTCCTTCAGTCACCATAGTTCTATTAGGGCCCATTATTTGTTGTTATAGCCTTTGATCAACAATACCAACCAGTAAATAAGAGCGCACATGAGACGTGAGCTCTTGCACGAGAGAGTGTTGCTCGCAAGGCAATAACGGGAAAAAGAACTTTATTTTATATAATTTAAGGCTGATTACAGACTAAATGTTATTTAATTTATGTCTTTTTATAGTTTATATTGATGCGGACAGTATTTAGCTACGATTTTGTACGTGACCCGTTAACTAGTTGGCATTTTTGATCGAAGGTTATAGCGGTCAAACCGCGAACTCACTTTATATTGTTCATTGTATCAAAAAGACCCAATCTAAGTAATCCACGTATTGTGACGTACTACTAAAGAACCCTTAATTTTTTGGCTGATCTTTATTTCTTTAATTAAAATAAATATAAATTTTGGTAGTTGGTTTGATGAAAATATTTTAAATAAAGCACTTAAATGTCAATCGAAAAATCTTAGTGATATAAGTTATAAATGAATATAATAACTTATATCCTATACCATATTACGTCAATATACAAAATATTTTTAAAGTTAAATGTATTATTAAATAGCGACCTCACAAGATTATAAATGCAATTTTTACGAAGCCCCTTTATATAAGTTATCGTCTTTTCCATCTATGCATAAAACCTTACCAACATTTATAATGGTATAAGCCTTAGTTACAAGATGGCGCTATTGTCAATTTAATGATCTACTGCTTCTACGGGATAATTTTCCTCATGAATAATGAAATAAGCGGCGCTTTCTCTAGATGTATAATGTTGGTATAAAAATGCATGAAGCAATTAAAATCGAGTGACGCACTTTTCGAATTGGAATTAATGGTACGGTATTTTGAGGTTATAACAAATATTTAAAAGAAAGTACTATATTTACGAAACTATAATTTTTTTAATTGATTTCTTTCTTTCTTTTTTTTCAGTTTCTTTACCTTTTGTATTTGTAGGGAAAATATTATTTTTATGTAATAATCAAAAAGGAATAAGGAAAATAATTTCGCTTCTCTCCTATATTTTAATGAGTTTTCCGTTAAGCCACATCTGACTTTGTTAGGTCTACGTTAATTATTACTTCAAAATTTAAAAAAAAAGTTACGATGTTTTCAATAAGTACAGTCAAAACCAATTAGAAATTAAATTTAATTTGCATAAATAAAATTATTCGGATCCTCCAAAAGTAGTAACGGAATATTTATTATATAACCTGATTATAATAAATAATCCCCTTATATTGTAAAAAATTTACTTGCATTTAAATTTAAAATGTTCTATAATGTCAAAACGTTGTCAAATTTTAAAAAAAATAACATAAACACTCACGCCTGTCACCCAGAGGGGTTGGCAGAGACTACAGACTTCCATTTGGCACGATCCTGACACACCTCTCTCGCCTCCTTCACATCCATATACCTACGCATACATGCTCGTCGGTTATGGGTACTCCTAATTTGGCCCGTTTTCAATAAATCGCCAATTTGGTCGATACATTTTCGCCTAGGATGTCCCTTTCCGACTCTGCCATTCACTTCTGCAACATAAATAATCTTTGTCACTCTTTCCTCATTCATTCTTTCCACATGACCAAACCACCGAAGCATTCCTTTCTTAATCCTGGTCACAACATCATCTTGTAAACCACACTCTTCTCTTATCACACAATTTCATACCCTGTTATTCAGATTCAGCCCTAACATACTCCTTAACGACCGCATTTCTACTGCGTTCATTTTACTCTCATGCTTCTTCTGCCACACCCAACTTTCACTACCATACGTTAAAGTTGGAACCAACACAGCATTGTGAATTGCCATAAGTGTCTTTTTCGATACATTTTGGCTCTTCACAATAGAGTGTAGGACCCCATTTACTAAAAAATAATTAAAACATTTAATTGTTTAAGTAGTAAAGTTTATATTTAATACTTACAATTAAAAATATTTGCTTTTTTATAGAATACGAGTGACAAACGAGCACACAGTCCACCTGATGGTAAGTGGATACTGTGGTCCATAAACATCTTCATTTATCTTTAATTATGAATCATAATGCACATACGTTGTCAACCCCTAAGGACTTAGATGGAATGCCTCGTTTCCAGTTAAAAGGGTCTCTGGTTCTCTACACTCATCATACTAAACACAACAGCATTACGCTGCTATTTTACGCTTGTATTCTGTAAGAGCGTGGTCCTACACTGATCGAGCCGACCCATTTGTGCTGCAACAACAATATAGCTGCAGCACGGCTCTACCACATAACAACTACGTAGTGTACTTTATAGACATTGCATTTATTTTTCCTTTAAAAATCACGTAGCTGATTACTGTTATCTTGAATAAACACTAAAAAATGTTAAAGTTCTTGTTTTATGAGAAGTCATTATGGCGGATCATTATAACCAACATTACTATCGCTTGTCAGCATTTATTTATTATGGAAATTAATTACTACCTAGATTCGTGGCAGAGAGCTTATGCTCGCTATTCGAATGACACAACCGGCTCACGTTTTGGGACACCATTGACACCAATTTAAATTAGGAAAGTGTTAGCTGCAAATTAAAGTGCTGATTTATCAGGTTACTGGACTGATTGCTTCGGTATGCGATTTAATTTTTACACCACTGTGCGATTTACTAGCCATCAGTGATTTTCCGGACCGATATGACTCAGGAACTTTTAAGAAAAGAGCCTACTCTTTTTAAATGGAAAAAATAAATAACGGGATAATTTAAATTTTCTATAATGTGAACAAAACGATGTTAAAGAAAATCTTATGGAGCAAATGAATCACTAAATTCGAATCAAAAATACACAAGCCCAAATTTGAATAAATTTGAATTTGGAATTCCTAACAAAACGCCGGATATTTAAATTCAAAATGGCCCGTTTATCAAAGTTTATATTATGATTATTGGGCTCAGTAAATCACATGTCCTGTTAAGGAAAATATTTCAGAGAATGCGTGACGTGATTTATCTTTTTTAAGTTCCCGCAATGAAAATCAATGATTTTCAAAAAATAGGGAAGTTATTGTTTCCATTCCGGTTTTTGAAAATCAAGTTCTCATTAGAGCTTGAGGTTTCAAGGTCCTGGCTATTCTAATTATTTTTGCGATGATGTCCGTATGTCAGTTTGTATGTATGTGAAGGCGTCTGCGCTGTTGCACGTGCAGCAGCGCCTCTGCAGCTAGCCAGAATTCTTGTAAACAACACGTGCAATGCACACCTGTACAAGCGCAACTTGCAGTGGCGCCCTTGTGGCTACTTGTTTTGCTTGTATAAAACGGTCGGAGCTGCCGTCGTGTAGGATGCGCCCTCCTTTCTGCTAAGAAGGGTCGCGTTCGTATACGGCTTAGAGATCTTTCGTCAGATCGGTAAGCCAATCCATAAAAGCGGTGTTTAGTGGGTAAAAGTCTCCACATAACCACACAGCCGGCTGCGTGGTATGCTATGAGCATTCACCGCCTCCCTCCCCCGCTTTCCGGAGGGTTGCCCTTAATTGCTTCAGGCGCAAAAAAAAGTCGTGTAGGCAGTCCTGCTCTGACGTGGCACGGTGCACTTGTTGTATCCCGCTATACTAGCTCACTCTCGACTAATCGGATAATTATTCGTGGAAACTAATGCTACTAAATTAGTCCCAGTGCAATTGATAGTTGATTTGTGTATTTTGTAATTGTGTATAATAATAAATTGTATTTATTATTATACACAACTACTATATATTGTATTGTGCAGTATTACTAAGACATTGCCTTACATCTGGCTATCTATTGTGGAAGGAAGAGTTTTACAAGCAAGTAGATGGTGTGGCGATGGGCTCACCTGTATCTCTCATTGTCGCCGATATATTCATGGAAGACTTTGAGGAGAAAGCCCTCCTTACTGCACCTGTTACACCAAGGATCTACAAGCGGTACGTAGACGATACTTTCACAATTTTACCATCAGACAAAGCTTTTAACGTGCATTTTTAGAACATCTTCATTCCATAAACGCTAAAATTCAATTTACTATGGAGTTAGAGGCAAATAATTCCTTACCTTTCCTAGATGTATTAGTCATCCGAAATCCTAATAACACCATTGGTCACACTGTGTATAGGAAAAAGACCCATACAAACCGATATTTAAACGGTGAATCTCACCACCATCCTTCACAGTTAGCTACCGTGGGCAAATCTTTGTTACAGAGAGCACGAGGGATCTGTGACAGCAAACACCTGGCCGCCAGCTTCAGTACGTCAAGCAAGTTCTGCAAGACAACAAGCTTCGGGTCCCGCGCCTACGTCACAGTGACCGAATGAAGCCGGCCACAGTCGAGCGTGTGCCTGCTGTACTACCATATGTCAGAGGTGTCACAGACAAGATTGGCTATATCTTGAAGCGAGCTTCTATTAGAACATTCTACAAGCCGCCGAAGAAAATTAGTCAGTTCCTACCATCCGTCAAGTGTCATATTCCTCTACAAGATGCAGGAGTGTACAAGCTTGATTGTGAATGTGGTATCTCTTATATAGGACAAACCAAAAGATCAATTAGGACCCGCGTAAAAGAACACATAGCTGATGTGAAGCATCAACGTTACGGGAAGTCTGCAGTTTGTGATCATATCCTAGACGGCCCCAACCATTACATCAGATTTGATAGACCACAAATCCTCGCGAAAGAACACCGATTCCTACCAAGGATGATACGTGAGGCTATTGAAATTAAAAAACATCCTAATTTCAATAGAGAAGGAGGCTGCGTACTACCACCTGCTTGGGATCCTATAATCAATAAAATTAAAACTAAACCCAAGCATACCACTGCAAGACCTCAGGACATAGTCAGTTCATTTTGCATAGATCGGACCATAAACAATAATTAAAAAAAGCTGAAGGTACTCCGGGCTTAACAATGACATCGGGACGTCAGTCATCTCAGTCCCCCGTGACCATGGGTGCTGGAAAGCGCCCGAAACGTCGGGAATTAAAAATAAAAAGTAAAAATAAACGCGATAAAATCCGTAAAAGTAGTTTTAATCAAGAAATAATTAAATAAATTGTATATTAAATTCAATTAAAAAAAATTCCCGCTGAGTTTTTTTGCTGGTTCTTCCCAAGACAGAGGTTTTCTTCGAACCAGTGGTCGTAGTACTATATTGAATAAAAAATGATTTTAATCTATTCCAAAAGCCTTGTACGAGGGTGGATTGAAAAGTACTCGGCCTAACCAAGAAAATAAACACATACTAAATCAGTTATATTTTTATTTTTCTACATAATCACCATCAAGTTCAATACACTTTTGCCACCTCCCCTTCCAAGCATTTAGACAGTTGAAAAAAAATGATTCTTCCTTAGAGTCAAAATATGCGTCTACAGCTGCTTTGACCTCGTCGTTTGTCGAAAATCTTTGACCTCCCAAGTGCTTTTTTAGGTTAGGGAACAGAAAGAAGTCTGATGGTGCCAGATAAGGTGAATACGGCGGATGCGGTAACAGTTCAAAGCCACAGTTGTGAATTTCAGCCATTGACTGTACTGACGTGTGAACACGGGCGTTATCTTGATGAAACAGGACTTTTCTTCTGAGCATTCCTCGACGTTTTTCTTTTATTTCCTCTCGTAAACGACGTAGTAATGTGCAGTAGTAATCAGAGTTTATAGTCTGACCCCTTTCAAGATAATCAATCATAATCACACCTTTCGAGTCCCAGAATACTGAAGCCATCACCTTATTTGCCGACAAAATCGACTTAGCCTTTTTAGGGGGTGGTGAACCAGGTCTTCTCCACTGTTTTGATTGTTGTTTTGTTTCCGGTGTACAGTAATGAACCCATGTTTCGTCCATAGTAACAAAACGATTCAAAAAATCATCTGCATCGGCTTCAAATAACTCCAAACAGTCGCGTGAAATAGTCAATCGCGTCCTTTTTTGTTCAACTGAAAGCAGTCGCGGAACCCACCTCGCAGACACCTTGTGGAAACCCAACTCGTTGACAATGATGTTTTGAGTTCGTTCATAAGAGATGCCTATAATCTCGGCTATCTCTCTAATTTTTAATCTGCGGTCTCCCATTATTAAATCAAGTACTTTTTTAATATTTTCGTCAGTAGTTGACGTCGAAGGCCTTCCAGAGCGGGGTTCATCTTTCACACTCTCTCTACCACGCTTAAATTCTGCTATCCATTTTATGACGGATGAATATGACAGAGCACAATCGCCTAATGTACGGACCATGTCATCATGGATGGCTTTTGATGATAGCCCCTTCTTATGGAGGTACTTAATGACGGCACGCTGCTCGATTTGCTCCATTCGCGGAAATTATGTCCGATTACTTTGTTAATAAATTTATGAAATCACGACTAATTATCGCACACGTTTCGAATTTCACACAATGAACTAGTCTGAACTGAACTAAATAATGTGGGTAGATTTGATTTTTAGAATTGAATGGATCTGTGTTAGGCCGAGAACTTTTCAATCCACCTAGGTATGTAATAACCCTACATTAAATTATAACTATCCCCCTACATCAGAAGTGGGATTAAAGTGCATGCGTGTGTGCGTGCGTGGGCACGCGTGTGCGCACGCATGCGTATGCGTGCGCGCGTGTGCGTGTGCGTGCACATGTAAACATTTCATAACTTTGTAATGGAGTTTACGATCGAAAAGCGGTTAACAGCATCTAAAAGAGCCTTGCTGGAATTAAATGTTTTGTGAATTCAGACCGAATCGTCACGGTTGATTCTGAGAAAACCTCAATAATTAGAGTATTTTTAAATTTCAAAAATTAGTTTTCTTGGAATTTATAACGACAGTTTTGTTTTAATCAATTCTTTAATATTTTTTTGTTTAAAAAACTACGTGAATTTCCGTAAAGCGCAAAATTTGATGATTCGTTCAAGAGATATCTTTGATGAAAGAAATGTCGCAAAAGTATTCTTTTAAAATAACTTATAAACTTTACGTAAACTCAACTTTTTGTACGAGGCTTTTTTGTTATACCGAAAAAAATGCACCAATTGGCGTAAATCATATTAAAGTAGATTGATTTTTTCGTGAAGCATTCAATTTTGAAAAAAGAAATAACGTGGTTCTCCAAGTTAGACAGGTAATAAGTGAAATTTTTATAATAGTTTTTGAAAATCATTTTTTTTATTTACCAATGGTTCGGCAAAAAAATCCTCTGTTTTGGGAGGAACCGGCAAGAATCCCAGCGGGATTTTTTTAAGCGGGATGTTTCACGATGGTTGCACAACTAATTTTATTTCGTGACTGTCTTTTTGATATAGAAAGGGGGAAACTAGCTGGCTCACCTGATGTTAAGTCCGCCCAGATAACCAACACCAGGGATGGCCTTGCGCTAGAAAGGGTCAACCAATTTTAAGTGTTAGTAAGACACTGTCTAGAAAGATAGTTTAATAATAATAATAATAATATCTTCTATTTTAATATGATAATGATACTTTTATTACTACATTTACAGCGAGCTTTTTTACTTTTAAATAACAGCTTACAACAATATTTGTTATACAATTAATCAACACAATAAAATTAGAAATACTTTGGTTGCAATTACCTCATTCCCAGGGGTTATAATCATTCATAAATTAGTTAATATTATAATACCTCCTTTTATACAAACTTAGTTCAATAATTTTTTTAAATTTTGAGCCGGTCAAATTTTGTATATTGGAGAGATCGGATAATTCTTTCTATACGGACGTAATTTCTTGTGAGAAATGCTCCGTACACGGCTTTAGCTACCTCGCTATACAGAAAATATCCGACCGGGAGACCGTTTGAAAGTAGAATGCGCTCCACGGGAGGTTCTACAAGGCTCTACACGAGCATTTCGTAGATAAAATTCCCTCTCTCCACTGGCTACATTTCGGTGCAGGAAACAATTTTTGAAAGACAGTTTAGACCTACACTACGCCACTCCTTCACATTAAATTGCACAGAATTAACCAGTACCGATACCAGGTCACTTAACCAGAAAAAAGGCCAACAGCAGTCATCACAGACAGGACTACTCATGCGAATAAGCCTGATATGGTGCTAATGGACTGAGAAAAGTCAAGGATATTTTTGGTCGACATTACTATTCCGTATAACAAGGACCCCGTGAAGGCCGAAATAAATAAGCGAACAAAATATCTGGACCTGTACTGAACAAAATATCACAAGGTGACCGACATGTGGGGTGGTCTGCCGACCGACATTATATACTCGTATGTAGTCGTTTCTGCGAATGGGCTTACTTAAGTTAGCCTCACGGTTCATCTGAGGTGACTGGCGACCCCTTGGCAGACCACTCCGGGCTCAAATGCAGAAGGCGGTGCACCTCAATACCGCCCGCATCGTCTGCCGGTTTCTTTCCCTTTCCTCCTAACCCTCAGCAATTTGGTCTCTCCTGCCGGGGGCTTTCAATTGGTGGCGCTTATATTTATTTGTATATTATTTGCTTATATATTATTATTTATGACTGTCTTGTAGTTGTTGTAGTGCGACTGCTGATCATGAAGTCCTGAGTTCGAATCCCAGGTCGTGTCCAAAATATCAATAATTGTGATTTTCCCTCAATAAATTCTCAGTAGCTGCCCGTAGTCAAGAAATTGGCGGTGTGTCACCTCCGTGCCACGGAAAACACGTAAAGCCGTTGGTCCTGCGCCTGATCTCTTTCTGGTCGGCTTACCATCCTATCGGATTATGAGAGTGAGAGAATAGTAAGGAACCTGTGCTTGCGCATACACTCGGCCTATAATCAAGTCCTCCGCAGATGGCTAGTTTCCGTTAAGACTGGCCGCCGTGACCGAAATTCGGTCTGGAGGACATTATTATTATTATTCTATTATTTATTTGACAATGTTAGTGTATTTAATATAATTATAATTATGAATATTTATCATTCCCTTTAAAATATTGTTACGAGCTTAGGGTTCGTGACAATAAAAAATTGCCGATTGTATTACCGAAATTAACACTTTAATTCACTTTACACTAATTAAACTTAAAACACTAATAATTAATCACACTGATTCACTTTATTCCGCTCCGAAGCTTCGCTTGTCTCGCCAAATTCAATACTTACCCGATCGCGTATTGCAGCGCCTTTATATATGGCTCTTCCACGAAAACATTCAGAATAATCAAGTAAATACGCGCGCCAACCGACCAAGCGCAGAAAATTCGAGTGTGCGGTTTCCAGAAAGCTTAATTCTTCTGTTCGATACTAGATGGCGCTGTTGGTTGAAAGACTAGTCATGTATTTTCTGGAAAGCTCCCCTCGCTCTCGTCCCCGACACTAGATGGCGCCAGTGCCGGGTACATGACGTCAACTTAGGCGCGTAACACTGCCCCCTCCTAAGACATGCTCGTCCCGAGCATTATTGGCCCCATAATAACGCGCCAGGCGATCCACATGGGCGATCTTAGGAGTCCCTCTTGCACATTTCTGTAACGGTTTCCGCAATGTCAAGGGCTGCCCTATCCCATGGTGCACCAACATTGTACAATTTCGATGCTCCTCTACTACGTGTCTGAGGTCCCCTCACGGCCGCACAACTTGTACATGTACGACACCAATCCTCGACATCGTCACAATAATGGACCCAGTAAAACTGTTCTCAGACCTTCAGTAGCGTTTGTTTAACTCCCAGATGGACTCTTGAATCGACCATTATGGCACAGCTGTAGAACATTCGGCACTTTAGCCTTAGGGACAACCATTTGCAAACGACAGCTGTCTCCTCGACCATTATCCCATTTACGGCACAGGACTGCATCCTGAATCAGCAAGCTGTCCCACTGGGCCCAATAGCCTCTAGTGGTCGAACTCATCGCTGAGACGTCGCTCCACTTAGCCTAGGTAGCACGGGCCTTCATCCATTCCAGAATCGGCTTGATGTCCGGATCTTCCTGCTGTGCATGTCGTAGGCTGTCCTTCCACTCGTTGCTGAGGTGGTCTGTCCTGAGCATCCTCACGGATACCACTTCCTTACTCCTTTGCCTAGTACAATGTTTCTGATCTTCAGGACAAGGCCTTCTTGACAATGCATCTGCATTGCCATGAGATTTCCCGCTGCGATGTCTGATAGTAAAGTCGTATCCCGGCTGCTGCTGGGCGGTGATGTTAGCCGCACTTCCCTTCTGAGATCGTTCACCTTACCTTTCTAGGGTTCGCTTAGGGCAGCTGGATTGAAGATGGCCCCTTTCCCCACAGCCATTGCACCTAGGGCTGTATCCTTTGTTGTGGTCGCGAACCGTAACTGCTGCAACCTCCCTAGCGCGAGGGGAACGACGATCCTGCTACCACCAGGTGGTGCCGTTAGCTGCACTACCCTCTCGAGATCGATCAACTTTCCTTTCTACAGTTCGCTTAGGGCAGCCGGAGCGAAGATGGCCCCTTTCCCCACAGCCATAGCACCTAGGGCTGTATCCTTTGTTGCAGTCGCGAACTGTAGCTGCTGCAACCTCCCTGACGTGATGGGAACGACGATTTTGCCGCAAGGCTTCCACCTCCAGTGCATGGGCCAAGGCATCCTTAAGCGTCTCGTGGTGCCCGAGCCTCACAGCAGCTCTGACTTCCAGGTCGAGAATGCCGTCGATGAATGTCTGCACCAGGTTCCCTTCAATGAGCGCAGGTACAGACCGGTATGCTTTTTGCACCAGATTCTCCACCTCTGGAGCCCACTGCTGCAGGTTTTCGTTGATGCGCTGCACGCGATCTTTAAGCTGCGCACGAAAGACGTGTTCCAGGTGAGCGTCGCCATATCTCGCCTCCAATGCCTCAAGGAGTTGTTCATAAGTCACTTCCTCACCGAGAGCTTCCAGCACTGTTAAGGCCTGATCGCGCAGGCCTAGTGTGAGAGCAGTCATGGCCTGGCTTTTATTCCTGCCGTTCGCCTTCATAACGGCTTCATTTTGTAAGCTGACCAGGAAGAAATCCCGTCGAACGCAGGCACTTTGAACCCACGTAGCGAAGGTGTTGTAGCTACTACGGGAGCTGTAGTTCCATCCCCCAGTTTGAGGTCGTCCAGCGTTTTCTTCACGTCAGCCACCACTTTGTCAACCCGATTGTTCACTTGGTCGATTCGGGTTTCAGCTTTCTCGATTCGGGTTTCAGCTTTCGCGATTTGGGTTTCAGCTTCCGACAGACGGTTATCATGCTAAGCAACCCTGTCCTTCACCTCATTTATCTCCTTCCCGAAGGTAGCGTGAAGGTCCTTCATGAGGAGCATTTGCTCTTCCAACCGACGGGCCTGTTCATCCTGTCCGCTCTGCAGCTGCTCTTTCAACTGACGGACCTGTTCCTCCTGTCGGCGAGCCTGTTCCTCCTGCCGACGAGCCTGTTCATCCTGTCCGCCCCGCAGCTGCTCTTCCAACCGACGGAGCTGTTCCTCCTGTCGGCGAGCCTGTTCCTCCTGCTGCTCTTTCTACAGACGGGCCTGTTCCTCTCGTCCGCGCTGCAGCTGCTCCTGTAGCATCACCATCAGAGCACCTAAGTCAGGTGCTGCAGATGTAGGAGCTACTGACGGGCCCGCAGCCGGGTGGCAGTTGGCCCTCCGACGTCCGCGGCGTTGCACCACCAAATCTCCTCTGGTCAGTCTCCTGTTGGCGTTGACTTCGGGTACGGACACCCTCCGATTCCTCCTTCGGTAAAATCGGCATGATTTGATCCCACTTCTGACACCAATTGTTACGAGCTTAGGGTTCGTGACAATAAAAAATTGCCGATTGAATTACCGAAATTAATACTTTAATTCCCTTTACACTAATTAAACTTAAAACACTAATAATTAATCACACTGATTCACTTTATTCCGCTCCGAAGCTTCGCTTGTCTCGCCAAATTCAATACTTACCCGATCGCGTATTGCAGCGCCTTTATATAGGCCTCTTCCATGAAAACATCCAGAATATTCAAGTGAATACGCGCGCCAACCGACCAAGCGCAGAAAATTCGAGTGTGCGGCTTCCAGAAAGCTTAATTCTTATGTTCGATACTAGATGGCGCTGTTGGTTGAAAGACTATTCATGTATTTTATGGAAAGCTCCCCTCGCTCTCGTCCCCGACACTAGATGGCGCTAGTGCCGGGTACATGACGTCAAGTTAGGCGCGTAACAATATTTATTGAACCCAACCCAAGATGAGAATAGTTCATAAATACCCAATTTTAATAATAGTAATTTAACAATTCAAATATAAGTCATTGATCAAGAGTAGCAAATCGTAAAGAAGTAAAACTTATACAAAATAATAAGGCAAGGAGGAAAATGAAAGAATCTGGCATGTGTTACAAATAACCTACAACGCTGTTAGTCAACCAGTACACGTATAATGAACTAAATTTTAAATAATAGTGAGTACCTCACTATTATTTAAAATTTAGTTTCTTCACGATGGAAATATTACACATAGATCGAAAATGAGCCCGCCAGTATGTGATGTGTCCGCCAGTAGTCTTTACTACTCTAAAAACCTCGTAAACCTAAAAGGGTGCATGTAATCAGCAGTGGAATGTTTGAAATGAAAAGAAATTTATTTGAAAAATACCATAGACGTAAGTAATAAGTTATTATTCATCCTTAATGTTCACGGCTAAAGTCCAACATGCAAATTAAAAATTAAAATGAACATTATATCTATCTATATATAATGTCCATTATAATTTTAACTATATATATATATATATATATATATATATATATATATATATATATATATATATATATATATATATATATATATAGAAAAGAGTAAAGGCGAACACCTATTATGAAGAATCCCCCCATTTATTCTCGGTTGACGTTCAATAGTATGGAAAAACTCAGTGGTTTTTTATTATCATAAAGGGGCTGATTCTTTTCTTGCTTAAAGGCGCAGCCAGCGTTCTTTGGACGATACCACGGGGAGCAGGACTTTATGACAATTTAAATTTTTAGTTTTAGTTTTTCTATATTACAGTTTTCTTTTTAATTTTATGTAATGAATATTAATTGTAAATATTGTAACATAAATCGTATTAAAAATAAAATAAAATTAATATTATATCATATACGTCAAAATTGAATTGTACAAAATATTATAACATAACAGTGGTGGATACTATATTTACGACACAAGTAATTATTTTTCTCACTTTAATAATAATTTTTTACACCTTATATAAGAATATATTTAATCCCACAAAATTGCTTTCAGTTTGTTACAATTTTAATGGACGCATCATAAAATTGCGAGTAATTCAGACGAGAGTGAAACGTACTTAATTGTTTTGTTCTCGTTTTCATAAATCTCGAGTCTCGGGGTACAAAACGTGACGAGGGTGTTTTGAATACGCGTGGGTGCGTCAATTACAGATTAAGTCCCTGCGAATTCTCCACGACATTTTTTTCCACGTGCGACAAAAGTATTTTTATGTAACTCATAAACCAAACGGAGTTCGTTGAATACGTTTTATTAAATTTTTTAATGTATTTTTATTTTTTAAAACAATTCTTTGACTTAATAAGCTCAAAACAAAGGGAAATGAAACAGGGTATGCATCTTTCCTGACATGCGAGGAAACTATGGAAAAGATGAGGCAATCTATGGGGGAAACTTATTTTGAAAAGCTCCAACGAATAAATGCTCATAAGAGGTTATTCAAATATTTATTTATTTTTTTAAGATCCATCCGAGCAAAAATTGAATCCGTGGCCTGCAACTTCAAACGCTTAGACACTACTGAGATAGTGAACTGTCAAATTTTTTAATTTGTTTTTATATTTTTGTTTCAAAAAAATAAATACGTGAGGTTGATTATGAGTCCATTCGAGAGGAGGCACTCTAAAGGGACTATCACAAAATATAGTCCGTAGCCACTTGCACTCTGCACCCTCTGATTTCCAGCGAATCTCACTATCGCCATTCTTTAAAAATGTTTACATACACATACATACAATGAGATAATAAATATCATTCAAACAGCACATTCGTCAACATTAACTGTAATGGAACGAGTAATCATGTGTAATATATTTATAAAAAAACTTTAGAGGTGGCAAGAAACACCCGGATGGAACGAAGTTCCCTTATACATAAATACACACACATATATACAACATGTAACATAATTAACGCACTTTGAGAAATTAATTTGTTCAGAATCGTTTACTGAATCGATTCCTATCATTTTTAATATAGGTAATTTTTTATCCCAAAAATAATTAAAACTACTTAAATTACAGTCACAATAAATCTGTACAGTCAAAACAAACTTTAATGGACTGTAAGTTAAGGCAATAAGACTTTTAAGAGTGCAGTTTTATTTGTATTATTACTAATTCTGACATTCAACAAAAATAAAGAAAAATTAACTTTATTTCGAGCAAGTTAAAGTCTTTGCGTTCGTGGATTTGTACTGTGACCACAACATTCTTCTGGAATTAGTATAACCAATTTGATAAATAATCAGTGCATAAAAATGTTTAACTAAAAATTCAGTGTATATATTATGATTATAACATAATATAACTAATTGGGGTGTCTGAGGGTGTGCGAATTACGGTCATGTGCGTATATATATATATATATATATATATATATATATATTAGTTAAAATCATAATATATCTATCTATTCTTTCGTACACGTCGTAGATGCACGGGACTTTGTAAACACAACAGCGTAGAGGTTAGAACACGCACGGCTTGCTAAATACATACGCATTGATATTGTAATATCAAAATATAATTTGCTTTTAAATTTATTAAAGTTATGAGCGTACACTTGCTAAACACACAATAATGGGGATATTACAGCGCGTATGACTTGGTTAGCACAAAAGTAAAGAGAGGTTATAATGCGTACTTGCTAAAAATACATAAGCATTTATTATTTTCTGTATAAAATCTCTACTTACCTAACTCTATCAACAATATCCGGAACTTGTGCAGAAACACTGTCAGGATTCATTATTGTTATTATTTTTTGTTATTTATTATGTACAAACTTGTATAAATTTAACAAAAATAATCGTCGCGACACCACACGCGTTCAATGCGGAATAGAAAGACGAAACGAAAATAACTGACTTGCTGTCTATAAGAGAGAGAGAGAGAGAGAGAGAGAGAGAGAGAGAGACAGAGAAAGAGAGAGAGACAGACAGAAAAACACGCGCACGCCGCACGGCTTACAACTATAGAAAAAAGTGTCGTTACAACTTTTGGTCTTAATTTTTTCCGTCTAGCCCCTATCACAACGCGCGATAAGGAACTTCGTTTCAATAATGGCCATCTACAACACGTATTCGCTCTAATTTGCTTCCTGGTTTCATAACCAGTCACTAAAGGGCGTTTAATGCGAGACACATTTCCCTACGGAAATTGTGTATGAAGTCTAGAAGAAATATAACATAACATAAACATAAACACTCACGCCTGTCACCCAGAGGGGTAGGCAGATACTTCTGACTTCCGTTTGACACGATCCTGACGCACCTCGTTGGCCTTCTCCACATTCATATACAGGCGTATACAGGCTCGGCGGTAAGGATACTCCTGATTTGGCCCATTTTCAATATATCGCTAACCTGGTCGATAAACTTTCGCCTAGGACGTCCCTTTACGACTCCACCATTCACTTCTGCAACATAAATTGGCTTTGTCACCATTTCCTCATTCACTCTTTTTATATGACCAAACCACCAAAGCATTCGCTCCTTAATCCTGGTCACGGCATCATTTCGAAAACCACACTCATCTTTTGTTACTCAGATTCAGCCCTAACATATGTATACTCCTTAATGACCGCATTTCTACCGTATTTATTCAACTCTCGTGTTTCTTCTGCCACACCCAACTCTCACTACCATGACACATTTTGACTTTTAGCAATAGAAGGAGAGCCCCATTTACTTTATTTCCATGCATGCATTTACTCTTCGTTCTGTATCCTTATTATATCTTCCATCCCTGCTGAATAGACATCCCAAATATACAAACTCATCTACTTACTCGACCACCTTCTCTTCTATTCTTATTTCACATATCGTATTACTTTATTCTCTTCCCATCCAACTAAACCATCACTTTCGCCTCATTTGCGTTGACTTTCATACCCCTTTCTTTTAAAGGCCTCTTCATTATTGTGACCATCATTTGCAACTCTGCCGCCAACGACGCAAAAATAACTTGATCATCGGCGTACAAAAAGCATTTAACGGTTAATTTAAAATTCCCATTCTTCAATTTTCAAAGTTTTCAAACAACTGTCCATAAATAGGTTAAACAGCCACAGGGAAGCCACACAACCCTATCTAACACATTTATGGATGCCAAATCAGTCCGCAGATCCTAACACAAGCACTAGAGGCCCTATAAAGATACTTAAATGTCTGTAATTTATTAACGCACAAAGAAATCTTTGATTTTCTCTTTTACCAAAAACTTTTTTGCGATCATTCGAATTTAAAAGTCTTGATCTGTACATCCCATTCCCTTTCTACATCCCGCTTGCACATCCCAAATTCTCCCAAATTGCTAAAAAGCCTCTTTCCTTATATATTGAGACTATCATGGCTTTGCACTAGTCTTCCGGTACCCGCATAAATTAGACAAGATGTATAGCAGACCTGCCACCACTTCCTCTCCAGCCCTTAGCATTTCGAGTGAAACTCTATCATATCCGGTTTTCTCACCTGCTTTCATACTTTTCATTGCTTTCATTATTTCATCTATACTTATCTCCCTACTTCTTTTCTCATCATTATGTATTCATTTAGTTCATACGTCATCTCCTCACTCATAAACACGCTTTTAAAATATTCCTGTCATATCTTTAAACTCGAAACTTTGTCACTCAGAATACATCCGTTCTTGTCTTTTATAGCATTAATTCTAGGCTGTTTTGAATGGCTACTGGCATTGGCGACATAAAACCAAATAATCATCCTCCCTACGCTGGACCTCCGGTAAACCCTTGTATCTACCACTGCGCTCCTCATTTTTTCTTCCACAATTAACTATATTAATTAAAACAAAAATTATCATACTTCTTTCTTCTTTCTTTCCATTGTATCCCTAGCAGTCTCGGGCTTACACATTCACACTCTTTCACACATTCACCCATTCTTTCTGAAAGGATGATACCTAATTCCTGGCATGCCCGCTCGATCCAGTATGCGGTATACGTACCATGTGTAGTGACATCCTTTCCTTTTCGTTTCGTATCAATTACATATAACACATCTATTCCTCTATCATGCATCATATCGAATTTTTCATACATCTTATCATTCATTGCTCCACATTTATTCAACGTAGCCAGACGTTTTTATTATTTTCCATTCAAAAATGTATTCCCAGGGGTGTAGCAGTTGTCATATTTTGTATTTCAAAAGTTAAAGTTGATGTCTTTTTATATGTTATCGTATTCTTAAAATTTATTACCATTAATTTTCTACTTTATTAGACAGCCCCCCTTTGAACATACAGTATGTACCCATCCTTAGCCATCGCTCAAATGGCTTATGTATAAATAGCGAAACTAAAACTCAACTAATGAGGTAATTCTCGCTCTGGTTTCCTCTCATATACAGAGTATGAACTATAAGAGTATGGAATTGTTCCAGTGCATGTTGACGGAGTTAAAAACTTATCATCGTAATATTTTATTCTTTAAACACGCAGGTTTCTTCACGATGCTGGTTTCGCTACCTAGCACATGGCAAATCAGCTATTAAAATTGCAAGTAACAAATTATTGGTGTTGGAGGAGATCGATCCTAGGTGGCTTGCGTTCTTCAAAATTTACAGCGAGTGTTTAGCCCTTCGAATTACCATGGCTTGTAACTTTTATCAATTAGTTATATGATATTGCAAATGTTTGAAATTACAAAAGTATTATATTTTTGATGCGACAGTACATGAAATCGTGGCTTCGAATCCATCATTCGACGACTGTTGTGAACCACACCTATTAGTATTTTAGCTTACTTAGAATGTTTATTGAGAGTGTGTATGTATTAGTAATGTTAATAGCGTAAAGCATTACTATTATGCATGTTACACACTATAAAGATACTATTGGGTTTTCACAACTTCCTTGTGGAATCGACTACCACCGGAGAATTTTCCGGACCGATACGACTTAGTAACCTTCAAGAAAAGAGCTTATTCCTTTATAAAGGGCAGGCAATGCATTTGAAATTCCCCTGGTGTTGCAGTTGTTCATGGGCGGCGGTAATCACTTACCATCAGGTGAGCTGGATGCTCGTTTGCCCCCTGTCCTAAAAAAAGGTATAAGACTGTATCTAAGCGCATATGTTTCAATATTGCTCTCTACGAAATTAAATGAACTATTTTATATTTTGTACGTGGTAGAGCCTCGCAGTAACTTTATAGCTATAACTATTATTAGTTTTAGCACGAATGTGTCGGCTCGACCGGAGTTGGGCCACGCTCTTACAAAATACCAGCGTAAATAGCACCTTAAGGCTACTTTATTTCGTATGGTGAGTGAAGAAAACCGGTTATACTTTTATATGGAAACAAGGCATTCCATCCTAGTCTTCAGAGGTGATAACGCATCTGCATTTTGATTCTTCGATGATAATTGTAGATGTCTATGGGCCACAGCATCTACTTACCATCAGGTGGACTGTGTGCTCGTTTGAGACCCTTATTTTATAAAAATAATTTAAATTTCATCAATTCAAATAATTTATATTTCATCGTTAATTATATATAGACATCGACCTATATACAATTATCGTGACAATAATATCTGCTCATTCAAACGTATCTGCAGAAAATATGTACAGATTAAAATATGACATAGGATTTTACCTGCAGATAAATACAGGCTGGTCGCTGAAAACATATGATTTAATTTGACTTGATCTCTTTTAAGCTTAGTATGACATTTTAGACAAATTCTTCGCCTTTTAGTAAATGATAATACAACACGTGCATCAAAGTCAAAATCAGAATCTTATTTTGAGAGCTGTGTAGCAAGTCTAGAAGCAATATACGTCAACTTATTGGTAGGTAATACTCCGTATGAACAATCTACTCCAAAAAAGAAGTCAAGCAAGTTTGAAGAATTTCGAATGTGAATGTATTATATATGATACTTACAGATTATTAAGTTTTTATACGCAGTATAGCGGCGCCGTCGTTGCGATCAAACGAAACACATTGAAGCCGAAATTACGCTATCAACGTTCCTAAGTAAATCAGTATATATAGAATAGCTCCGAACTATCTCTCAGACTGCGGGCCCCTTTCCCCAAGGCCGCTTCCGATACGGCTAAAAGATCTTACCAGTTTAAATCCAGTCTCACAGGTGTTTTTAGTGGTTAGAAGTCCCACATTACCACGCAGCCAGCTGCGCGGTATGCTATGAGCATTCACCATCTCCCTCCTCCGCTTTCCGGAGGTTAGCCTTTCTTTGCTTCTTGGCGCATCTCTCAAAGCGTTGGCCGCTCCTCGAGCGGAACACCTTGCTCTAAGAGAGATCTCCCCTTTTTTCCCATGGCCAAAGTGGTGATCAACTGACATGATCTGAACACGCAACTAACAAACTTCGGAAACCAACACTTCAAGCCCTCGTTTATCTTCAAGAACCCCTACTACTTTCACTCACTCCAGAGAATCGCCTTTTGCAGTCTTCAGATCCTTCAAGCCGGTCCAACATTTCTTTATCTCGACTCACCGCAGATTTATGAAGCAGATTTCTGGCGCTTGCACCGACCCATCGTTCTCACCGGCATCACTTAAAAGTGCGTAGTATGGCATGCATTACTCACCGGCATATCGTTTTCACCGTCGCCACTTGCCCTTACGCACACAGCATGCATTCCCCATCACCAAAATTAAAGACGCACCGCCAAACGGACTGCACTATCGACCTCAAGTCTGAGCAGGGGGGTGATGTGGTGGCACTGTCATTGCGCCACAAGCGCAAACCAAAGCAACCTTAATCGCGCTATCAAAGTTCCGAAGTAAAGCAGTATGCTTTTAATAGCTCTGAAATACGATTTGGAGCGTTTGCCGCTCCATGAGCTGAACACGTTGTCTGACGAGAGATTTCATTCAAAGTATCTGCTGGTCTGGTTTCTGATGATATTAGGGCTATTAGTCTTTTGACTTTTTCAGTTTCAGTCTCCAGGCCCTTCAGGCCGCGGGCTGTAAACAAGTGAAATTAAATAATTCGACATCGTTATTTGCATAACAATGACTCTTATGATAGTGTACAGTGCAAGTGGGTGAGTAACCTGACGGCCGTCCGAACAGGGGGTGGCAGACCCCAGCTCTTACGGCTAACTCGTGTCTTTCAATGTTCTGGGTGGTTAGAATCACCCAGGGACGCGGGTGTACGGTGTGTCCGCGGTGTCCGTTGACCTAAAAGTGTTTGTGGCACTAAGTGAATGTGTATTGTCTATGTGTGACGGGCCGGCAACATTTATGTCGCTGGAATCTAGTGGAACTGGGAGGTCAATTAAAACGTTACGCGGCCTCCGGAGGCTTTCCTTAACGTTTAGAGTTGGAACGTAACTTGCTGCGTTTACCACTAGCGGGTTGGGACGTGTTTCAGCGCTCTTAAAGTAGCGCCGAGACATTTCCTTGAAATATTCAGAGATCTTTCGTACCAGTGAAACTCAGACCTGCACAATCTCTGTGCAGGTCTGAGTTTCAATTATACCACCGAGCTCCGGTGGCAATGCGAAGAAATCAATTTTGCTTCAACATTTGCTCCTCTCTTTCTCCTTTGGAACTTTATTTTATCCCAAACGCAGTATGCAGGTACTTCTAGGTAGAATGTTTTTGCAAAGTTATCCACTTTACACAAATCGAAAAAGGATAAGTGGACTACGGAAGAAAACGCTCATGAATAGGAAATTCAAGGATTCGCCATACTGCCTCTGATGAACTTATATATCTTCCAATTGTGTAGGTTTTAACTTAATTCTTCTCATTCTTTAGAGAATGAGAAGAATGATGCAAACGATGCCTGGTCTTAACTTTTATTTACGTATTTACAGACTTATTTTATTGATTTCACGGAATGACTATATTCCACATTTAAGTGAGCGTTAAGTGTTTTTAATAATACTGGATTATAAGGAACTGACAAGCAATTATCTATGGTTGTACCTTTGATATCAACAGAGAACCCACCGTCATCTAGTAAACGTCTCTTGTGCTGCGGATAACCGTCTTCAGCAGTTTGAGTTTCCCTTATGAGAGCTCTGGGGTATCGTTTACTGCATGTGTTATATTTCATACATTGTGAATTTTGCACATGATGGTGCTCGATTTATCTCACTGATACGTTGAAGTGAATTACTTTGGCTCTCGAGGATGATGCCCCTTCGATTAAATTGTTGATTCACTAACACTTTAACTGAAGTCGCTTCATTTGTAGTTGGTGCATTGTACCTACCTCTATGTTCTTTTCGTGGTTTTTTATCAGCATGTATGACAATTTTGTGTGACTCTGAAGGAGAGGCTTTGTCAATGGCACTTTTCAGATCTTTATATATACGGGTTTACTTGATCCAGCATATTCTGCAATTATTTGATTAAATTTGGCTTTAAGTTAGGAAATTTAGAACATCGAATCTTTGCTTCTCGATCATCTTCATCTACAAAATATATTTCAAGTTACTGAGCGTCATGTTCGGCTTTTGGTAATATACTTCCAATGAAATGGTGGACATGGCCTTTTTCTTTAAAATTCGTTGAAAAACCATCTTCTGTTACCTGTTTACTACCAAAGGAAGTCATCTGGAAACAGACATTATATTTACGAATAGTACCCATAAAATGGTCATGATCTGGTTGTAGATCATTAATCAAACTGAACAGTGGTTAAGGCAGTTGTTTCAACCAATCAAGTTGCACTTTTCCAGTCTTGACAGGTGTCTCATCTTTCTATTACAACGCATTGCACCACTGGCACTTGTACGTCGTAGAATGCAAAGGTTACAATGCTGTCAGTCTATAAGCAATATCAGGGTCATACTCCATAGCGTAATGGACCTTGTTTTCTCATAAATGCAGTGTAATTTTTTCCTCATACCGTGACGGAATTGCTCTATGCACTAGTGGATTCACAGTTTGGTAATTTGCAAGAGCTTGCCAGTGTAAACCGGGTTTTTTTTCTGATAAGCGGACACAGATTTACGATTTGAATCTGGCTTATTCTGCCTATATCTTTTTTGTGCACTTTATAATTGACTTTTTTTTTGTGTAATTAGTAATTTTCTATCTTCGTTTATTTTTCTTTTTATTCATATTTTAATGTAGACAATACAGATTGATCAGTTCCGCTGGTAGAAGATGATATTTCACTATTTACAAAAGATGTAAAAGTTGAATGGTCCAGCTCTGAAAAAGGTACACGCTCTTCGACAGGTACCTTCATGCAAAATATATAAGTGAATGTAAGAGGCTATTATACAAAAGCTTTACGACAACTTATATACTATAAAATATCTTCTTGACTTTAGCCGTTTTTAATAAAGTAATTTTTAAAAACTGGAAATGTTAGACAAAATTACAACAAGAAATATGAATGCAAAATAAAAATAACGATAGTATTAGCATACAATTAAAATGTTGTTTAAATAAATTACAGCTAACTTGCCAGTTATACGGTGAATTTACAAACATATTAAACAAGTTATAAAAGTCTGACATCGATTTTAACTTATTTTACTGTTATGCTAGTGTAAAAACGCACTATAAAGAATAGTAAACCAGGCACGAGCTATAAAAACGTACAGCCAATAAATGAACGACCCATATACGCGCTGTCAGTGCAGCCCCATGTGCTTTAAACTTATAACTAGTGCATTTGACCCATTTCATTTATCGGTTTCATAACGCAGTTTCAGAAGTGCTCTTACCGTATCCAATGTTTTTATGAAAATCTGACATTTCCATTTATATTTGAAATGATGAAAACATCTTATTTTTTTGCTGAGTGTATTGATATTTTTAACTTGGTAAAGTCATGCTGCAGCTATGTAATGATTGTAGAACAAATGAGTCAACCAAGAAAGATCCACGTTGTTACAGAATACGAGCATAAAATAGCAGCTTAATGCCGCTGTTTCGTTTTCTGAGTATAGTGGAACGGATATTCCTTTTACTGAAAACAAAGCATTCCATCTTTGTCCTAAAAGGTAACACAACGCATTTGCATTTTGATGCTTAATCGAGGATAGATGTAGATATCAATAGACTATAGTAACCATCTACCATCAGGTGGACTGTATGTACTTTTGTCACCCTTATTCTAAAGAAAGTTAATCAACAAAATCCTCTTCCTAAAAATATCATTGTAATTTAAAAAATGAGCAAGAAAATTAGGCAGAATAATTTTTAGTCTCGACCACGTGAAGGACGGCGGATCATTAAAACGTAACAGAGCGGAACGTAAAAGAGACCCTTATTTTGAATCGCTGGACTATCGGTATATGTTAGTTTCTTGATCATTGACTTGCATATTAAGCTCGGTCGGGAAGCGAACTGAGGGCACACAAAATGAAATGACGACGTGGTAAGGCATACAGGAAGACAATGGATGCAGGTTGCTTAAGACAGCGCTTTGTGGTATTCGAGTCAGCCGAATTTGCAACGGGCCGGCCATATATCTGAAAGAACCACCGAAAAAATGTATATAATTACGTTTTTGCTTATAAAACAAGCATACGTGATCACATGCAAATACCAATGATTTAGAAACAGCGCCAGGTAAGTCACGTACAAATACGACGAAATTAAAGACAAACATTGGTGTCACGTTTAAGTGACGTTTGGATTTTCAGCTTTTTATGCAAAATATCGCAGATTGAATAGGAAATATTTTAATTAAAACATTTGTATACCTTTTGAGACTCAGCTCTTATATGAACTATTCTGGAACTATAAAAAATTTGGAAATTATCAAATAAGAAAACTGAAAAGTGAGCTAGCTTTTTGCTATATTATGGCTAATGGGTCGGCACGACCTGTAAAAGACCATGCTCTCATTATACATAGTATATCATTTAGTTTTTTCAGTGGTGAGTGAAGAGCACCTGATATACTTTTTACTGGGAATGAGAAATTCGAGATTTAGATCTGATAACGCATCTGCATTTAATTGTTAATTGAGACAAAATGCAGAGCGTTCAATTACCATTACGTGGACGGTATGCTGGTCAGTTACCCGTATGAGTAAGGTAACAGTTCACCTCATAACTGATTACTCCAGCCTTTGGACACCTTTAACAACTATCAAACAAAGAAGGGTTTTTGTGGCAACCCTGGTTATAAGTTGTAAAAGTAGTTGGTATCAAAAAAATTAGTAATTTGAATATTGTAAATTCACAAAATTCGACTCAATTTTATGTTATAATAATAATAATAAAAATATTCATAAGAAATATGGTACTAAGATATTCGTATAAAATAATAATGTATCACATATTTCACCAATTTTGGTATATGAAAACTTATGGTTAGAATATACAATATTTAAGTAAAATTAAACGTGCATCAGTTTACAAATCCTTTAAAACACGGTCAAAGAAGAAACAGCGTTTAACAGTTAATGCTTTCGTTCTTTTATTTTTAGCAAGTCATTTACCGAATAAAATTGTTTTCCCAAAAGCCAGTTTAATAAATTACATCTAAATCGATTATAATTTTATTAATTTATTTTATTAAACACAGCCATAACATAACAATTTTTTGAGTACAGACTAGTTAAGTAATTGTGGATTACTTTTAACCTTGTAGAATAGGTTTATAATATGACAATATGTTTAAATCTGAGAGGAGTAGCATACGCAGGCGTTGCCCTCTGTCAAAATATAAAACTACCCGATCCTATGCGTACAAGAAAAGTGGTTTGCAGCCGTTCTGCTCACTAGACTAAATCTAGTTGCGCGACTGAATCGACATCCAAAAAATTCTTAATTGTGCAGTTTTTTGCTGCAAATTAGGATTTGTTTACCAACACAGGCCACTTTCCCTATTGCAATATGTGGATCTGTCGAGTGACTGATCCGAGGCTATATCCGAGTTGTCAGTGACTCCGAGCGTTACTGTTATAATCATAGACTTATGCATCCAAGGTTCAGTTAGCGGTCCGACACTTTGAAACCTGATCTTGGATGAATTGCATAAAAGGGACTTGCCCGAAGGATGTCATATTCAAGCCTTTGCTGATGACGTTAGCCTTAATGCTCATGACAAAGATACCTTCATATTACAGGAAATAATAAGGCACTCCATATAATACACTCCCGTCCACTACCATCTCAAGACGGCGAGGCCGGCTCTGCTCTTTCTCACCGAGACACAGGTGTCCTCTCCGGCTGATGTCTCACATCTCTCCTACTCGGGGTACAAACTGAAACACTCCTTTGTGCCTTGGGCTGGAGTTTTCGCTTACGTCAGAGAGGAAATCTGTTCTCGACGCCTCGGCAGTCTTGAAGGTTCGGACCTTTGGCTACGCGTAGACAGCGACGACCATCCGCGCGTCTACGGGTGCCTATATAGGTCCCATAGCGGTAATGCCGAAACAGAGCGACCCTTCGATCACGTCAAAATGGCTACAGATTCGTTGCTGCAGAAGATCCCCTCCGCAGAGATCGTGCTCCTCGGCGACTTTAACGCCCATCACGCCGAATAGCTTGGTTCACGTTTAACCGATCATGCGGGGAGATCTGTTCGTGATTTTTCCTTCGCATATGGTCTGACACAATAGGTTACTTCGCCTACGCGGATTCCAGATGTGGAGAATCATGCACCTTCCCTGTTGGACCTTCTGCTGACCTCTCACCTGGACGGATATCAGATTTCCGTCGACGCCCCTTTAGGCTCCTCGGACCATTGTCTTGCCCAGAGTGTGGTACCACTCACGCTGAAAAGGAGTATAATTCCGCCTCTTAGTCCTTGAAAAGAGTCATTGCCAAGGCAAAGTCAGAGAAAACAGGCAGAATTGGCGAGAAACTAGATCACTTTCCTTCTGGAAACCGTGTATTCTGGTCTCTCGCCAAGGCTCTCCAGGAGAATTTCTGTCAGCCATCTCTTCCATCTCTGCACAGGGGGGACGACTCACTGGCCCATACCGCATCCCGCGGTGTGAGTGCTCCATGCCGGAAGTGCGGTTCATACAGCACTTGGTTCGCAAAGCACTCCTCTCCCTGGACATCCACAAGTCGAGTGGGCCTGACGAAATCCCCCCCAATTGTGCTGAGGACGTGTGTTCTAGAGTTGGCACCGGTTTTAACGCGTCTTTTCCGGTACTCCTACTCCCTAGGCGTAGTCCCAAAATCATGGAAGACGGCTTTCGTCCACCCGATCCCTAAAAAAGGCGACCGCTCAGACCCGTCCAACTACCGCCCTATCGCCATCACCTCCTTGTTTACCAAAACAATGGAGTCTATTTTTAACTGCCAGCTCATGAGGTACCTCGAGGATCACCAGCTGATTAATGATCGCCTCGCCGTGTTCAGTCAGCTGGTGATCTTCTGGTCTACCTAACTCACAGATGGGCGGAGGCAGTAGAGTCCAAGGGGGAGGCATTGGCCGCTAGTTTGGACATTGCGAAGGACTTTGGTCGGGTTTGGCACAAAGCGCTTCTTTAGAAGCTCCCTTCCTATGGGCTTCCCGAGGAATTGTGCGATTGGATCACCAACTTTCTTGCAGATCGGAGCATCAAGGTCGTCGTAGATGGTGCAAGCTCCGATTACAAGCCTATTGATGCTGGTGTTCCACAAGGCTGCGCACTCCCGTTGTTGCCGCAGCCAGTATCGGAATCCTCGGCGTCGACATATCGAGTGACGTGCAGTTTCGTGGTCACTTGGAAGAGAAGGCCAAATTGGCCTCTAAAAAGCTTGGCATGCTCAGCAGAGCAGGACAGTATTTCATGCCGGCACACCGCCTGCAACTTTACAAGGCGCAGGTTCGGCCGCACATGGAATACTGTTCCCATCTTTGGGCTGGGGCTCCCCAGTACCAGCTCCTTCCACTTGACCGCATCCAGCGCAGAGCGGCTCGAATCGTCGACGACCGAGTGCTTTCCGATCGGCTTGATTCACTGGCACTGCGAAGAGATGTTGCATCTCTTTGCATTTTGTTTCGCATATACCATGGAGAGTGCTTCAAGGAATTGTTCGGATTAAGCCTAGCCGCCAAATTTCGTGAACGCACTACGCGGCAAACTTCCCGAAACCATCTACACCATCTGGATACTTGGCGGTCCACCACTGTACGTTTCAAGAGGAGTTTTCTTCCGCATACAACCTCTCTGTGGAATAGTTTACCACCAGCGATTTTTCCGACCGATACGACCTGGGAACCTTCAAGAAAAGAGCTTACTCCTTTCGGCCGCACATGGAATACTGTTCCCATCTCTGGGCTGGGGCTCCCCAGTACCAGCTCCTTCCATTTGACCGCTTCCAATGCAGAGCAGCTCGAATCGTCGACGACCAAGTGCTTTCCGATTCACTGGCGCTGCGAAGAGATGTTGCATCTCTTTGCATTTTCTTTCGCATATACCATGTGGAGTGCACTGAGGAATTGTTCGGATTAATCCAAGCCGCCAAATTTCGTGAACGCACTACGAGGTAAACGTCCCGATACCATCCACACCATCTGGAAGCTTTGCGGTCCACCACTGTACGTTTCAAAAGGGGTTTTCTTCCGCGTACAGCCTCTCCGTGGAATAGTTTACCACCGGCGATTTTTCCGGACCGATACGACCTGGGGACCTTCAAGAAAAGAGCTTACTTCTAAAGGGCCGGCAACGCACCTGCAATTACCCTGGTGTTGCGGTTGATCATGGGTGGCGGTAGTCCCTTAACATCAGGTAAGCCGCATGCTCGTTTGCCCCCTCTTCTGTGAAAAAAATAATCACCATCTGGGGAGTCAGTTAAATTAAAATTTGGGCCTCATAAAACCCAAGCAATTGCCTTCACAGCTAAAGCTGAGAAAATAAAAATATCGGTATCTGACACACCCATCAAATTTGAAAATGATATAAAAATTCTAGGCGTCATCACTTTTTTTCTAAGGGGATGCAATAAAGTTTTTAAAATAAATAAATAGATAAGAAACTAAAATTTATTCAACATATTCATCATATATTAGTCAAAATAAGAAGTATATATAACAAATTATTATTAAAATACATCTGACCTACATGGGGAAATCAATCCGAAAATTTTGTAATTATATATAAAAATGTCATAGAACCAATTATTTGTTACGTACCCAACAAATGGCACTCGACATTAAAACATAAGCATGCAAGGGACAAGCTGCTATCTCTGCAACGTGGTTTTGCTATAAAAATAATAAAATGTTTTAGAACCATAAATACCATCAATGCAAAAGCACTGGCAAGACTGATATGACTGAAGATAACATGAAAGGTAAAATAACCAGAAAAGGGCTTCCTACACTCACACACATACAAAAATGATACCAAATCACTCATTGACGCTAACACAAATTTTTACAGTTCGTGGCTACCACAAAGAGTACCTTCACAGATTCAAAATAGTGGAAAATAACACATGCCCCTGCGATGACACTGCAGTACAGTCAATCTTCCACTTACTTAATGATTGTCAAAAATTCCAAGCTACACGTCTAACCCACACCATAACTTGCGCCAATTTTGAAGTACAACCCCTTTGCCTTTAAGAAGTTATTAAAAAGGAAAGCATATTAGTAACGCATATTAATAGTGTAATAAAACGTCTTAAGAAATTTAACGGAACAGATTAGTTTTGATTTTATAATATGTAAAATAGATATTTAGAAAAACATCTCCCAGAACTCCCACAGTGTTCAAATGATCTGTATCAAATAGCAAAATGGCAAAATAACAACATTGCCAACAACCACAAAGGTGCTGATTTTTGTAGGGAAAAAAATCATAGACTTAGAATATACTGGGTTATAATGCATGTATCTGTGTCTGAAATTTTTAGTTTATTGTTTTAATTGTTACGTGTTGGTTTCGTAGTGAAAGATAATTATTTCTTGGGCGCAAATTTCTTCACGCAAAAATAAATACAGGTATTGACAGACTGTATGAAAAAAAAGGCTATAGCTACTTCCCTCCGATACGCCGGTGGTGCGTGCTGCTCTATGATGATGTCTAAATAAAGACCTCAAAATAGTTGTAATTAACGGCTTTAAAAGAGTTTTAAATTAAACGCGGTTAAAATTGGTTTAATTACATTAATTATGCTGAGTAAATGAATCAAGTTTTAGCGCAATTTTACTATTTCTCTTTATTATTTACGGACAGATATTTAGAAAGTATTTTATTCAAAAGATAAAATAATTATGTCTTATTTTAGCCGCAAGATAATACTTTAGCTAAATATTGAGTTAATTCGATAATACTTGCATGTTCCAAAATACCAAAGTTGTATAGGTTACCAAAAATACCCAAACAGAACGCTTCATTACGTCCAATAGTGAGCCCGATCGATTCGCTATTTTACAGATTTACTCAACACTTAGCTAAAATACTATTACAACTCAGAGGACACACAAGAACACAAACTGAGGATTCATACCGTTTTTTCAGTGAGATTAAAGACCTACGTCTTACTGACATGAAACCATGGTCAGTTTTGATGTTCAGTCTCTATTTACATGTCTCCTAACTAAATTACAGTAAAATTACATGCCAGCAGAATATGCAGTACTACTCAGACATTGCCTTACACGGCTATCTATTGTGGAAGGAAGAGCTTTAGAAACAAGCAGATGGTGATGTTTTGATGAGTTCACCTATATCGCCCATTGTCGCAGATATATTTATGACAGACTTTAAGAACAAGAGGTACGTAAACGATACTTTCACAATCTTTCCATCAGAAAAAGTAGCAGCATTTTAGAACATCTTAATTCCATAAACTTTTAAATTAAATTTAATATAGAGTAAGAGACAAAAAAATTCCTTAGCCTTCCTAGATGTGTTACTTCACAGTTAGCTACCGTGAGAAAATCTTTGTTACAGAGAGCACGAGAAATCTGTAATAGCACACACCTGGCCGCCAAATTTCAGCACGTCAAGCAGGTTCTACACGACCACAAGCTTTGGGTCCCGGGCCTACGTCACAGTGATCGAGTGAAGCCGACCACAGTCGAGCGTATGTCTGCTGTACTACCGTATGTCAGAGGTGTCACAGACAAGATTGACTACATCTTGAAGTGAGCTTCGATTAGAACATTTTAAAAGTCGCCAAAAAAATTTGTGAGTTTTTACCATCCGTCAAGTGTTATATTCCTCTACAAGACGTAGTCAATCTTGTCTGTGACACCTCTGACATACGGTAATACGATAAATGATATATAATGCATTTCCACCAGTCAATTACCTGCTGGGTATATACAATCTATAACATTTGTGCAGATAGGGATAATTCACTTTGTCACATATCATTTTGAGAATGCCATTGGGAATGGCCCTTACCTTGCGTACCAGCGGCGAAGCTTTTTACGCAAAATTGCGCAAAAACAATCTCCATGTACTTGAGCAAACATCGCTAATGCGCTGCTGCGTCAGGCTAGCCACATCAGTACCCAGAATGCGTTGTTATACTGGATCCGGAGAGCTCCATGGTCCCGTTGCGTGTAGTCCCTTGCGGTCTTTCTTCGCATCCTACCCTTGGGGGGCGGGTTTTTCTCGTCGGACGATCCCAACGTTGTTGCGGATTCTGTCGCTGATGTGGTGCTTCAGGGTATGGAACTTTTTATTCCTTCCTCTGTGGTGCCCATTGGAGGCAAATCTCAGCCATGGTTTGGTCGCTCCTGTAAAATAGCACCATGCTATAAGCAGGAGTGCTACCAAGCCTGGGCTGACGCATCAGCGTCCTGGGATGTAAACACGAGCGCTCTAAAAAAGAAGTATAATTCCGCCTCTAGGTCCTTCAAAAGAGTCATTGCCAAGGCAAAGTCAGAGCACATAGGCAGAATTAGCGAGAAACTAGTTCGCCTTCCTTCTGGAACCCGTGCATTCTGGTCTCTCGCCAAGGCTGTCCAGGGAAAATTATGTCACCCATCTCTTCCATCTCTGTACAGGGAGGACAACATGTCCAACAACAGCGATTTTTCCGACCGATACGACCTGGGAACCTTCAAGAAAAGAGCTTACTTCTTTCTAAAGGGCCGGCCACGCACCTCCAATTCCCCTGGTGTTGCGGTTGATCATGGGCGGCGGTAGTCACTTAACATCAGGTGAGCCGTATGCTCGTTTGCCCCCTATTCTATAAAAAAAATCCCTCCACAGGCTGCACGTGTAAAGAGATGTGCAAAACAGATTCCTACGTTCCCTTTCTATGTTAATCATGTCATCATGATTGACATATTACAATTGGCCTCAAGGATACTACATGACTAACAATCATGTTGTATCATACTACATGTAAGTAGTACCCATCGGACGTAAAAATATGACATAAATATTTAAAAGGGGGACCCTTGTTAATTGTGTAGGTACCATTCAAATTACTTCCAATTAAAACCCACGTAAAATAAAATACAGCTGACGTGAAGCACAAACGTTCCGAAAAGTCTGCAGTTTGTGATCATATTCTAGACGGTACCCGCCATTACATCAGATTTGATAGACTACAAATCCTAGCAAAAGAACATCGATTGCCACCAAGAATGATACGTGAGGCTATTGAAATTAAAAAAACATTCTAATTTCAATAGAGAGGAGGCTGAGTTATTTAACTAAAACTAAACCCAAGCATACCACTGCAAGATTTCAAGGCACAGTGAGTTCATTCTGCGTAGATCGGACTATAAGTAATAATTAAAATGCTGAAGTTATTCCGGGTTAACACTGATATCGGGATGCCAGTCACATCAGTTCCGGAAATTAAAAATTAAGTAAATTTACATTCGAATTCAGAATTCATATTTTGACCACAGAATCAAGCGATTCACACCGGAAAAATATAATATATCTCATGGCCCGACCTTAATAATAAGGGCTACTTTATAGCTCAGGATTAATATTATGAGGCGCAAGAAATGGTAGGACCACCCGCCGTCCTCTTATGGGTCACTTGATTGCATATAAACTTTATCCGCTAATTTAGATCTTAATCTCGTATTTACACTATTTTTATTTCTGAATTACTAAATTTCCAAACGGATAGAACAATACCAATTGTGGCTACTATTCTATCTGTTTATGCACAAGATTTGGAAACTAACTAAAATTATAAACAGCGGCTCTAACTTACGTAAATGGAACTACGTTTTTAACACAATTTCATGATACGACTTGGGTACGATAGAAAACTCGTTCTTAAGATGCTGTCAGTAAGTGGTGACGTAGTTTTAGATGGTAAAACTTACCTAATAAACCTATGAGCTTTTTATTTCTATGGGACACTGGTCGTTCGTAATTTATTGTGAAAATACGACTATTTACATTTAAAAATACAAATATTCCCATTACAATTCTTGACGAGCTAAATTGAAATAGATCTATGTCGGTAACATTTTCGCGCAATGACTTATTAGGATTCCAAATGTCAAAACCGGACATTTCGTTTGAAAGACTTTAATGGTATTTATGGATAAACGCTCGGAAACCGCATACCGCTGGTGCAATAAATTACATCAGGGTAGACAACTTTAAGAAATGAAAAATGAATTGGTCACTTTATGATGGCTGTTATGGAAACAAACGTGCTAGCAGCGAAAAATTTAATTTAAGAGAAAATGCATATATATATATATAAAAAAAAAATTAAACAGCATATATTTTAAATTAGATCAGAAAATTTTTGTGGCCGTGAGTGTTGCTATGAAAAAAGCAGGCTCGTGTTAGCGTGTTCATAAAATTATCACAGGTCTTGGATTTATAATACGAACTTGGAAAAATAGATTAATAAATACACCAATCACGGGGCTCCACAGACTGCTGCTTCACCACAACAATGCGCCTGTGCACTTAACTCTCTCGAAGCGAGTTGCTTCCTGGACAACACATCGATTAAGCTTATTGGTCATACTTCCTACATCCTTGATTTGGCATCGTGTGACTATTTTCTATTCTCTAAGATGCTCTTGACGCTCAGATGCTCCAAGTCTGAATCTTCGTCGGATTTAAGATTCTTCGCAACCACTGTCACATTTATAGGCTTCGGATACTTAGTGGCACATTATTTAGTCGATACCACAATTAAAAAAAGAAAAAATTATGAATTAATATTATACACCAAGTAGTAATAGAATAGAATAAAATGGAATGGAATGAGTGGCGGGAAGTGGAGACATGTAGAGGGGAGTGGAGGGGAATAGATTAGAGTGGAGAAAAGTGGAGTGGAATATATTGTAGTTGAGAGACGAGTGGAGTCTGTAGTGTAGCCTTCACGACAATTTATACTAGTGTTTATTTTACAATAAAGCAGTACAGTTAAACTCATAGCAAGAGTAGCACGTCTCCTTTTTCATTTAAAACCTTCTAATATTACATGGCGACCCTACTAGCCAGTGCGCTGTGTTAATTCAAGCGCACCGCCGAGGCCTACAAAAATTGTACAAATAAAAGAACAAAGGAGAAATATTTTATCACAATAATGAATTGACGGAATACTGGATAAGACAACGAAAACTATAAAATGAAAATACGACAAGAGGCCACAATAGTAATTTTATTTTTTGTAATAGAAGCTGACTGATTTATTAAAAAAATGTGTATGGTACTATGAAGACAACTAAAAAAAAGAGAAGAATTAAACGTGATTTTTTTAATGGAATGACCAAAGGCCAAAATTCAGGAAGATAAATTTAAAAAGAAAAGAAGCAGTTGTACTCTTGCTAGCTCCGTCCATAAAAATATGCAAAGTTGCATATTTTCGTAATTAATTCTTTTTTTATATTATATTATATAATTTATTTTTTGGATGACCCAAAGAGAACAAAAAAGAATTAACAGGTAACTTCGCACCCGAGTGATTTTTTTTTTCATTTTTTTTAATTCCATTTAAAACTTTAAAAATTTGGAATTTTTATTGATGTTGATTTTGCTATTTAGTTAAAATATAAGTTTGTTAAGTTTAAATGTTCTTTTCAAGATGATTCAGGATACAATTGATTTTTCAATATATTTATTAAAATTTTGAAAAAATGCAATCATAATGCAATATTAAAAATTAGGTTATTTAAAAGCACTTATGTGGCATTTTTGTATTTTTTATTTGGCACAAGACCATTTTATAATCACTTTTATTCAGTTACTTATTATTACTGTGCCGTGAAAAATAATGAAATAATATGATATATTACATTTATACATACTTAAAATTACAATGACCATAATCTTTTAATTTTGTCGTAGTAACATATCAGTAATATACCCCATTGTTGTTTTTTTTTCTGTAGCAAATTTCATTAAATGTATACAATTTTGACAAATGTGATAATTCGCTATTAATATAAGTTTTTTTCTGTTCGAAAGAAAATGAACCTTAAAGTTATATTATAATAAATTAAAATTATTTTTTTAACATTCTTTTGTTATATGTATAAACTTGATCGCTGTTACAGTGATTATTTAAATTATTTTTTGTATACGATTATTAATATCATAATATTTCAAAAACGTTAAAGTTTTAAGAGCTAATGCGTTATTGGATGTATGTAATATAATTATGAACGACGAAACCATTTAAGTCTCTGTGTAAATTAAAAATATTTTAAACTCTCATTTTAAGGTATATTTTACTTTATTTACATTGCATTCATATTATAAGATAATGAACAAGTTATCGCAATCGCCATGTAATCGCAAACGTTTCCATATACGTACTTTGGAATTTAACACAAATGTGTCTCAAATTGCTTGTGCTTGTGTGGATTATGAAAATATTTACTTCGCTGAGTACGGTTTCGAAACTCGAAGTATATTATGTATACAATAAATTGCCTAAATATATTGCCGATTGGCCTATGCTCGATAGTGGACTCGTGATGGCCAATATGATGATGTGCTAATATTTAAAAAAAAATGTAGTAGGATCAGTAACAACTATATTAAGTTAGCACCTAAAATTCATTGAAAATCTTTATATTATTACACAAGAATTATTAGCTAATTTGTTGCTCATTAGTTGCATAAATAGTGATTTTGTTGCTCCAACCAGTTTCGAAAACATCGAGTAACTGGTATCTTACGTTAAGATAGCATTAAATATATCAAATCAACTCGGTTACAGCGGATAAAACGGAAGAATTCGTTGCTAATGTATTGCTCAAACATAGTGCAAAAATAGTATTAAAAAATTAGGTTCAATCTTTTTATAATAAAAAATTGCTACCCACCTGATTACGCTTTAACACTGTTGCTGAAGTTCCAAATTATTGAATATTTTGCTACTGATCAATAAATAGATCGAAAACTCATTGAAAACCTACAACACCTCGATGGGTACGCTGCACCAAGTAATAAGTTTCTAATTATATGTGTATATGCTACGTTTACGGGAGATTTTCAGATACAAAAGACAGCGTCTATTTTGATGTTGATCAGTAATGAAGGCAGCAAGTCAAATGGAGCCATCAACAAAATAAAATTGATCGAAGAGCTGCACTAAGTAAAAAGTTGCTAATAATATGTGTACTTGCTTGGTTGAATAAAGAAAAGAGATATCAGATATTTTACTGCTGGTCTGTACTGTAACCAGCTAGTCTTAAAGAGTCAGAAACAAAATAATACTTATGAATACGCTGCACCAAGTAATAAGTTGCTTATTATAAATGTACGTGCTACTTTTACAGGAAATATTTAAAAATGGCAGATATGTTGTTGTCGGTCTGTAATGGAACCTGATAATCTTAAAAAACCAGGAACAAAAAATATTTGTCAATTAGGTGCACCAAGTAATAAGTTCCTAATTATTAGTGTACAGGCTATTTAACAGCAGATTTTTAGGAAAAAATTACAGATATTTTGTTGAGAGTGGTGTAAGACTACTACTGGACTGAAAAGGATACGATATTAATGTCAATGGCGAGTACATCTTCATTTTCCTATCAGTTTATATTTTTATATCAGTTTAGTATCAGCTTATCTTCAATTTGCTGACGATATAATCCTTACAGCAGAATCGCTGGAGGACCTAAGCACTATGCTCAATGACCTCAATAGTGTCTACTAACGGATAGGTCTTAAAATTAACATGGACAAAACGAAAGTCATGTGTAATGTCCATGCCACACCTATGCCGGTGGTTGTTGGGAGCACTAAGCTTGAAGTTTTTGACGAGTATGTTTACCTGGGACAACTAGTCTGACTACATAAGTACAATTTCGACCGATAAGTCAATCGACGGATTCAACACATCTTGGCAACGTTCGGGAGATTGCGACATATCTTCTCGTCAGGCATACCTCAAAATTTAAAAACTAGATTGTACAACCAGAGCGGGTTGCCAATGATGTTCTATGGATCTGAGACTTGGTCCTTCGCTGCCAGCCGTACAAGGAAGCTCAAAGTTACTCAGCGACCTATAAATGGAGCTATGCTCGGAAATTCTGTGCGTGATAAACTTGGGAATGAGGATATCCGCAGTAAAACTATAGTAACCGTTATTACCATTACAGCCTTTTACAAGTCTATTGATGAACATGGGGGAGGCCCCAAAGAATACTACAAAACACGGTCCTGACCAACCAGTATCCATTGACTTACTACATGTCTTACCAGGTCGTCATTTCATCTAGTGGGGGGTTACCGTACACTTCGCCTACCAGTACAAGGCTGCCGCTGGAAAACCTTTTTTCTCCATCGGTTGTCGGTTATTCAAATCGCTAGGCTATGTCGGTCATACTGGTTCTACTACAGATATCCTAATTTCTTCGTTTATCATGTAGAGTAAACCCCAAGCATAGCCCTCTCCATTGCTCACTGAGTGACCTTGAGCTTCCTCATACGGCCAGCAGTGAAAGACCACGACTCACATCCATAAGTTATCACTGGCAACAGGCACTGGTTGTACTGGTTGTGTATCTCGTTTTTATGTTTTGAGTTATACTTGTCAATAAATTGTGTCGTTATTTCATGAACGCTGCCCAGCCGAGTTGAATCCATAGGTTTACGCTATTTTTATCGAATCTGGACTTACCTAGTTGGACTATTTGTCTCAGGTTAACATACTCGTCTAGAACTTCGACCTTAGTGCTAACAAAAACTACCGACACAGCTACTGACACGCCTTAAGGCCTATTCGTTGGGATACACTATTGAGGCCATTAAGCTTAGTGCTTAGGTTCTCCGGCGATTCTACCATATGGACTCTATCGTCAGCTAATAGAAGGTAAGTGATATACTCGCCACTGATATTAATGCTGTATCCTTTCCAGTCCAGTAGCTTAAAAACGTCTTCCTATGCATTGATGAAGAGTTTCGGTGATATAACGTCACACTGTCTCACACCTCTCTGCAGTTAGATAGCTTTCGTACTCTTGTTCTGTACTCGGATAGCCATCGTAGCCCTAGTGTATAAACACTTCAGCATTTCGATATACTGACAGTCAGATTAACACCGTTGAAGGGAGTGCAGCACCGCCGAAATTTTGACGGAATCAAATGCTTTCTCATAGACCACATACGCAAGACGTAATACACACAGTGTATAACTTTCCGAAGGTTATGTACGTATTTATATACCCCCCATGATGAGAGTTTGGCAACTAATTATCAACAACTTTTCTACAAACTCCTGCGTAAAATTTTAAGTTTTCTGTTAATTTTTCACTGTCAGATTTACAGAGGTTTCATTAATAATTAATAATTTTTTTTACTAGTTGGGACATATAAGCTCTGAAGATAAGCGACCGCTGTATATTTCACAAAACGCGGGAAATCCGGATTTGATCTCCGCCGGCACTGACAAGATTGTCATTGCAATTTTCGGTTTTTAAGTGAAAACTTCATGAAGGAACCTGTAGGTATGAAAACATTTTAAAGAGTATTTCGAAGATATGTGAAGTCCGCCAATACACAATAAAATTGGGGCAAAGCCGCTGACTCTCCCTTGCTCCAAAATCCTCTCAGAATAAGAGAAGGCCTGTAACCAGAAGTGTTGTAACTTCACTGATTCGTGAAACAATAATATATTCACCGTCATGCGATTTTCTTCGTCACTGGCACGAGCGGTCAAACCCACATACAGGACGGATTTTTTGAGTTGATGCTGTGGAACATAGACATAAACAAGAGATGTGAGGACTAAGATGGAATGCCTCGTTTCCAATAAAAAGGGTCTTCGGTTCTTTACACTCACTATATGAAACACGGCAGCATTGAACTGCTATTTTACGCTGGTATTCTGCTAGTCCTTCTCCGGTCGAGCCGACCCATTCATGCTGCAGCAAAAATATCGCTGCAGCATGACTCTACAACGTATTGTGGTTGGTGTATGGTGATGGATTCTATTTTGCTGCAAATAAACTTCTTTCATATAATTATTTTATTATTTTACACTAAATTCATGATTCAAGCTGATTTAAGTTTGCAATAAGCGATTAAGTAGAATTATTCCTAAATTATTACATTTCCATTTCTAGCCAACGACGTCCAACCTCAAAGTATATATAAGCAACCTAGCTTATTAATATTCTAAGCACTAAAACTTAGGGTATACATAAGCAAATTTGCTTATGTGTAATCTAAGCACCCAACGCCATAACGGTTAGCTAACCCAGAATAAATTTCTCTTGATGCGTCGTTAAGAGGTGAAATATGTCTCGTATTATCGCCGGTGTGAGTATTTTATAATGCAGAGGTTAGAGTAATGTTGGGTTTGGTGAAAAGGGTGTTGGATGGTGGCTCTATAAAATAACGTAAAAATAATATACTACTTTGTTTATAGCGAAAATAATGTTATGGACTGTTTTATAACGATTCTACCAACAAGGGATGAACTAGTGCGTACACATCAAATGATGCAAAACTAAGCTAAACACATGCTTAATTTGTTGTAAGAATGCGCACTCACGCACACCCATGTAATTAAAATCATTTGCAACCAATGAGCGCTATCTAAAATGAGAACTACAGACTTGCCGGAGTTGGCCTTCGTACCTCCAAAAAAAACAACGGAGATCACCCAGTGATAGAGAAATAGGTTACTTTAAAGCAGTATGCTTGAGAGGCACAGACTAGATGAAATACGATGACTTGCTAGACACGGGAAAATTAGTTAGAGGGCAAAACTGTAAATATTCAAATATTAATCTTCGTTAGAGTATATATCAATTAAACCAATGAGATGTTTCATTACTTAATCAGGATGACCATAATTATCCGTGCAAAAAAAATATTCGAAAAAGAATTCGAAAAAAATTCAAAAACTTTCGACCCCGAATATAAAAACTTGACCTTTTATTATAGAAGAGTGGGCAAACGAGAATACGGTTCACCTGATGATAAGTGACTACCGCAGCCCATGAACAACCGCAACACCAGGGAATTGCAGGTGCGTTGCCGGCACTTTAGAAAGCTGTAATCTCTTTTCATTAAGGTCCCAAGGTCGTATCGGTCCGGAAGAATCGCAGGTGGTAAACTATTCCACAGAAAGGTCTTACGCGGAAGAAAACTCCTAGTGAAACGTGCAGTTGTGGACCACCAAGTATCCAGATGGTGTGGATGGTATCGGGAGGTTTACCGCGTAATGTGTTCACGAAATTTGGCGGCTGGGATTAATCCGAACAATTGCTCAGAGCTAACTACTCCCTGTGGTAGATGCGATAAAATACGCAAAGAGATGCAACATTTCTTCGCAGTGCCAGTGAATCGAGCCGATCGGAAAACACTCGGTCTTCGACGATTCGAGCCGCTCTGCGCTGGATGCGGTCATGTGGAAGGAGCTGGCACTGGGGAGTCCCAACCCTGATATATTGATTATTATATATGATTATATTTGAATATGTTTCAAGCATACTTTTAACATTTAATTATTAAGACATCAAGTTTATTTTCGCTTAGAAAATGTTAGAAATTTTTATATCTGACATTATTTTATGTAAACGTCTTTTATACGTAAGAGCTAAAATGTAAATCAAACATAAATTTTTCGATCAGATATGCTTGCTTCCCTGCGGTATATTACGTAATCTAATTGTGTAATAATGTAATCTAAGTAATGAAACTAAGATAATAGTTTATTTAATATTGAATGCATCATATGGAAATCAAAACATTAAAAAACATAATGAACATAACAACGGCTAAACAAAATACGTACGATTGTCACAAACAACCGGACTCTTAACTGAACTGAAATCGTGATGTGTCCTTTTTTTCTAAAATATTTCGTTAAAACGGCGTGAACGCTTATAAACAGCAACTGAATAGATTTTCATAGCTGATCGATACATTGTATTTTGTTCCTGGCTCTTTATAACCTACGTTAATAACAGACCAGTAACAAAATATCTGCTTTCTCTTTCCTCAAAAAATCTCCTATATAGATAGCAAGTAAAGATATAATTAGCAACTTATTACTTTGTGCAGCTTATTGATCGGTTTTATCCTGTTGCTTGCTCTTTTTGACTTGCTGCATCCACAACTAAACATCAGCAAAATTATCTGCCATATTTTTTTTTACAAATCACTTATATGAAATTAGTATGTACACAAATAATTTTTATTAAATTACTTGGTGCAGCTTATCGATCAATTTTATTTTATTTGTGTTTTGTTACTGACCAGCAACAAAATATCTACCATCTTTAAAAAAATCTACTGTAAATATAGTATGTAACTACACAAATAATTACTAACTAACTACTTGGTACACATCAATCGATGTTATTTTGTTGCTGGTTTTTTATGGCTTGCTGCTTCAATAACTGAACAGCAACAAAATATCTGTTATCTTTTTTTAAATATCCCATTTTTTATGATTTTCTTTTAAAATTTTTATATTATTTTCGCACTATACTTCAGCAAGTAATTAGCAGAAAATTATCCCGTTTTATTTGCTTCGTTGGGATTGATTGAAAGTTTATACTGCTGTCTTAATGTAAAGATTGCAGTAAATCAATTTTGTCAAATTCGGTTGGTTCAACAAAATCGCGATTTTGGCAACTAATTAGCAACAAATTAGGTACAAATCAGCTACAAATTCCTGGATATAATTTTAAGGTTTTGACTGACTTTTCACTGCTATCTTTATAGAGCGTACAAAATCAAGGAATACAGACAGCGCTGAAGAATTTTTTTAAACATATACTAGAAACTGAAAATTTTATAATTAATGTGAAACTTTCGATCACCTTACTTCCAACTAGCGATATCTATCGGGCGTAAGGTTATAATTAGCCCTTATTGTATGGTTTTAGGTGTATATGTATGCGCTTTTACCAGTAAACTATTAAGAGCTGATATAAAAAGAAAAAAGATGCGACGGTTGAAGTCAATTTGTTGAGTTGTGAAGTCATTTTTAGGTATAGACGAACTTATTAATTCAGTACAACCCTGAACTCTACAATATTTTAGCCTATTAGAGTTGTACATAAGGAAATAATAAAAGGTTTGAGTAAATAAGTTGTTATTAACTTTTTCCTTTTGTCGATCATGTAAACACATCGTGTGTTACTATTTGATTAAGGTACACATTACTTTTATTAGTATCGTTTGTTAAAGGGAGAGAACGTTAGTCAAAGATTTTTAATGGTTCAAGATGGATAAGTGATAGAATATCGATGCGATTACCAAAAAATGGGTAGATGATTTTTTGTAAGTTTTTTTTATTGCAAATACGTTGCCGGCCTTTTAAAGAGAAGTAGACTCTTTTCTTGAAGGTCCCTAATTTGTATCGGTTCAGAAAAATCTCTGGTGGTAGTCATTCTCTGGAGGAAGAAAACTTCTTTTAAATCGCACAGTGGTGGATCGCAAGTCATCCAGATGGTATCAATGGCATCGCGAGTTTTGTCGCGACGTGCGATGGTGAAATTGTGCGGCTGGAATTAGTCCGAACAATTCCTCAGAGTACTACTCGTGGTAGATGCGATAAAATAAGCAAAGAGATGCAACATCTCTTCGTAGTGCTAGTTGGTCAAGCCGATGGTAAAGAACTCGATCAGAAACGAGAAATGATTTTTTTTATTTGCTTTAAACATGGTAGTGCAAAGATGTTAACATAGTGGTATATCCTCATATTTAACTTATAATTGTCATGAAAATTTAAAAGTTGTTACATTTTAGTCCACTAGCTAAAAATAAGTTAATAGACTAAACAGATAACTAATGGTAAACATGAGTCACAGACAGAACATTACATGTCATCATTTATATATTGTATAATATTTATGTCAAATTATTCAATTCATAAAATAAAATAAAAACAGCAAAACTACAAACACAATTAAATTTCAAAAACCTATTGGTCATCTAAGTATTCCTGAACTAAATAAAAGTACCTAGTGAAAAGCTATACTAAGCTAACTAACTTTCTTTTAAACAAGGGTAATGTCAGAGCTTTGAAACTTGGATGTAACTTATGAAAAATTTTAATAGCCATAATATAACAGCTTCGTCTGTATAGTTGAAGTCTTATTCTAGGTTGCATGATCCTTTCGCAATGTCTGGTAGGTTTATTTTTTTTTTTGCTCTGTAGTGACAAAATAATGAGAATGTTGTCGTGCAAAAATACACATTTGTTTTATATATAGGTACGGTAACCGTAGGATTCCAAGTTTCTTAAAAAAGGGTTTACAGCTTTCAGGAAAATGTACTCTGCAAACAGCCCTAATACATTTCTTTTGGGCTATGAAAACCCGGTTTACATCCGCTGAACCTCCCCACAATATAATGCCGTAACTTAATAGTAATTACACATAGCCATGGTAGGTCGAAAAAGCAGTTTCAATGAATGATACGTTACTGAGTCGTTGCAGCGTGACGTCGCCAACGATTCGAACTGCTCTGCGCTGGATGCGATCAAATGAAAGGAACTGGCACTTGGGAGCCCCCGCCCAGAGATGGGAACAGTATTCAATGTGTGGTCGTACCTGTGCCCTGTAAAGGTTCAGGCGGTGAGCCGGCATGAAATACTGTCCCGCTCTGCTGAGCACGCCAAGCTCTTGAGAGGCCAATTTGGTCCTCTCTTGCAAGTGACCACGAAACTTCACGTCTCTCGATATGTCGACGCCGAGGATTCCGATACTGACTGAGGAAACAAGAGGAGTGCCTTGAAACTGAGGATATACGGCGAAGGCGTTCATTTTTGCAAACTTATGTCTTCTGGGGATTAAACTGGACTAGATTTAGTTGCCCCATTCCGAGACTTTGTATAACAAAGCCTCGACTTCAGACATAAGTTCGTCTCGGTACTCGGCGACGTTTTCCCGAGAAGTATTGGCACTGCCGATGTATAAAGCACCACCAGTGCTGTCGTCTGCATATAAATGAATGTTACCGGCTTTCAACATGTCAGTGATATGAATAATATGTATGAGAAACAGCGTTGGTGATACCACGCAGCCTTGTGGAGCACCAGCGTTAATGGACTTTTAATTGTAGCATGCACTGTCTACTACGACCTTGATGCTCCGATCAACAAGAAAGGTGGAGATCCAATAGCAAAATTTGAAGAAGCTCATAGGAAGGAAGCTTCGTAAGAAGCGCTTTGTTCCAAACCTTTTAATGAAGTTCCCGATGCGCTCCATTTGCCTCGAGCAGGTTTAGTCCCGAGCGGAATTTGCCCCCTCCCCCGCCTGAGAACCCACGCTTAGGCGTGGAGTAGCTTAGTCTTGGATGCTTAGCGTCGGATTCTCCAGGGGTGATGGTACTCTCCTGGGGTAGTCTTCCATTTACTTCCGCTACAATGTTGATGGATCTGGCCTCCGGCCACCAGCTAGTGGCAGTATACTTGCGATTAAGCAATGTCTACCCGATAGAGTCACGCCGCAGCTGTAGTGCAGTACTATGAACAGCTTGAAATGAGGAACGACCATACTCCTATACAAACATTAATAAATTTAATAAAATTCTTTAAAATTGTATAAACTAAATAAATTATTTATTTTATTGCTCATCTACCCAAAGTTTTTAACACTCTACCATAGGTTAACTAGTAGAGGTTTTTGCCATTTAGGTTTTAAGTTCGCCTTTGAACAAAAAATCTATCGAATACTAGAACCGAACAACCTTCAACAAGCTCTTTACCATAGTTGTTTGTAAATAGACAAATGTGTCTATGGGCCACAATATCCAGTTACTATTAGGTAGCTGTGTGTTTTTTTGTCTTCTTATGTTTATTGAAAATTTAAAATAAACCTGTGTGTCTTAAAACCTAAAATAAAACATTTATATATTAAAAAGCAAAAACTAACTATAAGGAACTGAAATAAGTAAATAAAATACATAATAGTTTATAAAGGCGATGCTAAGACACAATTTATATATGAATCAAATCCGAATGAAGGATCTTCTTCTTTTTAAAATAGTTTCTATGCAGTGACGTTTAGGTTTGTGGGAAGAAAAGAAATCCCTATATAAAAGAGTTTGCTGCAGTCAACACACTTAACTGGCGGATTGGCAATCGGATTCTTCCTTCTAGTAGAAGGTTTTACACTTCAGATGATTTTTGTCGTCGCGGTTCCGTCGGCTTATACCGCTATCACCTGCTAGCCCTGAAATCTTTTATATTTTACATTTCCTCTTAATGTTAGTACTACACATTGAAACCCATCACAATGTGGCGGGATATGGCTTAAGATTACGATCAATAATGGAGATCAATTAATAGTAGTCAATAAATTACTCTTCGTGTGGTGATACCAGAAGCTTTCAATTTAATTTTTAGATGTTCTATTTAATATTATAATTCAGTTGGATAAAAAATTTACTAAGAAACCAATTTGCTATGAAAAACGTTACAAATTTTCTTTTATATCTATTGAAGAACGTTGTTCATTCCTATAGCTATCATTTAAGGAATAGCTACGGAACTTGGCAACCGTTCAGATCTTTATTCCATTATCGGCATAGTCGACAACCCATACTTCGTTCTACTGAGCTTATCTAGGCCTCTTTTACTCATTTATGTTTGTGGTGGGACAAGCTTATCCTGTTACACATACAGTAATACGGCATAATAATTAGTGGCGCGGTTTATTTTCTACGTCGTGGGTTCGAATACGCCATTCAATTGTGGTTAAACGCTCTAAACACAAGTATTTAAAGCTCAAAGTGGTTACCTGGAGTATTAGTAATATTAATATCGTAACTAGTATTCTTTTTTTAAAATATAATGGTATAATCTTTTTCAGTAGGTAATCTCTTTTTATCTTAAAATTGTAAAAATTAATAGGAGTTACAGCCTATATATATGTGAAAAATCCCTGTCTGATCCATAAGGATTATTTTAGTAATGTGATATGTTTGTGATTACGTTATCTTTTCCGAGAATAACAAAAAATACTTTGGGGAAACTTATATGGTAGTACGTGCGGTGAGGGCAATTGCTGTTTAACAATATCACCACTCATCAAATTTTCAAAGGTACCGTCACCGACACAGATATTGTGAGATTTAAAAATAAATGCTGAATTTAAGGCAAATTGTAGTAAGCAACACGTTTTTTAAATTATAGTAACATTTCAATATTCATTAATGATATGATGTTTTTAATTTGCATAAAGTAGTATCATTTCGTTACGGATATGCGCCTCTTTCGGTTTGAACAGGCCCCAGAGCCACGACTTTTATAAAATTGTACTCATAATAATGTATCTACATTTTTGATTTCATTATAAAAGCAAAAACATTGTTACGAAGAAGAAAATTGTCACTTCATCTCGTTATTTGAATGTTGTAATGTCGACCAATGGATGTTCGGGATGAAATTGCTATTACTCCTATTGCTCTAAGATGCCGTACGCAATAAGTAAAACGAGATATGAACTCGTTAAATTCAAGACCGCTGTCGGGGATGAGTGTTAAGGTGCTAGTAGTTTGGCATTGTGTAAGCTAATCCACCTGCAAAGAGTTGTGATAATGAAAATTCTTCGTTTTATGGAGAACACCCATATCCAGAAATAGTCTATTTACGGGGTAATTAATAAAATGACTGTAGTTGGGGTGTAAGAATATCCATTTTCCCCCTCCATATTGTGGGTATCGTAAGAGGCAGCGAAGAGAAATAAACCAGAAGATGGACAGAAGCCTTTTCCTAAAAAATAAAAATTATTATTAAAAGTGTGATTGCCAAGCGTGAAAACTATGAAATATCCTCCTTACTCCCTCCCATCCATCTCCGAAAGGTAATTTATGGGTAAGGACGAGCAGTGGACGTTACATAGGGTATAACAGTAGCGGTAATAAAAGCAAAAACACTATTTATTTTTATAAGGATAACAAAGCCAAGGCGAGCGGACAGATAAAAATAGCTACGAATATTTCAGTGCCACACTTCATTCACATGTAAATCCAAACGTTTACAAATTCAAAACTATAGCGACACAAAATAATTTTCATGAACGGATCGTGCATAGACAGTTTTTTGAGACTTTAATTCAACTGGAAGTTTCTTACTCTTATTTTGTTACATGATAATAGAAAAGAGATAGTTATAAAGGTAATTATTACTTAATTTAAGTAAGCGAAGATCATCAATTATATGCGAGGACATTAAATATCATAATTTGACGGCATATAAATTAAAAATTATAGCAATAATACCAAAATCTAGTCACTTCTTAGTTGAAGGCAACGGTAACTTCATTGGTAAGAACGAATCATAAATATTTTTTTATCAAACTAAAATGACAAATATACCCACAGTTCACCTGATAGTGGTTACTGTAGTCCATGGATACCTGCGGCCAACTTCGACGAAGGATACATAAAAATTTAAATAAGCTAAAAGATATATTTATCAATTTAAAAAATATATAAATGTTTATTTCTGCATGTCACAGTTCTTATTGTTATCTTATATGTTTCTTACAACAATGTAAAAAAAATGGTAAGTAATATACAATACAAAAATATCAATTAACTATCAATCGAACTCATGTTGACTTCGATTGATGTTACCAAAACCCCTTCAGAGATTTCGTCATACATAATTATGTCATACATACTTTAAAAAGGTTTATGCAATGTTAAAAAAATATTTCACAACGTGTAAGAATTTTCCAGTATCGGAAAAATATCAATTGTCTAAGAAACTAGTGAGAAAACTTCCCGGTTTTTAAGTTCTTAAAATATGCGTTATCATAATATGCATTATCATAACAGTTCATATTACGATAATACATAGCAATACGTATTTTCATTTATTATCATATCTTTAAGACAAACTGCAATTTTATTCGGGGTCCTGAAAAGACTAAAATTACAATATATTTGCTAGTATTTCTAGTGGGCATTAGTTAAGTTTGATATACTTAATTATAAACTTGTATTTTCAATTTAATGGTACAAAAATATCTAGGGCAGCTGTTTTCTAAAATGTCCCTCGACGGATCAGTAGTGCAGTGCTGCTAATACCGTACGGAATAACTTTTTGTGCGATAATTGTTTTTATAAAACTGAAGACAAACAAACTTACAGTCTCCTGATTGTAATTTAGAACCGCAGCTCACGGATATCTGCTGTCAACTTCAAACATAAAAGACTACAGAGGCCTCGCAGCCAAAAAAAAAAAAAAATATATATATATATATATATATATATATATATATATATATCAGACCGCTACCTCAAAAGGTCGTGGGTTCGAATCCACCATTCGACTACTGTCGTGAACCACTCCTCACACAAGCGTTTTAACCTTACCAGGAGTGGTTAAAGGGAATATTAGTAATGTTAATTAATAGGATTACTAATATATAGACTGTTGCCTGTATTAGCTCAATATACACTTTAAGCTGATCACAGCAGCTTTAGCAGCAAATAGTAAGGGTGCAGCATCTAACCAGACAGACTCCTAAGCTTCACAACCTTAAAAAACAACACTTCGGCTGATTGAAACAAGTGACTAATTATGACGTCATCAGCTTGTTGGGCCCTTTGCGTGAGATGAGCCACACCTAAGTGTGATTTGTCGTAAGTGTCAGACACGTTGGCGCTTGCTTGTAGTACATGTTAGTAAAAGACAGTGGTTGATCTGAGACTGACTTTATTTTCTATCCCACATGCAAAACAAATTCCGTCTAAAAATAATCCATTCCCCATTATCAAAAAAAATATCATTAATTTTCCTTTTTTTTTTGCCTAAAAAAATTTAACACTTTTATATACTTAATTTTTGACCTTATATTTATATGCAAACACTTATTATTATATTATTGCAATTGTTTTTAATAGTTTTAGTTCTTTTTATATACATATTAGGCATTTTTATTAAATAATACTATATAGAAAAGTATGTTGATAATACAAAGTATACATACATATTAGACATTATTTATTAATTTAATTTATTTGCAAATCTTTTTATTCAATTTTTAAACATTAAAACATATTTCAATGTCATTTTATGTAGTTTCGTCTACGGTAAGCATGATGATTATTCAATAATTTGTCTGTAGCCATTAGATATTCACTTCTTACGAAATTCACGTCATGACATATGGGATATGGATTTTTTATGCCGCCAATATACGGCCTTAACGTTTCCACGGTATTAAAGGTTTACAAGTAATTATTCAACTAACCCGAAATACTAAATTTCAGTTCGAATATATGAAACTTCTTTACTTTCTAGATAATATATATATTCTTTACTTTCTATATAATTCAGAGTTAACTATCTAAACATGGATTAACTCCATAATTATTATAACTTTAAAAATCTACAGATATTTCCGATGTTTTTTTTTTTCAGGATATCATGGCTGACCAGTTACTACGATCACAGAGAGCGCTTTAGTCTTTGTAGGGACAGCGAGCTATGCGCACGCCCGCACTGGTGTCTGAAACCTTCGCGGAAAACTCAGACTTTCTTGAAAGTCATCGAAAGTATATGCAGCATTTTATTTAAAATCATATGCAATATATAATATCTTTTTAAAATAGACATTTATAACGTTTTATGTAGTTGTTTTACAGTCTCTACTTAATTATTGTGTTCGTAGCTTGTATGTTAAATTAAGAAATTATTGATAACAGTCATTAATTAGCGACATAGAACTTTTGGACTTTCAGTCAAAAATAGTGTACGGTGACTTTGTATAAGTTGAACCCATCTAAGGTAAGTTGATTAACAAGTTATTAATAAGTTTCAATACTATTTATGAGCAAAGCAAAAAGAAATCTTTTTATTCAATAAATTATAAATTGTCATCCGAACGATCTCTTAACACAATCGTTAAAACTATTTTTAATTTAACAAAATGTATTTCTACTTTCACTTTATTAAATTTTTAAACAGTAACTAATGTAAAAAGTTGCTAAAACGCAAGCACTATTTAATGAAAAAAAAATGCTGATGGTGGCGGCGAGGTAGAATCTATTAAACTCTTGAATTAAACTAGTTTCTTACGGATTTTATTGCGTTTAATAAGCTTATTTATATATATCCTCGACGTTTCGAGTACTCAAAGGATGTGACACCTTAATCCCCCCCGATCATGGTTGCTACAACGTTTTTGAAATGCCATTATATCCGTAAAAAAAAATAATGTCATTCATAGTCAAGTGTTCACGTAAATATACCATCGTTACCCATTACCACATTTGGTGGAAGTGTATCGTTAAAGGCGTCTTAGGGAAATATCCGTAAAATCTTATAGTTTCCAATAGATGGCGTTACAACCATATCGTTTACACCAAACGTAATATAACTGGACACTCTTTGGTTGTAAATATTCCACGCATTCAAGGCAATCGAGTGGAATAATCGTCTGTCTTTTAGTCCGATTGCAATATATGTGTCCTTAAGGCAGAGCGAATAGGTTTTTTGTAATATATATAATACAGCTTTTTCATCACTACGCCTAGTGGAATTTTAGTGAAGCACTGGCTGATGTTGATTATAAAAAGAAATAAACTAGACCAGCGACAACTAGCAGCGTTAAAGCGAGACTTCTATTAGTGCTATTGTCAAATCCGAATGCCAAGCTTGAACTTTAAGACAAAATTTTCCTTCTGCATATTTTAAGGACCAAGTCCATTGACTTTTACAGGTTTATAATTTTGAAAAAATATTTTTTATCATATACAATACTTAACAACATTTTTTTCTTGAAAGTTTAAAAAATCCGTTCCAGAAAAACCGACCGCGGACCCTAGTTCGCGGAATATAAGCCTTAAGGGGAGGCGTCGTACAGTTATTCCAATTGTTTTTTTGTAATATAGACAAGAAAGTGTACTTTGATTAGCACTCGATGATAAGTGGATACTGTAGCCTATGCAAATCTACATCTATCACAGATTTAGAATCAAAATGCAGCGTTGTCGCCCCTGAGAACGTAAATGGAATGCCTCGTTTCCTGAAGAAAGGTTCTTAGGTTTCTACATTCATCATACGAGCATTATTCTGTTGTTTCACGCTGGTATTTTCTGTGATGGGCTCTCCGGCTGGGCCAACCCATTCGTGCTGCAATCGTAATATAGCTACAGCATGGCTTTAGCATGTACAATTACAATGTTGTAATGAAATTAGTTTATAAATCCGTGATGATTTCAGATTCTCGAATCAATGGTGCTGATGATTAATCACTGATTAGTAAATACACCATTAACAGTTCGCGCATTTTTTTTTCTTTTTTATCTCTTTATTGACGGGACTCGTCGACTGATGGATTTCTTTCAGCCTCAACAATACGACAGATAATTGAATAAAACCGACCAAATTGACGAGATAAAAAAAGCAAAATAAGTCAAGTTACAATAAAATTAATTTTATTCGGTGTCTGAAAAAGAATGAAATATAATCTATAGCATATATAATATGAATCTCAAAGGGAGCTTCTATAGCACATATAATATGAAAGCAAGTTTTATTGAATTCGCTACGCCCACTCGGTCATATGATATCATCAGAGCTTACACACTGTTACTACGTATTTTAAAATGTCCTTAATTTTATTTATTTATAGTTATATGCATTTTAATAAACATTCACGAGGTGGAGCCACAGTGCAGCTATGTTATGGTTCTAGCACGAACGCGTTGACTCGCTTGTAGACCACACTCTGTCAGAATACCAGCGTAAAATAGCAGCTTAATGCTTCGTATTTCGTAGGATTATTTTGGACAAAAAGAGGCCGCGTTTTTTGGAAACGTGGCGTTCTATATCAACATAATTGTATTCTATGACAACTAATCAGAAATTTGATTCTTAAGGCACAGCGTCAACTTACTATCAAGTAACTATGCGCTCGGGTGACAAAGAAAGAGTTCTCTGCTACACTTACTATAAGTAAATAATCTAAGCGACTATATTTTTTAAATAGTACGATCACAAATTTTTGACATAGCTTCTTTACAGTTATATTATGCTTGCGCCTTAAATAAGTCGGCTCAACTAGGGCTTAATTATTGCTCTCATATAATATAGCGTAATACTTGTAGCGTAATGCTAATGTTTCGGTTAGTAAGTGACGAAAAAAGAAAACTTTACTGGTAACGTGGCATTCTATCTCTGTACTTAGGGGGAACCACTTAACTGCAATTTGATACTCATTCGAGGATAGACGTTGGTGTCTCTGTGCAACCTACTTACTGGATGGATTGTGATATTCGTTGGTCAACTTTGTTTCTGTAAAAAAAAAAATATAGCGTGTTTTGTTTGGATAGTGACGAGAAACGGGGTTCCCTGGTACCCGGTACAGTGTTTACTGGTAATGAATTACATCTTTAGATTAGATGCCAAAGATTATAACGGAACTGTACTTTGACTATTAATAGAATTAAGATGAAGCTGTTTATTGGCCGTAGGATCCTATTATCATCAGATGGAATGTGTGATTGTTTGGCATTCTTAGGTTAAAAAAAATTTGATTTTTTACGTTATAAATAGGTCGATTTCATAAAGTTCATAATAGTTCGAATAGTTTTATTTTTGTTTCGGGCGCTTTACAAGACCTATGGTCACAGAGGTGACATTCGCATTACCTACAAATCATCATCATCATCATCATCATTACAGCCCTTCACAAGTCCACTGCTGAACATAGGCCTCCCCCAAGTAATGCCACAAAGCACGGTCCTGAGCCACCTGCATCCATCGACTTCCTGCATATCTTACCAGGTCGTCACTCCATCTAGTGGGGGGTCGCCCTACACTACGCCTACCGGTACGAGGTTGCCACTCGAGAACCTTTCTTCCCCATCGGTAATCGGTTCTTCGAGCTATATGGCCGGCCCATTGCCACTTCAAACATTAAATATTAATTTTGATTCGACCTAAACAGAATAAGTTTACAGTATCGTGAAATCTTGCAGAGTTTTGCTTTGATTTGAATTTAATTTTATTAATTATTTGATCTCAAGTAGATAGAAGCACCCAGCCATATTCTCTATTGAAATCTGTTTTTGTTTTTCAATTTCAATAATCTCGCTTATCAAAACGGTGAAAATCGCTGATTTTATTGCCAGATTTTCTCGTTTACTTAAATTTGATATAATGGCAAGGACGACCTTGATCATTTTCATAGACTACAAACTTCAAGGAGCCTCACTGCATTAAATCAGTGATACTTATTCGAGGATAGATGTTGTTTTACTTAGGTTTTATTTTCTTGCGTAAAACAACATATAGCACCTCACTTTCTTCCGAGAACAAGTTGAGTTAAAAAAATGTCCAGTTAAGCGCTATTATTTAAAGTCCTTTAAAAAAGATTTTGTTTCTTTAATTCGTCACTATTAAGAAATTTGTCACAGAAAAAATAAAGGTCAATATATAATTCTGGGTTCTACAAAGGGCCCTTTTTAATTCGTAAGTTTATCTCTCAAATAAACTTTAACAATTATCTGTCAAATTAACTTTAACAATCAATTCAAAAATCAGGTCAACTATCTGTCAAACAAACTTTAACAATTTATTCATCAATCAATCAGATCAATTATCGGTCAAATAAACTTTTACCCGACTGAGTTAAATAGTGAAACATTTGTGTAAATTATACGTGGTTTAGCCATGGTGCAGCTATTTGATGGTTGTAGCACGGATGGATCGGCTCGACCTGGGAAGGACTACTTTCTCAAAGAATACCAGCGTCAAATAGCAGCTAATGGCTTGTGTGTTTCATGTGGATTGAGTGTATAGAACTGGAGACTCTTTTTACTGAAAACGAGGCATTTTATTTTGGTCCTCAGGGGTGACAACGCAATTGCTTTTTATTTCTAATCGAGGAAAGATGTGTATGTCTATGGGTCACAGCATCCATTTACCATCTGGTGGACTGTATGATCGTTTGCGGTCCTTATTCTAATGAAACTCTCTTATTTTTTTCGTAAAACTGTAGTTCTTTATTTTGTATTTTATCCAATGAATGAATTTCATCTGAAGATTGAAAAATCGGTCTTAATACGCATAAAATTATGGGTAACCGCAAAAAATGATGTGAATTACTTGTCATGCCATGGCCGATTGGCCCTGTTTCTGTGAAAATAGTCACATTACAAATATGTATAATTAATGACATAAGTCAATACTATATTTTCAATATATCATATCACCGAGGTAAGTTAAAAAAAAAGTAACGGAAGAGAATAATGACAAGTAGCGGAAAATTTACAAATTAATTACGTTCTTAATTATTAAAAGCTTTCTATTGCCTAGGGTTTGTATCAAATGAATAAATGACATTTATGAGTTTAAAACTTTTTTGTTTAGTATACCCGGTTATAATGATAGCATATCATATACGGCGAGACAGTGGAATTCATCACGCATTCTAATCCTGTGTATTGTAAAAATAACATCAGAGAAATGCCGAGAAAATAATTTTGTGGGAACACTATATCACATACGTCAAACTAGATAGAATATGTAATATATTACGCACCTCTTTTGTGTACTCCAGATCAGTGAAGGGATATAATAGAATTTTCAAACGAATTAACGAGGTAACTTATAAAAAGTGACGTTTTTATGAAGGAGAGAGAGCTACTCTAGCTATACATAGCTGCAGCAAGAATGGGTTACTCACAGTATACCAGCGTGAAATAGTAGAATAATTCTGCTGTTTTTTCGTATAGCGCACCGTGCTGTGGCGGTGAAAAAATATCCACTACTACATTCTTCCGTGAGTGTTGTAATAGGCGACAGAGGGAAACAAATTAGAAGATAGGCAGTAGCGTTTCCCTAACGAGAAAAAATAACAATAAATTATATTAAACGCGCACGCCAAGCATGGCAACTATGACAAAAAATGAGGCAGTCTATGGAGGAGGCCTATTTCCAGACGTGGACTTTAACAGACTGTAACGGTAACGGTTTCATATGGTGAACGTAGAGAAACGAAGACATTTTTTTACCGGCGTAATAAGAGAAGAGTGTGGTTTGCAAGATGATGTTGTGACCAGGATTAAGAAAGGAATGCTTCGGTGGTTTGGTCATGTGGAAAGAATGAATGAGGAAAGAGTGACAAAGAAAATTTATGGTGCAGAAGTGAATGGCAGAGTCGGAAAGGGACGTCCTAGGCAAAATTTATCGACCAAATTGGCGATTTATTGAAAACGGGCCAAATTAGGAGTACCCTTAACCGACGAGCATGTATGCGTAGGTGTATGGATGTGAAGGAGGCAAGAGAGGTGTGTCAGGATCGTGCCAAATGGAAGTCTGTAGTCTCTGCCTACCCCTCTGGGTGACAGGCGTGAGTGTTTATGATTTTATTATTTTTTACCGGTAACGAGGAATTCCATCTTTATTCTCATGGGGCATAAAGCATCTGCATTTTGATTTTTTATCGTTGAGAAATGTAGAAGTTCATGAGGCGTAGCACCCACTTACCTCGTGTGTCACCCTTATTCTATAAAAGCTTTAATAGAAGACTTAACTTTAATAGAGGAAATAATCTTTCACGCCTTAAATTGTAAAAAATAGGCTTATATTGTTACGAATTGAAATTATTTTATGAAGTTAACAAGAATATTAATATGTATTTTATTTACGAAACAATAGTAAATAAAATACATACAAAGAGACGGCGAAAGTTTTAACGACCGCACTTTGCATATTATCATCTATCATACCTAAAAAAATATGTACGTAGTATTCTTGTGTATACTGGAAATAACTAATTGTAATATTTCTGTCATAAAAACTCCTTTCTAGTAGTAGATTTCAATTCTTTTTGTGATTAACACTATTTACTAGGTCGTAGAATTTATCTGCCTAAGATACCGTCTGCAACCGGAACACAACAGTGCAGGCAACTAGCTGTGTCTGCAATGTTGTGTTTTGCTCTGAAAGATAGGTATATGAACCTGTGTACTCACAGGCTGCGAGGCATTCCATCTTAGTCTTGTGGAATAACAACGCCAACGCCGTTTGATGGATGTAGATCGACGCATAGAAAAATTTTATATACTTATATATAAGTTCTATATGTTAATAAATTACCGAGTATTTATTACATACATTACATTACAGCCTATGGCCATGGGCCCACAGACTTTCCCATAGATAGCCTCGTCGTACACTGCCAGTTTTTGTTATTTAGAGTTGTTATCAGAATAATACATGAAGGATTATTGTCAAACTCAACTGAAAATTTTGAATCACTTTGAAGAGTATTACTTTTTGTTGCGGTGCTGGCGTCGCGTCAAGAGCGAAACACGTTGGCTAAATATAGCTATCTTTGTTTGATGTTGGTTGTCGATGCCTATGACTGCGGTAGCCACTTACATCAGGTGAACTATGAGGTCGTTTGTCACACCAAAACAAATTGTAAAGAAAAACATGTTGAATCACTTGCTTCATTATTTCACTTTAAATTGTCTATATTTTATACCTTTAATCATCAACATCATAATCACTACTGCTAATCAAAAGTCCGATGCCGAACATAGGCCTCCACTACAGAATATACTAGAATAGATAAACGGATATTTTTCATAGTTGTTACGGTGTCTGCCTATCTCTTATTTTAGTTTCTCTCTTTTGCTTTCTACAACAACCACGGGACGATAATATGAAGCTGTAAATTCTCTTACGCCACCATGTATCTTTATGATACATTAATATATATTTACATGCTTTATTACATTCTGTTCAACCTATATACAGTTGTCGGACACAATAGTTGGACAAGGCCCGAACGTAATAATTTATCATACTACGCCGCGCAGTTCACTTTATTGCGCAAGTACCTCCAGACTGAACACATTTCACACTCTGACACTCTTAGAGGGAGTGCCAAGAAACAAAGTGTAGTTTGTGGTGTGGTGTGCGCGGACCTAACACTCCTCGAAACATTTTTTTCTCAGACATAGATGTTTCCTTACAGTATAAGGGAAAATACGCCAAACAAAATTTGTGTCCATTATTTATAGGGACATCACTAATTCTTCAGTACGTCGACTTCCAATGTTGCCATTTTTGTTCGTCACGCACGGTCATTTAATTTGTGTCAAATTAACTCGCTCAGCGTGCCAACCGAGCTCAATGACGGCGGCGGCGTGACGGCATGTGTCTCATGTCTACAGTAAATATTATTTTAACTTTGTCTTAGAAGCGGTTCTAAGACCTCTAATTTGCACATCAGCACATGGTCACTTTATCAATTTCACTGATGCCGGCAGTTATCGTAATCGGCTTGTTCGCGTTAATGAAAATGGCGGGTGCTGAGAACCTGAACTAACACGGTATCCTGAACTTAAATATATTTATATTTAATGTTAATGTTATTAAACAATTTAGGCAACATTGAGATTGAATATTTCATATTCTAAGGTCATGGCTTCAATTCATCTATACAATACGCCTTTTAGACACTCACACTTCAGAATGCGAAAATATCTTATTCTTTTCGTTATTTTAAGTCAAATTTAACTTGTTATTAAGGTTTTTTTTTAATACTTTTATAAAAACTTCTCGAAAATGGTAGCGGGCGCAATGAGTAGTATCGCGGATTAAGCTCGAAAAATACCGCTGCCTGATATTACTGAGACACGAGAAGATAACGTATCATGGGATCATATTACGTATTACAGGATTATTTTTCTATCAACAAAATCATGTAGGTGCTTCGCTAGGGATTTGAACGGTCCCTGAGTAAAGTCGCTAACCTCCCAACCTTGTTATTATTTATGAACAAAAAAATGTTCATGCATTTTACTATTTCTCTTATAATGGTTAATGTTATAGTTTAATGATACTATTTCAATGTTTTAGTAGTAGTAGGTTATTGAAAAATAATATTGGTCTTGAACTAAATACCAGTAAATGTTAAATATTTATTTCTAATAATTTATCTGATTCTAACAGAGATACCTTAATTCAAAATTTCAATCAGATTTCTCCAGGAATAAAAACTGTCAATTCGGAATCGCTTTACCTGCTCGGTGCTCCGTTGTTCTTCGATAGTATTAAACCTGTTTTAAAACAAAATTTGATCAATTTTTAAATCACGTTGATAAATTATATATTTTAAACCCCCATATTGCCCTTACCATTTTAAAATATTGTCTCCTTGTACCTAAATTTACATGCTTGTTACGCTCAAGTCCAGTCTGGAAATGTTCGGATATTTTAAAAGATATTGATAGTAATCTTGAAATTGATTTAGAAAAAATTGTAAATTTGAGATTAAATACAATAGCCTGGAATCAAGCCACTTTACCTATCAAATTTGGTAGTATCGGTGTAAGAAATATTTTTAGCGTCGCATTGCCTGCTTTCCTTGCTTTCGTGCATAGTATCAATGATCTATGCAACACAATTTTAAATAGTAAAGTAGACCTGTGCTTTGCTGCAGAGGCAAGGCAAACATGGCTAACGCTCTGTCCCGGCGAAAATGTCCCACTGGAAGTTAACCAACAAAATCAGTGGGATATTCCGTTGGTACGGAGTGTCCACAAAAATTTATTTCAAAATTTCTACAGTCAACAAGATCAGGCTCGGCTTCTAGCTGTTTCGACTAAGGAATCTAGCCACTGGTTACATGCTCTACCATCAAGTAATCTCGGCACATTGCTTGATGGGGAAAGCTTGCGCATCGCCGTAGGAATCCGGCTAGGAGTGGCAATTTGCCAACCTCACCAGTGCCCCTGTGGTAGCAGCGTCGATGAGTTTGGGCTCCACGGACTTTCATGCAAGAAAAGTGCAGGTAGGTTTTCCAGTCACGGTTCTTTCAACGAAATCATCCGAAGGCCTCTTGTCTCCATAAATATTCCCTCGGTTTTAGAGCCTTGTGGGATATTTAGAGACGATGGCAGGAGACCCGACGGTATGACTTTGGTCCCTTGAGAGAGAGGTAAAGCCCTAGTGTGGGATGCCACTTGCGTTGACACTTTGGCGGCCTCTCATCTCAAGGGTACCTCTTTTAGAGCCAGGGCGGCATCAGAGGCAGCCGAATTTAGTAAATGGCGCAAATATGAGTCTTTGAGAAATGACTACATATTTGTGCCGGGTCGTCGCTGCTGGTGGTATAGTGCCAAGAACGCAGCCAGCGTTCTTGGCACTATACCACGGGGAGCAGGTCTTTTTGACTATTTAAATTTTTATTTTTAGATTTTCTATATTATAGTTTCTTCTTTTATATTGTATGTAATTAGTTTTAATCGTAAATGTTATAATTTTAATTATTATTTTAGTTATGTTCATTATTATAATTTTTGTGATATAAATGAATACATAATAAAAGTGATTAAAACATTGAAATATCATCATTGATATATGTATATTACCATTAGGTAACGATCCGCTACGGATTTAATGATATATTAAAATAAGACAATTAAACGCGATAAGTCCTTAAAATCTGGTTATTAAATTTCACTATAAAATTAATGGATTCTATATTTAAAAGTGGTGAGGTCAGTTGTCTGATTGGTCTAGTGATAGTAATGTAACTGCTCGTTATGTAGTCTACCGTTTGAAACTGGGACGAGGCAAATCACTAGGCCTCAGCATCTACATACCATTAGGCGAACTTCGTGATCGTTTGTTACCTTTATTAAATAAAAAGCTTCTCTTTATTTCTAAATCAGTAGAGGTTCTAGTAATGTAATATAATCAAAATGGATTAAGTATTGCGTACATTTCAAGTATAACGTTGAAACCATGCTCAATATCTTTCGTACTTTCTTCTTTACAGTTCGTAAAAATTTACTACTGGACTCACAGATATGTACCTAAAAGCATATTCGTGGTTTCAAAATATTCTGATGCATTTGTGGACATGAGCACGTGTTCGTCGTCTGAATGGGTTAGATCGTCCGGTAAGGACATTGTATAGAACACAAGCGTAATAAGTATAACCAGGGTGTTTCGTAAGGTGAATGACAGGAACCGAGACTTACTACTGGTAGTGAGGCATTCTATAATAATACTAATAATTATTATTATTTATTTCCCACCACAAACGACATGGAAGATACATTAGTGTTACATCTCTATTTTAACAATATTATGTCATTCATGAAAGACTGGTGCTCGTGTACGTTCAAAGACCCGTATTAGAGGTCACCAGGCCCCCGTGAATTCACTTGGCAATTAGTATAATATTATACAGAGATCACTTATGTTATGGTTAGGAATAATATTATATAGAGCGATTTATCAGTTTGGATACATGGAAATAAAATAAAACACAAATAAAAAATAAAAACCCAGTATGTTTGTAGCGTAAGTATGAGAGTTTGTGACTTTAGTAAAAGTTAGCATGTCTGTGTGCATTCTATCTTAGTATTCAGTGCAAAAACGTTTTTAACAGTTGGTTTGTGTTTAAAAAAGAATAAAGATGTTATATTTTGTAAAATTACGTACAATTTATAAAGCAAAACTGATATCACATCTTATATTTATTATGTTATATTATATATAAAACCCACCTAAAGTATGAATTTTTTTATGCTGCTATTTTACGCTGTTGCTTCTGCCCGGTTGATGCTAATTTTAGTCTTGTACCAAACAAATGTACATAAATGAATACCTTAATACTACTTCTTCTTCTTCTTGAGACTATTCTGCTTCTGTTGTTCTTTATTAGCCCGAAAGAGTCCATTGCCGGACATATACTTCTTTCTTCTCTCACAATTGCTGGGTCTGGACTAATAATACATTTACAATAATACATTCATTAATTTTTTTTATATTTTATACGTGGTAGAACCATGCTGCAATTATTAGTAGTATATTTGTAGCACGAATGGGTAGGCTCGACCGGGAAACGACCACGCTCTCACAGAATACCAGCGTAAAATAGTAGCTTAATACTGCTGGTTTTCGTATGGTGAGTGTAGAGATCTTTTTTAGTAGAAACAAGGCATTCCATCTTAGACCTTACGGGTGACAACGCATCTGCATTTTGATTCGTAATCGAGGATAGATGTAGATGTCTATGGGCCATAGCAACCACTTACCATTAGGTGGACTGTGTGGTCGTTTGTCACCCGTACCTATTAAAAATAAATTCATGAGTTACCCATGGAAATGGGTTGGTAGATACTGATATCTATATATATCAGTATCTACCACCCCACTCCGAGTATATACTTGTGTATACACACCCACACACACACACATACGTAAAACAAAATTAAAGTTATTATATTACCTATTACATTTAAGGATTTTATGTCTGTGTTTCTTGTTGAGCTCTAGACAAATAGTAAATCAATGTTTAACAAGGACGACAATATATCAATGACGATGTTTGTAAATACATTATTTATCCACTTATCTTATCTGTGCAACTTGAAATTTATGCACCCGTATTACGTTTTTGTTTGATATTATTAATGGATGACGTTATTAGTGGCTCATGTATCATACATAAAAATGTATTTATGGTGTACATTACACGTTCATGCAGGCGTCAATCAATTCCATCAATCATAATTGATAAAAAACGGATGTTTAATATTGGATTGGTAATAATTGCATAACACGGTAGGTTATTCGTCAATCACAACCGTGATTGTTGTAAAACTGATAGCCTGCATGAGCGTGTAATGTACGCCTATAAATTGAAGTAATGTCACTATTTTTTGTTTAATAGGACTTATAATATTATATTAATAGGACTTATATGCGGTGTATATGACATCTGAGTCTTTTGTTATACTTTAAAGTTTATGTTATAGGTTCCTCGAATCTTCTGTCAATCATTCTCTTAATAATGTTGTGCACTCTTCCCCCTTCTTTAGGAATTTCTTTACTTTCATTGTTGTGCAATTTTTACCTCTCTACACCCGTCGTGCTTCACCTTTTACTACTTCCAAGTCTTGCTTAGCTGTACAAACCTCCATTACCTTAATCTTTGTTTTCATGAGGCCCCTACGCAAAGGTTGTCTGAAAGAGATCACTTTCAGAGTGAGAAGGGTACCTGTTGTACGGAAAGACAGATTTGTACAGATATAAAATGATTATTAAAATTCGCTTCTAGTGGTCACGTAATCTATTACAACATAATATAATCCGGTGGTCGCCGTAGAAGGCGACTTCCTGACAACAACTAAAAATAATTTAAAAATACTGTGGTTACCAAGCTGCCTGCCAAGAGTGGCAACTATGGCATAATATATTCTCCCTAATAGGCAATTTGTGAGGTAGGCTTGTTTTAAAGAGTGGACTTTTGATATATTTTAGTCATAATAGTGTTGAATTATGATTAAAAATCTATTCACGTTAATTATATAAAAACATATTATGTAAAATTATGATATAAATATTTCCTTTTATTAATGTGGTATAACTAAATCTCTACAAAAGCCCAGTATTTGAATTGAAATAATTCTCATGCTGTTCTATTATGTTATTAGGTCAATAATTTACTCGGAAAATGGCTTCGTATTTCAATAGCAAAGGACTCAATAGGCCACTACAATTTAGACATATTCTCCTTGGCAATTTCAACTTGTTGACGTCATTACTACTACGAATACGTTATAATTCGTTTATTCGTTTGGAGGCCTCATGTATTATTGGTTTAGCTTAATTTTTAACATAATCATAACATTTTTTTGTTAAAATTATCCTTAATACTAAGATAGGAAAACCTATTTAGCTATTAATGGTTCCAATGACCATTTATTACGTATTTCTTTCGCAGCCAGGATATATAACGCGATATAAATAACGCGATATTTGGTACTGCCGACGCTAGTATAATGTTATTTTCTCTGAATCTGACTCTGACTCTAACCGACTGGAGGTGAATCCTGCGCTTTGGTGCGTGCGTTGGAATACGTTTGTGTGGAGCTTACAAATATTTATTCACTCTGCTATAACTACTTGACAATAAAGTACGATAGACGCGTTGTGTCGCTATCACATTGCGTCAGTAGGTTCAAAAGCCTCTTTTGCTTAATGTGCGCTTGGCATCAGCTTGTTACGTTGAGCGTATGTTGCATAGCAGCCACCGTCGCGTTGTACTGACTAATAAAAATCGGCTTATGTTGTCATAATAGGCGTTTAAATGCAGATGCGTTATCACCCGTGAGAACTAAGATGGAATTCCTCATTTCCAGTAAAATGGGTCTCCGATTTTCTACACTCACCATACGAGGCACAGCAGCGTTAAGCTACTATTTTCGTTGGTATTCTGTTGTTCTGGTTCTTGCCTGATCGAACCGATCCATTCGTGCTACAGCTATTATACGAGTATAATTGCAGCGTGGCTCTACCACGTAATAAAAAAACACCTTTAAGATTAAAACATTTTTGAAATCTAAAAACTGCTATTTCTTAATTATTATTCTACGAGTGCTCACGGATTTAAATAATGGTATGAAGTTGCTTCAACTAAATTCGTAAACATATCGCTATCTAATAGGTATGGTGTGTGTGAAAGCGATAGTAGCCTAATGACAGGGCGTGGACCGCGAACTCAAAAAGGTCATGGGTTCGAATCCGCCATTCGAATACTGGCGGGGACCACTCGTTACGAGTGGTTCCCACCAGTATAAGTACTTTAAGCTTACCATGAGTGGTTAAGGGGAATATTACTTATGTTTATAGCATATATAATATTCTTTTAAAAAATAATAATAAATAACAAAAAATAATTTTAATTAAGTGGTTAAGGAAGACGCAGAACTAAAGATATATTTATTTCTCAAAACTCGCTTATAATGCGATCAAGGTTCATGAGTTCTATGAATAGACTGAGAATGAATAAGAAAAATAAAATTAAGTAAAAAAAATAGCTACACTTTTTACGTTGCAAGTAGAAAGAAATAAAATAAATTTTGAGTATACATTTTAAAAACTTAAAATATAAAAAGACAATATTAAAGGATTAGATAAAAAGACCAGCAACTGTTTACGCTCTGCGGGCGAATGATAAAGTGAGGTCGCTGAAAGACGTCATTGGGTTTCATTCGCTTGAAACAATTGTGATAACTATTTTATTTTTTGAACTTTAAAAAGGTACTACGGTGTTATAAAAATTGTGCTCTTTTTGTTTTTTTTATAACTCTTCATTATGTTTATATATTTTACTTGTATTCTTTGAAGAGTTTCACATAGAAACAAATAAACTTTTAATGTTCTTTAGAACAGTCCTTACCGCTTCAAAACGCAATTAGTAAAACTGTTTGAATTTTAGGTATTATTTCCTTACGTAGTAGAGATATTACAGCCAACTAGCTTAATCAGTCTTTGAGTAAACGGCCTAGCCTTTTAACTAAAGGCGCCGTTTAACTAGCTGCCTAAATGATATTTAGCCGTAGAATTTGTTACATTTAATAAACCGGCTGGCTTATGCTTAGGCCATTCGTACGATATAATGAAACAGCGCCGTTCAATTAGCGGCCTGAATGATATTCAGCTCCTTGCGTTTCAGCCGATGCGTCTAACACAACATTTTATTCCTAATTACCGAACCGAAAGTGGCCATACAAAGTGTACAAAGTGCAAGATTTAGTTCCCGGTGGTCACTACTGCCGGCTAGTTTTCTGCCGTTGGTTATTAGACCAGCAACAACCTGTGTTTGATTTGACTGATTACGTCATCTGGACGGAAGAGTCGACATTTACCGGAAACGGCCGAAAAAATACACCACGTGTATTCCAAGGTTCACCGATCATTGGGTTTGGTGGTCGGTTAACGTATGGGCAGGTTTATTTAAGCACTTAGGTCGGTAAGCTGTTTCGTACCTATTTTTTTAATAACTTAGTACTGATCTGATCTGAATAGGTACATAACTGATTACATCAGAATAATAAACATACCTACACGATAGAAAGTTTAAGTAAAATTTTCATTAGCAAGGAATCGAACCAGCTATTTGGTTTATTTAACAAATAAATTCGAATTAAAGTGGCTAGGTGGCGTCTAGCACTACGGCAAAATAGTGGGTTAAGTAGAAAAGATAGGTACTTAGACAAATGTTGTAAATTATAAGGTATTGTTACGATCGCAGGCCGCACATGAGTAGATAATTCCGTTTATTTGCTCATGTGGCTATGGGTCGAGAGGATTCGACGTCTCGCGTACGATGGCCATTGTCAGCTAGTTTTTCGGCTTGACTCACTGGCACTGAGAAGAGATGTTGCATGACTTTGCGTATTTTATCGCATCTACCATGAAGAGTTCTCTGAACAATGGATAGGACTAATTCCAGCCGCATGATTTCACAATCGCACATCCCGACAAAACTCACGATACCATCCATACCATCAGGATAACTGGCGGTTCACCACTGTGTGATTTAAAAGAAGTTTTCTTCCTTGTACAGCTTCTTTGTGGAATAAAGTACCACCAGAGATTTTTCCCGGTCCGGATTTTTTTTGTCCCATCATCGAAGGTATTCTTAGTACTATCATCTGTCTTCGTTTTCGGGAGGGTTTTTAAAAACACTCGGACCAACCTACTGTCGCTGATTACAAGATAGTTGCAATATTGTACTAGACACAGCGGCTGAATATCCTCAGGCCCCTAATCAAACAAAAAACATAATTAAATAAAAATTTATACGTGGTAGAGCCACGCTGTAGCTATTATGTTTGTAGCATAAATGGGTCGGCTCGACCGGTACGACACGCTCTCACAGAATGCCAGCGTAAAATAGCAACTTAATTCTGCTGTGTTTCACATGGTGAGTGTAGAGAACCGGAGACCCGTTTTACTGAAATCGAGGCATTCCATCTTAGTCCTCAAGGGTGACAACGCATCTACATTTTAATTTTTAATCGAGGTTAATTGTAGATGTCTATGGTCAACAGCATCCACTTACCATCAGGTGAACAGTGTGCTCGTTTGTCACCCTTATCCTATATATATCTTATATAACTTTAATTTTTGTGTATTTGTATTCAGACATGACGGCAGTTATAGCACTGAGGGCCGTGGGTTCGAATCCCGCACAAAACAAATGTTTGTATGGCCTACAAGTTTTTTTTAAACATCAGAATCGTCTGTAAGTGCATCATTAATCTTTCATCAGACAGCTCCGTGGTGCAATAGCTCAGCAATGAGTTATAGGGCTAAGGGCCGCGGGTTCGAATCCTGCATAGAACAAGTATTTGCATGGCCTACAAGTTATTGTTCCGGGTCTGGATGTTCGTCCTTTTGCAATTTATGTATGTAAACTGCCTACACAATACATGAGAAAATCCTAGTGAGGGGGTAACGTTTTTTAAAATATAAGAATGAAGAAGCATTATCGTAAAAATTATAGAAAAATTATTTTGTTCGTGCAGTTGGGGTTATAAATCATAGCTCAGCCTCAGCCCGGCTAGGGCGGTGAGATTGTTGCGCGGGCGCAACACCATTTTTGATAACAACAAATGAATCATCGAAGGACGGCGGCGGTGCGGTATACAAATGGTGGTGCTGGTGCGACATTTTTATATTATAAGTCATTTGTTTTCCATTATTAGCCCCAACACAATTTGTATTGTTCAGAATAAATAAATAAATAAGTGCAAATAAGTGCAATGATAATTTAGTACATACTCGTATATCGAAGAGAAATTTGTTTTTGCGCATTCGCTCTCTGAATTTCTTTAGTGACACAATGGCTACTCCTCTGTTTTGTACCAAAACGACAGAATTTATATAGAATCATATTTTGCCTGTTGGTACCAATATACCAGCACAAGCATGTGCTGTTATCAATGTTGTTGTAATCAAATTTTTATCATAAAAACCCTCAATCAATACAAAAACACGTTTATTAACTTTCTCTTACTAAATAACTTAAAATTTATGACCAAAATTCCAATTATGTTATAAATGTGATTTATATTTGTTATTTCGATATAATCGACTTTTATTTCTATTTTAGCAGATTTTTAATAAATTTTAATGATTTTCAAAGACAATTATAAGCCTTTACTAAACTATAATACTTAATGTTTGAAATGAATGTATTAAAACTGTTACTGTTATTAAAATCTTTATGTTTATTAATGCATTTTAATTGTTTAAAATATTCTGAGACTTTTCGTATTTTGAGAAATTAATTATGAATAATTAATAATAATAGTACCCCGTCACACCTTGATAAGCAAGACACTATGGTTTGAAAACACTTTCTATTAGCCTCAATTCAGTTTCACTTATGACGTCATTTTGTTTTATATTAAGGGTAAATTATTTCATTCAATTTTGATAAAAAAATACCATCTCTTATTATAAAAACCTCTAAATAGCAAAAAAGGTTTAGAAATATATAAAATTGAAACGGTTTCAAAATTAGAATGGCATAAAGTTTTACCCCTAATAAGCACAATTATTTTCAGCTTAAAGCTAAAGCTAAAAATATTACAACCCCTTCCTAAACACATTTCAAACGTACTCAATTGTAATATTATTTTATAAATAGGCGTTATTTTATAGAAATTAATTGCGTTAAAGATGTGAAAATTAATTATTACCTCAACCGTGTGGAAAAATGATGGTATCGCGGATTATTTTTAGAGGTATAAGCACGATCCACAACTATTACACACCGTATTTTCTAATCTGATGTTCTTATCGAGCGTAGTTTTGGGGGTAGTGATATTGGGTATACAGCATCCGGTCGGCTGCTGTATACCCAATATCAATGCCAAAATATATCGTTCTATTAAAAACTCAAAATCATAAAATATGGCAAATATCACCCTTATAAAGCAATCTGTGAGAGAAAACTTTGTTCCGCAGAGGTCATTTAATGTACTGAAGGAATAATCAAGTATTTATTATTTTCGTTACCAAAGTCGTAAAACATTTTCGAGTAGTTTATATTTCGACGACAAAACAGAGAAACTTCTTTTTAGAGAAGTCATCAAATAAGCCGTGCTTATTGTCACATAACAACGGATCAACCGTACAAAACACGCATTAACTGGGGCGCAATCATAGCGTAATCTATCCAAATAGGATGCATTTGTGGTAAAGAAACTAGATTGATTTGAAATCAGTTTTGGATAGACTATACATTTGTTTTTGCACGCAATATTAGCGCCTTTTTATGAAGACGATAAAATTGTTTGATATATTAATACACATTACTGAACAATATATAAGAAAACGGTACATAGTTATTTATTTTAAAATACTGCATAGACTTTGATGATAGATTGAATTGACTTACTTCCCATCTGAAAGTTACTTTAATGGGACCAAATTATAGAATAAGTGCGAATTTCAAGACTTCCTACTACTAAAGTTCCTTTGAGCTTGTTTCTTCTATTGTATACGATGCTAGTTTTTTTATATACAACTTGACCTGATTATACGTTCGTGCAATTTTAATTCTTCTTCATCATTTTCTTCTTCATTATCATCATCCCGTGAAATTTCACCGCTGAAACTTGTGTTCTTTTGTATAGAGAATTTGCCATAATCGCTACACATGGTAATGCAATTAAACATTTTTCTATAGTAAAGGAAATGTTTTGTAAAATATTCTCTAACAAAATGAAAATCTGACGAGGTTTTTCAGATTTAGTGTGTAATCATTAGGATCATCATGTCGAAGGTTCTGAATTCTAATCTTCATCAGATATTATTTATTATCACATCAGAAATAGGTTGGTTAGGACGAGTACCTCAATGTTTGCGATTACTCTAGTGACATAATAATATCTACTGTGTAATTTATTCCCATGGGTAAAATAGGCCAGGATCCTCATTATACACCGTCAAATTTAATTTTGATTAGATAATTTGCCGGCATCTGTGTTATTATCCGTTAACAATCTGGGAGTATTCAAAGTGAGAATAAATTGATTTTTTTCCACTGAACGATACGACTTATATGTGATTTACAGTAGTAAGTGGTGATAGGGCCTTAGCTTCATCATCACTCATCACCAAGTGTAGTGTACTTATATTAAGTTAAAAAAATCTCGTATATGTCTTAATCTGCGTTTGTCTATTGATATTAAATTCTTTCCATTGTAAATCTTTTCGCACGTCAATAATGTCTTCAAATTACTTAAAGATTGATGACGGATGAATGGTGCATCAAAGCGTATGCTCCACCTTTATATTTTTTGTAAAACAAAGTCATCATCAACATTACAGCCTTTCACAAGTCCACTACTGAATATAGGTCTCCCCCAAGGAATTCTGCAAGGTATGGTACTTGAGCCACCTTTATCCATCGACTTCCTGCATGCCTTACCAAGTCATCACTCACTCACATCTAGTGGGGAACCGCCCTTCACTTCGCCTACCCGTAGGAGGCTGCCACTCGAGAATCCACGTCCGTTGTCGGTTCTTTGAGCTAAATGACCGGCTCATTGTCATTTACTAATCTTTTGGGTTAAGTCGGTTACTCTGGTTCTATAGCGGATATCCTCGTTTCTAAATTTATCACGCAGAGAAACTCCTAGCATAGCCCTCTCTTTGGCTCGCTATTGTACTTGTATTGTATTACACTAGTACAGGACTGTGCAAAGAGTGCGTGTCAAGATTGTTAAACACAATATAAATAATAAATAAAGATATAATAATACATTTTTTTCCAGTCAGGATGTAAACAATTATTAAGAGGGCACTAACGATGCGTTTCAAATTTCAATTAAAAACCAATGTTTAGTGTTCTGGATAAGCGTTGGCCTCTTTTAGATATAAAAAAATAACTTTTAATTAAAACTAAAAACCGATTTTAAGTAACGAAAAAAATTAAATTAATTTTACATTTGAAGTCTTAATTTTTTTCTTTCGAGTTATTTTAAGCTTTTCGTTAATAGGTATTTTTCCCATTGTGTGGACTGAGGAAATCACAATAATATTGCCTAAATAGTAACATTAGAAACTTTATTCCCTATTTTGCCACATTTGCCTAGAGCGTGAAATGTGTTCTCCAAATTTGTATGGGGTCACGCCGGAAGTATTAAGACCTATTTACTAAAAAGTATAACCAAAATCAATAGTTCACAATTGACGAAGATATTGCTAACGTATTTAAATTCTACACCTTTAAACGAGCGATTCTTGTATATATGTACATAATCGGAATCTCGGAAACGGCTCCAACGATTTTCATAAAATTTGTGTCCAGGGAGTTTCTAGATAGGATTTATTTTTAGAAAATATCTTTTTGTCCGAGTTTTCAGGCAATGAAAAACTGCTAAAATATAAGAAGGTAAATGACACTATGTTATTGAATGTAATAGCTCAAGTGGATATCGAGCGGTCGCAAATTCGTAATGCCTTGGTTCGCGTCCTGTCTTCGGTCCGACTTTTTTCTTTTTCTTTTCAAGTTCCCTTCTTTTGTGAGAAAATCTATTATTACGAGCTCTTTTTTAGTATTTTTTAAAAATACGAAAATTTTAATCAAACTAATTGCACTCATGATTTTTTATTCAAATAACCAGTTCAGTTTCTATTATGTCAATAAGATCAAAAAATATTATTCATGTTTCATCAGTATGTAATTAGTACCTAAATATTATTTCAAAAAGAAACCGAGAAAAGCTCGGTCATTCAGGTACTCTATAAATATAAAATGACATACGTATTGTACAGAATTTTAAACCTCATTCATTATTTGAAGTCAGTTAGGCCTATGGATTGCTTTGATGTAGCAGCCCATACGTTTCAATCAACCTTGAATGATGTAGAAAATTGAATGGATGGCCTTATATAAAAATATTATTAATGCTTGAAATAATGTCTACCTCAAATAATTTTTGAGTATAAATACAGTTACAGACTCTCAATAGTTCACTGCTGAACATAAACCTGGTATATATAGCATTATGCGGGGATTTGTTATGTTTGCGGTGCTTGGCAGGTCGGTTGGCAAACGCAATTGTTATATTTTAGTTTTTAGGAAGATGCTGCTCTCCATCACCTCACTGTTCGCCTCCTAAGTCGCCGCTTATAACATTCACAGGACAATATGGAATAGGTGGTGGATATTCTTAAACCGCCACCACATAGTCAGGTGAGTATACTTGTCTATCGTTAGTTAACATTATTCCTACTTTAGCTATTTAATTGCAAAATATTACCGTATTTATTTAATGGAAACACTGGAATGTATTTTGAAGTGCTTTTGTATATATTTATCTAAAAGAATTCTTATGAATAATAATTACATGAAATTTTCTACAGAAGAATAATAAACGGAATTGTTTTTCTAGAAAAACTATTATTAATGTTTATTTATTTATTTAAACTTCGTTTCACAAAAATATACAAAGGCGAATTTAACGTCTTAAGGCGTTTTGTACCTGACAACCTATAAGTAAGTAGAGAAAACTACTTTGGAGGTTTATTAATACGATATATCGTAGTATCCCTCGAATAACGGCAAAGAGGTCGTAATGGCTCTTTAGTTTTATTGCTTATTTGAAATATACGTTTCATTTTACACCAAATAAAGTAATACAATATAAAAACAAAATGCTTTAAGTGCCTACAAATAGAACTTAAAAAAAAGATACAACTACGTTTTCTCAAATTATCCTACTAAAAACGCCACAGGGTTCACTGTAACTTTTTTCATGGTTAGGATTACGAGCGGGGTGAGTGCGGGGTGAGACGCTTGCGCCAATCTATCATTTCTCCACGGACTTAAAGTTTTTCTAAATTGATTTATAAAAACTTTCTGTCGTTTTCTATACCTAAAGTATCGCGATTTAAATCAAATACGTATTTACAAAATTGATAAGTACATCATACATAAGTAGATTTCTGTGCTACATAAATAAATCAATTTGTTGCTTTTTACGGTAATTAATGTTGTTCCACCAAATAAAGATACTAATGCATCTATGCCTTTCTTCCACGGGGCTATCGTATCAAAATTTTTGTTAATGCCACGTTCCTTACCTCTTTTGTGACTTTATTTTTCGGGCACATATTATTTAGAACCTTATTGTTATTAAATCCTTTAGTTTTACTAAAATAAATACACGAAGTTATTAAAGTTTTATAAAGTTTCTAAAAAATATAAAAATTAAGGCATTACAAATCAATAAATTTGCTTACTTTAATTTCATAAATTCTATAATCACATCCTGCTTTCATGACTGAATGAACGCAAAATATGTGTTTTTGTGTACAATTTTAATAAATTTAAATTTTAAAAAAGGCGCTAAGAGATGGTCTTCCTAAACCTTTAACCATGAAATCAGACTTTCATCCTGAGTAAGACCCTAAAAGAAATTTTCCCACAAAAATTTGTCGGTCACGTGACCAAATTTGTATGGAAAATCATGAATTTTTTTTCACTTCCGTGAAAAAAAAAATGTTTTATATTCTTTCTCAGAATTATGGTCTGAGCGTATGGTTAAAGTTTTCTGGATGCTGTCCCTTACGAAAAGGGTGTATGGGTGGGCTGCCCGAAAACTTAAGCCATGGAATCAGACCTCATAATGTATTTGTTCATCAAAAAATATGTGGTACCTAGTACTTTCGTGGACAAAATTCATCGATTTAAATAAAATATTATATCTCTAACATTTTCGTGGATTAACTACTGACTTGGTATTAATGAAATTTAGAATTAATTTGCTGTGGGTAATCACAGTAGCTATCTTTTTTAAAGTAACAAAAGCTTTTGAAATATCTACATTTGGGTTCATAACAATTATCACTTCATTTAAATTACTTTAATTCGTTTTTATAGTTACAAGAGAACAAACAAACTCTCCAGTACAAAAGTGAAATGTAGAAGAAGTTTACTATTTACCAGAGACTTTACGAGATATTTTAAGTTGTTTAAAAAATTAAAGAAGGTTTTATTTCTTTTAATTCCACCAATCTTTACTAAAATAACGAAAAACTACGTCTAAAATGATAACGGAGATAAATTGGTATGGAAAAAAATTAAAGGAATTCACGTGAGCAATGAAAATATAAACGTCATAAAATATATCTACTGGATGGAGATTATAAAGTAATAACAACATTAAAAAGAAAAGTAAAAGGGAAAGCTAATGAGGTAGCAGATAGTATCAAATCCGTAAATTATGAAGTTTTAAAAATAAAGTGTTTCAAATTAAAACTAATTATATACAATATAAAAAAAAGAAACTATAATATAGAAAATCTAAAACAAAAAAATTTTAATACACAAAAAAATTTAATAGTCAAAAAAACCTGCTCCCCGTGGTATAGTGCCAAGAACGTTGGCTGCGTTCCCTCGCTGAATAGCTATACTTAGCCTTTGAGCGAGGAAAGAATCAGCCCTCTTGTCACCAGCAGCGACGACCATTCGTGGATACAGTTCCTTTAGAAATTTTACTGCACGTGGACCCCACGGACCGATAGTCTCTACAACAAATGGCACAAATATGTATTTCTCAAAGACTCATATTTGCGCCATTTACTAAATTCGGCTGCCTCTGATGCCGACCCGGCTCAAGTTACCCTTGCCATGAGAGGCCGCCAAAGTGTCAACGCAAGTAGCATTCCACACTAGGGCTTTACCTCTCTCCTAAGGGACCAAAGTCATACCGTCAGGTCTCAGGCCATCGTCTCTAAATATCCCGCAAGGCTCTAAAACCGAAGGGACATTTATGGAGACAAGAGCCCTTCGTTCAAAGAACGAAATCATCCGAAAGGCTTTTCAAATACAACGACTTGAAAAGCTTATGTCAAAGTAATATAATACCGGAAGAATTTCAATATTATTTGAAATCATTACCTTATGATCAATCCCGTAACAACAGTTATGATGACATTGAGTCAGAATGTGACTAATTAGTTTCAGGTTGCGCATGTTATTATTTTTATATTGTCAGATTTATCAAAAGGAATTTTTTTGAAATACTGTTGAAATTAATTTCACTGTTAAGAAAGTTTGACTTTATTGAATTTTTCATTTTATTAATAAAAGATGCTTGATCTAAAATGAATTTTTTGTTTTACTGTTTTTCTGACCAGTAAAATTTTCAAAAAGTTTTAATCGTTGAATTTCTGGTGGCTTTGTCCGACTATGTACGATGAAAAACAATACCAGCTGATCCATACAATAGTTCAATACCTACTCGGTGAAAATCTATGTTCCACAGGTAATAGAAGTTGTTCACAATGATTAGAATACCAGGGCTTCGGTTCCAAGTCCAACGAAAATTCAACTTCAAGGTATAAAGGACAGCCTTTCGAAAACTTCAACCATATCAGCTCAGATCATCATCCTGAGCAAGGTAATGATGGAATTTTTTCCCGGAAATGAAAAAAAAAACTTTTGACTTTTGACCCATACATAATGCATCGGTGACGTGACCAATTATGTATGGAAAGTCAAAAAAATATTTTAATTTCCGCGTAAAAATTCCTTCAACACCTTGCTCAGGATGATGTTTTGAGTTCATTAAAGTTTTCGAGAGGCTGTCCCTTACGCCCTGCATTCATATACATACTAATATCATAAAAATGAAATATTAATAGGTAGTAAAAAGTAAAAAGGTAAAATTTTGGTTTTTTTTTTGTTCAGAACAAAATTGTTTAAAAAGCCACTAATGCTTTTACGACCTTTAAATTTCCATCGAAAAGAAACGTATCGTCCTTAAATTCTATTGCAACACGAGTTTATACTAAGAATAAAGACATAACCTGCATTTTCTTGTAACTTGTTATTGGAAACCAGGAGCTAAAATACAGGAAGTCTTACAAACAGAAAAGAACGAAATATGTAAACTTACAAAAATGATTATGTTGTTGTTCTTGGCGGCGTGAATGAGAATAATCCATATGAATTTGAATTTTGTATCAGGAGCTGGCTTTATAGTGTAACAAATACTAATGTAATATTTACAGAAATACCATATAATAGAAATTTAAACATCGGCAAACTTAACTATGTATTAAGATTTATATGTACAAGCTTTATTAATGTTTCGTTTATAAATACAAATGGTTCGAAACCTTTCTTTCATCAATATACTTTTACTCCATATATACCATGTCGTTTTCTGCTACGTGAAATTCTACGCCTCGACTACAAATTAAAATTTGAGCTTTACCAAAATATAGTAATTTCCTCAAAATTTACTCCACTTCAGACTACTAGTACACAAACCGACAATATTGAAATGGTAGACACATGTACACAAAGTGACGATATATTGAAAGACAATATCATAGAGGAAATTACTCCCAGGCATGAAAATATGACACATTCTGGTAAAAATCTTTTTCGTATATAAAAAACTATATATATTACATCAAAATATTAATGGATTAATTGCTAAATCTGATCTCCTAACTGTTAATTTAAATAACCTCGAATTAGATGGGTACTCGGCTGATGTTCTATGCATAACTGAACATAATATGACTTGACTAAACTATGATACGAATTTATTCAAATTAGATAATTATACTCTTGCATCGTACCATGTTCGAGAAAATCGTCATGGAGGCTCCTGCATACTAGTTAAGAAATGTCATTAATATAAACCTCTTCCTGAAATAGCACAACTTAGTAAAACGAACATAATTGAATGTTGTGCAGTTGAACTTATAGAGCATAAACTTAAAATAATATGTACCTATAGACCTCCAAAAAAATAGAAATGAAGATTTGAATAATTTTTTGTATAATTTCGACTTAATATTAAAAAAATACTGTAATAATAATAAAAATAAAATTATAATTTGTGGAGATTTTAATATAAATATAATAGATGCAACCAAAATTTCTAAAAATTTTATACAACTATTAACAAGCTACAATCTAAAAACAGCTATAAAATTACCTACACGACTAATTAGTGATACATGTATCGACAATATTTTTCACAATATTCAAGGGTGTAAGAGCAATACTTATGACTTAGCTTTATCAGACCATACGGCACAACTGTTAATATGCCCAGTCAAGCAAAGCTACTATCTTAATTACTGGCATATAAGCAGACGCGATTATAATGTAGAAAATCTTCACAAATTTAACAATTACTTGAGCTCTCTCACTTTCAACGAGGTTTATAAGGAAAAAAATCCTAATCTTGCTTTTGACCAATTTCATGACTTGTTTACCCTCCTCTATCGCCTATGCTTTCCTGACATTAAAATTAAAGTCTATTCACGTAAACAAACAAAATGGTTATCTAATGGGATAAAAAAATGTACTAAGCGTAAACGACAGTTATTATGGCAATACAGAAAAAAAGGCAGCGTAGAAAATAAAACTATATTAAAAGAGTATTCCCAACGTCTAAACAAGATTATCAAACTTACCCAAAAGTCCCAAAATAATTACTATATTAACACAGCACAAAATAAATCTAAAGCTACATGGCAAGTGATAAATAAATACAAAAATGGCACAAATGAAGAAGCAATTAGTAAAATTATTGTTGATGGTGATATAATTGAGGATCCTCTAGTTATAGCTAGGGCATTTAATAATTTCTATACCAACAAAATTAATAAAGACCGCCCAAATAGTGATAAACCATATAAGTTAACTTTTAACAATCCCAATTCAATTTTTATACCACCCACAACATCATTTGATATAGATAAAGCTATAAAATCTCTTAAAAACACAAACAGTACCGGTTGTGATGAAATTTGTACAAGAGTTCTAAAATACGTATCCGGTGCAATTGCTCCGGTACTTAGTTATATTTTCAATTTATGTATTTGTAATGGTATATTTCCTGAAAGACTAAAGTCTACAATTGTCAAACCACTGTTCAAAAAAAATGATCGGGAGAATATGTCTAACTATAGGCCCATTGCGCTTATACCTGTGCTCTCAAAAGTATTTGAGAAAATAATTTATAACTCTTTATATAACTACCTTGAAACGTACAATATTCTTAGAGAAGAACAAATAGGATTTAGAAAAAATAAGACTATAAATATGGCTCTATACAATTTTTTTAATACCGTTATGACTAGCCTAAACAATAAAATACCTGTATGTGCACTTTACATGGATCTTACTAAAGCATTTGATTATGTTGATCATAAAATATTACTCAAAAAGCTTGAAGCCTACGGCATTCGAGGTAATGCACTAGATCTACTAACATCATATTTAGTTAACAGAAAACAAAGTACACACATTACAAAAATTTGTCTAAAATCAAGAAAAGAAATGACCTATGTTTCTGAATACAGAGTCGTACAAACTGGAGTACCGCAAGGAAGTGTTTTAGGACCATTGTTGTTTCTTATTTATATCAACGACCTTCCCAACGTCATTAATCACAAAATAGTATTATTTGCTGACGATAGCACAGTTATTTTCACTAGCAGAAACAAAATAGATTTAGAAAGTAACATACACTTTGCTTTAAAGAAAATCATGAATTGGCTAAACATAAATAATTTAAATATAAATTTAGAAAAAACAAAACTTATGACATTCTATCAAAAACGTAATAAAATAAATAATCTAAATATCAATTATCTAGGACAAAAAATCAATTCCATAGATAATATAAAATTTTTGGGTATAAATGTAGATTGCAATTTGAACTGGCAGTCTCATGTGAGCAGTGTGTGTTGAAATTAAATCGTTTTTCGTATGCGTTATATATGCTTGGAAAAGTTGTGGACACATCCGCCGTAATGGCATCATATCATGCTTATGTTATGTCTACACTTAGATATGGTATTATGTTCTGGGGTAATTGTACGGACAAAGAAACAGTATTTAAAGCTCAAAAAGAGATGCTTACGAGCCATTTGTAAAATTAACCAAAGTGAGAGTTGTAAGCCATACTTCATTAATTTAAAATTATTAACAATGCCATGTCTATATATATATGAGGTAGTCTTATTTGTACGTCAAAACTTAAGTTTTTACAAAAAACTAAATGTCCAGCGTCATAAAGATAAATTGAGCCATCCCAATAGTAAGACTGTTTTGTTTCAAAAAAGCGTATTCTGTATGGGTCCTCGACTGTATAACCATTTACCTAAATATATAAGAGATTCTAAGAGCTTTCACATTTTTAAGAAACAACTAAACACATTTTTAACCATAAAAGCGTATTATAATATTGACGATTATCTATATGACAATTTTTAAATTTTAACTATCAAATTTATTGAACGAAACGTTATCTATGTTATTAATTTTGAGACAATTTATACCTACTCGTTTTGACATTATTACTTGGACATTACAATTTTAATTATTACATGTATTTTATCATTATTTTGTGAATTATTATTATGTTAGTAGCGCAAATATACAAATAGGGTTATATTATGTTAATGTAATTATCGGCATTTTCCATTTAATTTTAATTATAAATAAAATCTAATATTTAAGTAGTTTGCATACCGAAAGGTAGAATATGGCTGTATTTTGTTAAATTATTAAGACCTATTGTAACCCATATATCGCAAATGAATAAAATTAATTTGAATTTGAATTTGAATTTGCATATTTAGTTGAAATATAATATCTAGAGGCTCACATATAATTAAATAAGAATTATAGACTATTTTTCTTGTATTTCAATATCGAAAATTTCTTACAAGTGTAATTTTTTTAAATTTAAAAGTAAAATTTCTCTCTTAATAAGATTGCGTTCTGCAATTGTGTTCTTATTCGTAGAATACCACGATATATTTCACCTATCTTACATTTTATTCAACAATTATTTGTTTTCATCGATTCTTAATTTATTGCTTAAAAACTTTTAGCTAGTATAGTTATTAGTTGATCTATGGGATAAACATTGATAATGTCAATCTTTATTACTGAGAGAAGTTTTAGTGTGTCATTTATATAATCGAGGAGATTACGCTCGATTAAGTATATTACTCAGTTAATACCCAAAGTCTAATAAGAGAGCTGAGGTTAAATATTCTGTTGCAAAGGTTATAATATATTAGGGAAGACAAAATATAGAAACTCATAAAACAGTACAATATGTAACACGTGGATTATTTTATTTGACCTATGATGTTATTGATATTATACATCGCGAAGAAATAATATACATATTAAAACTCGCTTATTCGGAAAATCATTCAGAAAAATACCAAATACAATTAAAGTGTAAAATGAGTGAGAATAAGTAAAAGTTTGGGACTGTTTTGGGATTAACTTATTTTCAAAAACCTTATTGAACTGATAGTCATAAAGCCTCATCATATCATCCTTGCAGCTCTTCACAAGTCCACTACTGAATATAAGAGATCTTCCCTTAGGTATGCCACAAAGCACGCTCCTTAGCCACCTCCATTAATTGACTTCCAGTATGTTTTACTAGTATTTACACATGAACTACAGTACTGTAGTTTTGTCCATATTCATCTTAAGGCTTATCTGTTGGGAGACATTATTGAGATCATTTCTGCCATATGGACTATATCGTAGGCAAATCCAAGAAGGACAATCTGCAGCTAGATTATTGTTTTAGCACGTATAGGTGAACTTAACCGGGGGGGAGGCACGCATTCACAGACTTTCAGCGCCGATTATCAGCTTAATTTTGTTTATTGTTATTTTTGTATTCCATCATAGTCTTCAAGGATGACGAGCAACCTGCATTTTGATTCTTAATCTATGTGTATGTGTATATATATGTGTGTGTACCATCAAGTGAACGTTTATATTTAGTGCGCTTTGTACCATTGGTGGTCACTGCCAGCTATCACCCTCACGATAACTGACACATCACTCAACAGTTGCCAACTGGTCGTTATATTGAAGTGAATTTCATTTTCTGTCGAACCGTCGGGGCTTGACCGGGTCCACTTTCTGTGGGGCAGCTTCTGGAAGAAAAAATTCATTATAGAAGTCCTTTTTGCCCCTTGAAGTCAATCAACTGGTGGCCTCTTGGGTTCTGTTGCCTTATTTTGAATTTCCCTAGAGTGTCGTTCTCTCTTGTGCCTAGTTTTGCGTTAAAGTTTCCGATTAACACAGAGATCCACAGGTATTCTCATATATTTCCTCCACCTCCTCATCAGAATAGGCCAAGGTTGGTGCATGAATCTGTATGACCTCCAACAAAAACCGTTTGGTGTGTCTGATTATAAGATACGTAACCCTCGTCGACATAATTAAAATCACCACAACGTTGTTCACGAGAGATTTATGAACAATACTCGTAAATCCGACACTTCCTTGGGAGAGATGTTTGCCCTTTCAGTTATAGGATAAGTTGCCGGGTTCGAAAATTTATGTGTCCTCCCCCTCTCTTCGGAGTTTAGATAATCCTATAATATACCAACTTTCTTATCTCTTCTACCTGTTCCAGGATCTTCTCGTCAGTCCTCAGGGTGAGTTAAATGTTGCTAGGTAGAATCGTCTTAGGTGGTGATTCTTAGTACCCTCTGCTTGCCGTTATCATATTATGATGCCACCAACGTTACCATGGAACGTTCGGACTATAGCAAGCCACGCTGCCACGGATTGGCGACTGCAGTTTACAAGATGTTGCTGCCGGTCACTTGCTTCAGTCTCCCTCTATCGGCCCCTACGGCACCCACGGGAAGATTTGGGGTAGTGAATACACGGTAAATCTTTAAATTGTATGTTTATGACCTTAATTATATGCCTTATGTTATACTTTTATGACTTTATAATCATTTCACTTTATAATCATTCATAGTCGCATTTTACAATACAAACAGGATGAAATAGAGTTACGAGTGTACATTATCTTATTCCGCAAACACACGGAAAGGTATAAATAATGAGTACAATGGCTAAAACAGTAATAGTCACAGCTGACTGCGTGAAAAAGTTTACTGAAAGGGGATTTTTTTATAGCCCACCTCACTTTAAAAACTGAAACAATGGCATGTTTGCCTCCCAATGCTATATATATAGCCTGAAAACAAATAGTACAAACACTAATAAAAACAGTAGTGGTACACCACGTAGTTATATCGCCTCAATCCGTCCCTGGCTCAATATTCCAAACAACCACATCAGCATTTTCATAAGAAGCCAACTTAGATTTCTGTGACACTATCTGTAATACAATAACAACTCCCACACACATCCCGTGACGATATGATGATAGTTTAGACTTATTTTACTAACATTAAATTTAATTCATTCTGTAACTAACCACCTTCGGAAGAACATTAAACCATTTTATATTTTAAATTGTGTTTTTAAAAAGACTGTCGAGGTCCATCGCAATTTAAGTGGCGCAGCCGGTAGGATATCCGTATATATTCCGCTGTCGTATTAATGCCCTTTTGAACCCCAAAATCGGTTTAAGCGTCGGTATAGCAGTCAGGATCGGATATCCTCGAACCCAATAAATAACTCCCACGACGCGCGCTCAATCGTTTCCAAATCAATCGATTACGTGCACAGGACACATCGGCAGTATCGAAGTGGGCAGAATTACCTGAAGGACATGGGATTGAACATACTGTGAGTAAACCTTTTCACTTCCTGTTTACATTTATCCCATTCTTTTCCAAATTATCCGAACAAAAATCGTCGGGCCAAATTATTTGCATTTATCTGATTTTGTTGGCACAAAATAGGCTAATAAATATCCTTGTTAATAATTTGTGTTAGATTAAGTAAAATAGTTTAAATAAAATGTCAGTAACTGTTATTCCAGCACACATTTTGGATTTAATTCCTAGATACGACGGAGATGAAAAATTACTCTATTTATTTATTTCAAAATGTGAATATATTTTATTAAATTCAGGAGGCGATAATACTCCTATAGATTTCATATTATAAGTAGTAAGCTTACTGGTAGAGTTGCGACTCTACTTGGTGATAATCCTAGTTTAAGTACATGGAAAGATTTGAAAGAAATTTTAACCCAACATTACGGCGACCCTCGTTCAGAAGAATGTATTGCTATCGAGCTAGAGTCTCTAAAATTAAACAAGGAGAGTCATATATTCAGTTTTGTAGTAGAATACAGAATGTAAAAAGTTCCCTGCTTGCCAAAGTACAAAGACTTTCCGATGAAGGAATTAAAGCCGCTAAAATGATTATATATAATAATACCGCCTTAAACGTATTCTTGTACAACTTACCCGAAGACCTCATTAGAATTGTTAGACTCAAAGGCTGTTCTACTTTGGAGATTGCTTTAAGTATAGTCACGGAGGAAATGAACTTCTTAGCACAGTATAACGCCAAAAACTATAAAGCCAAACCAGTTCAGCAATTAGCCATTCAAAGTTTCGTGAGACCATCTACATTTATAAATTCAAATCTGCCACCAAACAATAATAATAATAGTAATTTCATGTTTGATGTACTCAATAATCAGATAGGATATAGGCCTAATTTCATACACCCTAATAAATTCACCTCCCCTCAACAAGGTTACCATTTTGCATCACCACAAAGTTCAATGCCACGTAATTTCATTCATCCATTTACCCAACAACTACGAGCACCTATCCAAAGTGGTGGATTCAAATTTGGCATTCCCCAACACCAAGTTCAAAGACACGGTATGCAGAATCAATCACAACCAAATCAGTTTTAATACGGTCTTCAACAATATCCTAATCAATTTAAATACGGCATACAACAGCAACCCAATCAGTTCAAATTCGGCATACAAAATCAACCGTCTAAAAATGCTTACGTCAATGACGTACTGCGCACCGTACCAATTAGGCAAAACATGACAACCAATGACTTGTTCTTTAGTGAGGAACCTTCAACGTCATATCAAAATTTCTCTCAAGATAATAATGACAGTAACTACTATGATGGTTTTGTAGAAGACTCTTCGTTTGAGGGTCAGTATCTCGAAAATTCAAATTAAATTAATAATGAATATAATGCGGTTCCTGAAAATTTTCCGATAGTCGCCTTCGAAAACACCCCGAAATGATCCATCTTAATTATTGCGATAGCATTTTAAAATTGCCTCATATAGTCATTTCAGAAATAAACTCCAACTTTTTAATAGACACCGGTAGTAGTAGATCTTTTATCAGTCCCGCAAAGGCTAAACAATATTTTAGCGAATTTAAATACAAGGAACCTTTTACCGTAGTAAGTACGCATGCGCAAAGCATGCCTGACGAAATTATTTTTATACCGCTTTTGAAAACGTTCAAAAGTACTATTCCACATAAATTTTACATATATGATGTGGACGGTAGATACTACGGCCTTATTGGGTCAGACTTATTCAAAAAATTGGCAGCTAATATCGACATGTACCAACAAGTTTTGCGAACGCCTGATACTGAAATACCGATAATCTATAACACTCCTTACGAAATTAACTTAGAACGAAGGTCGGAAACACGGGTCAAAATTCCTACCAACTTACAAAACGGGGACGCAATCATTGATTTTATACAATTTAGCGAAGGAGTTCTTATGCCATGTGCCCTTATAAAATGTGAAAATTTCTTTGCCGACACCATTATGCAAAATGTTTCCAACGAGAAAGCTAATATTAAAATTATACAATCGTTTAATGTTACTGTATTCGAAAATAATGAATGTAACATTAATGTGATAAAATCCGATTGCGAGATAGATGAAATTTTAAAAGAAAATTTAAATAAGTTACGACTAGATCATACAAACGAAGAAGAACGGAAAGCTATTACTAAACTATGCTGTGAATACCGCGACATATTTTATAGCGAAAAAATTCCACTTTCCTTTATAAATCAGGTAAAACATAATATCAGAACCGTTAATGAAGATCCTATTTACATTAGACCATATCGTCACCCACCTTCTCAAAATGAGGAAATCCAAAGACAAGTAGACCAACTTCTTCAAAATAACGTAATTCAAAATTCTCGCTCACCTTGGAGCGCACCAGTCCATTTAGTCCCCAAAAAACGAGATGCATCCGGGCAGCCTAAATTTAGAATGGTAGTAGATTATCGGCGATTAAATGAGAATACAATAGACAATAAGTACCCGTTACCTAATATAACTGACCTTTTTGATAAGTTAGGTAAATCTGTTTACTTTAGCACCCTTGACCTTGCAAGTGGCTACCACCAAATAGAAATAAATGAAGCTGACAGGCCGAAGACAGCTTTCACAACTCAATCAGGCCACTATGAATTTAAACGCATGCCTTTTGAGTTAAAGACAGCCCCCGCAACGTTACAGAGGGCAATGGATAATATTTTAAGGCCTCCAAGGTATCCATTGCTTAGTATACCTCGATGACATAATTGTGTATTCGGCTAGTCTTCAGGAACATATCGAAAAATTAAGAAAAATTTTGATCGTTTCAGAGAAACCAAATTAAAAGTCACCTTAGATAAATGCGAGTTTTTGAGAAAAGAAGTCCTATATCTTGGCCATACTATCACAAAAGAAGGTTTAAAACCTAATGACGAAAAAATCAAATCAGTACTGAAATATCCCTTACCGCGTACAGCCACCGAAATAAAAAGTTTTCTCGGATTAGTAAGATATTACAGAAAATTTATTAAAGATTTTGCCAAACTTACACAACCACTTACCTCTGGCCTGAAAAAGAAAAAGAAAATTGAAATTACAAATTATAAACGCATTTGAAAGATGTAAGGAGCTTTTAACAAACGTTCCACTCTTACAATACCCTGATTTCTCACGACCGTTTGTGCTCACTACAGATGCGTCGAACTTTGCCTTCGGTGCAGTTCTATCTCAGGGACCCATCGGTAGTGATAAGCCTATAGTCTTTGCAAGTCGTACATTGAACGATGCTGTAACGAAATACAGCACGATAGAGAAAGAACTTTTGGCAATCGTTTGGACAGTCAAACATTTCCGCCCTTACTTATATGGAAAGAAATGTACGATCTACACCGACCATCGATCTTTAGCCTGGTTAAATTTCATCAATGAACCAAATAGTAAACTCACTAGATGGAAGTTACGTCTATCGGAGTTCGATTACGAAATAGTATTTAAGAACGGGAAACAGAACTGTAACGCTGATGCTTTATCTATAATTAGAATGAACGCCTTAAATGATAACGACAATATTTCTATGCAAGTGAATATAGATAAAAACGAAAAAAAACTTCAACACCAATTGAATGAGGAGGGTAGCACGGTCGGCTGTCAAACGCTTCGTCTCTTATGTTTAAAGATTTTTTTTTATTTAAATACGGTTATTATTAGTAATTGAATAGTATATTATAAACAATTCAGTAGTGTGGCGTGATTCAGTGTATGGTTCAATGTTATAGTGGTAGAAATAACTTTTTTAAGTTTAAATCAACTGACAGCATATCAGCTGATTGTAAGATCAGCTGTTAGTCCTTGGATTGCTTCTGTATAGTGAGTACAACTTAATATAAGTGCTTGAAACTACATTACATATAATGGGAAGTGCGTATTATAATTATATGAATAAAACTAAAAAACTAAAAAGTTAAATCTTCTAAACAAGCTTTTAAATTAAACTAGTTACACTGACATCTCTTAGCGATATTTAGTACTGTTTACCTACACTGCCCGATAAGTATAGATAAGAATGGCAAATAAGTGTGGTGTCTGTGGAAGATTAACCTCCGCAATGGACGGCGTAAAGTGCTCTAATTGTTTGAATATGTTCCATCGGCAATGCGTTAATCTTAAAAACGATGCCCATCAAATTAAATAAATGGCAATGTCAGGGATGTAAGACGAGGAGTCCAAGTGAAGCAGGTGTGAGCGCTACGCCTGACTCGCTTAGCTCTGGTGGCACGGATACTGAGCTCGGCGAAGTAGTACCGGGCACTAGCGACAGAGGGAGCTGTGATGATAACATAAACTTGGCAAGTGAAATAAAATTAATACGCGAGCAGTTAACTACAATCGTCCGTGAGATAATATCATTTCGAGCAGTTATATCAAAAATAAGTTCCAATGTAGATGAACTAAACAATAGAGTCGGCGATATTGAAAAAAGGGTTACACATCTTGAACAGCGCGCGGCGGATCCACAACCTCAGACAACAGACTCCAAATTGGAAGACAAATTAACTGAACTCAAGTGTCGCCTAAATGAGCGGGATCAAGATTTATTACTCAATGACATTGAAATATCCGAGTAGCGGAACTGAAGAGTGAAAATTCCCTGCATGTTGTGACAGTTCTAGCCACTAAGATCGGCGTTGAGCTGGACGAGCGCGATGTTGTAAGTGTGAAGCGTGTAGGAGTAATGCGTCACGAAGACGAAAGCAGCTTCGATAAGCCTAGACCACGTTATTTAGTTGTGCGACTTACTCGGCGAGCGATTCGAGATCAACTGATACGTGCGGCGCGCGTGCGACGTGGTGCCGGTACCGGTGGACTAAACATAGGTGTTGAGACCAGCCGGTTTTATGTAAATGAGCGCCTCACTCCTATTAATAAGCAATTATTCTACAAGGCACGGGAGGAAGGGAGGCGTCAGGGCTGGCGGTATGTATGGACGCGGGATGGATGCATTTTTGCACGCCGCGATTCGAACACATCTCGTCACCGGATTCGCACCGACCTTGACATAGCAAAGACTTTAGGAGCGAAATACGTTGGAAGCGTATATTAATGTGTTCATTGCTGTGTCGCCTTAAAAGTAATTTGGCTAATATTTATTGGATTTATTTTAACACTATTGAACTAAAACTTTCACACATAATCATCCTTGATTACTATTTTTATTGTTTAAAAAGTAAGAGAGGGAAATGGAAAAACCCTCTTACATTTATAGAAATATTATATTTATAGCATTAACTACAATTATTGTTTTAGATAAGTTTAAGGTTTTTTTATTGTTTTAGTTAAATTTAAGTTATTTTATTATTTTATTGTTTTAGACAAATTAGTGTTATTTATTTTTTATTGTTTTCGATAAATATAAGTTATTTCCTAGGTCTTTTACTTGCCCAGACCCGTGCTGCAGCGTTTCAAGTAATAATATAGTCTCGTTCGTTATCATCCATGTCCGTTTTTTAACTATAGGTATAACGTTATTCGTTTTAAGTAGTCATGTACCTTTTAAAGTTGTAATTTTAACCGTTATTGTATGGAATATCAAGTTTTGTACACTTATTATACTGAATTAATTATCTATATCGTTGCAAAAATATACAATTTTAGTAAAAATGATTAAGTTAAATAAATTAAAAATTGGTAAACTAAATCCTGGATCTCTTGGCACCAAACACGATGAATTCTTGGTTGCAATGGCGCGTCATTCAGTGGACGCAATGGCCATCAGTGAAACATGGCTTCTGGAGGGTAAGGAAGGGCGTGCGCCATCAGTCCCAGGTTACCGACTGCGACACATTCCCCGACCTGCCGAAGTCCGAGCGCGCGGTGGGGGGTAGGTTTTTATTTGAGGCAGGGCTTAACTACGCGAATTATTGAGCATCCTGTTTGTCCTATGGTGGAGCAAATGTGGATAAGTATTAAAATGAGCTGTAAATCACTTATCATAGGCACCAGTCACACAGTGTACAATTATTCTTGGTAGCGTTGAGTGAGTCGTTAGGGTCTTTTGCAGGGTGCGATTATACTGTTTTAATTGGGGATTTTAATATTGACCTCCTAAATAGACATAGCGCAAGTACTAAGATGTTCTATGACTTTCTCAACTGTTGTAATCTTACACAATATGTTGAAGTACCAACGCATTTTACCGAAAGTAGTCAGACTCTCTTAGATGTTGTGTGTACTGACGCACCGGTATCTCATATAAAAGTAGACTATATTAGTGATTTAAGTAGTCATGCCGTAGTTTTGTGTGAATTTAACATTCTAAAAGACCGACTAAAGCCTAGATGGGTTACGTTTAGACCATTGAGAACTATCAATATAGATATTCTCAAAGATGACCTTAACCATATAGACTGGCATAGCTTCACGTTATTGAATGATGTCAATGATATGGTGGGTATCTTTAACAAAACTGTAATAAATATTTTTGATAAAAATGCACCAATGAAGACCGCTTACATAAAAAACAAACATTATCCTTGGATAACATATAACATAAAGTGTATGATGAAGACGTGTGATGAAGCACAGATGAGGACTCGTAAGACAAACCTGGACTCACCCAAGAAGTATTATAAAGAGCTAAAATCAATAGTTAAAAGTGCCCTTGAGTCAGAAAAAAGGGCGTACTTTCAATTTTTCGTTAACTCTAAAATGAATCAACCAAAAGTCATGTGGAAGCATATTAAGCAACATGTACAAATAAAAAACAAAGATAATTCTCTGCCAACTCATTTCAATGATCCAAATGCTATGAACGATCATTTTCTAAATATCTCCGGAGAAAGTAATGTAGCTATGTCTCTCCTCACCTATTTTGAATTTCATCGTTTTTCTGATGTTATGTTTCAATTTCGAGCAATCTCAGAATCCGAGGTTGCAACTATTTTAAGGTCATTACATACTAACGCAATTGGTTGCGATGGGATATCACTAGACATGATTAGGTTGTTACTTCCAGATTGTCTTGAAATAATAACTTCAATAATCAATAAATCTTTCGTAACAAACACCTATCCTACTGTATGGCAGCAAGCCCTTGTTAAACCTATATCAAAAGTTAGTAATCCTATTTGTATGTCTGACCCTCGACCCATCAGCATCTTACCGTGCTTATCTAAAATTATAGAGAAAATAGCATGTAAGCACTTAACTCAATATCTTGAGACCAATAATATACTGCCCAGGCTGCAATCGGGTTTCAGAAAACAGCAGAGCACTACAACTGCCTTAATTCAGGTCGTAGACGAAATACTGACAGCGCAATCCAACGGAGATGGCACTATTTTGACTTTGCTGGATTTCTCACGGGCATTCGATACCATTAATGTTCCCTTACTACTTTCTAAGTTATCATACTATGGTTTAAGTAAAAATGCTATTAAGTGGTGTAGCAGCTATTTTAAGAACCGTTCCCAGCAAGTCGTATTAACAAGAAACGATAACACCAGAATCACTTCGGATAATCGGCGGGTTGAACGGGGAGTTCCGCAGGGTTCTATCTTAGGACCACTGCTTTTTATACTTTACAGCGCGGATATTGTAAATAATATAGAGCATTGTAAGTTTCATGCAGACGACTTACAGGTGTATATTTCTTTTAAGCCCAGCGACACAGATATAGCTTCGGCAAATCTTAACGCCGACCTGAATCGCATATCTCTGTGGTCTGAGCGTAACACACTAGTTCTGAATCCAAAAAAAAAAAAAAAAATACATGATACTGGGAACGCCAACACAGGTACGAAAGATTATATCGAAATATCCCGCTGTTTACATAAATAAGGATACAATAGAGAGAGTCCCTGAAGCGAGAAATCTTGGTGTAGTGATGGACGAGCAGCTGCGATTCGAGAAGCACATTTTTGACATTGTACGTAATTGCTTTTTAGGTTAAAAGTATTTTATCGAAAACGCAATTACCTAAACCTGACTCTGCGTGTAAATTTATGCGAGTCCCTTGTTCTATCAAAATTCAACTATGCTGATTCTCTCATAGGACCGCGACTTCTAGCTCGTACCAAACAAATTATACAACGGGTGGAAAACGCCTGTGCGCGTTTTTGCTTTAACATACCACCACGTACACATGTAACACCGTTTTTCAACAAAGCAAATATATTAAAAATGGACCTCCGGAGACGTCTACACTTTGCCACTCTTTTGTTTGGTATTGTAAAAAACAAAGAACCATTATATCTGTACAATAATCTTGATTGGGCCAAAGATCACAATAATAAACATTATCTCAGATCAATTGAACAAAAATTAGTATATCCTTTTAGCCGCTCAACTGCTTTCAGAGGTAGTTTTAAATACAATGCAACAAAGTGTTGGAACAATCTGCCACCTCCCTTACGTAGCCTTATAACAATTAATGGTTTTAAAAACAAATATAATTTACTGCTACTCAATGAACAAAAAGATGTTGGTTAAGATGTAGAATTCAGGTAATATAACTTATGATAATTATTTAATGTAGTAATTTTATTACTAAATTAACGGTGAATGGATTTACCAGTAATTTAAAAAAAATCCGCTTTCAGTCCAATTATATATAGGTATGTGTACGCATATGTATAGGTTTATAGTTTATTATGAATTTTCGGGAATCTAGAGCGAGCGTGCACTCAGCCGCCCGAGCTGCCTCTGGGTAAGGGCTGGACTGAAAACCAGTGCTATCACTGAGTCCGGTCCGTTTCACAGTTTCATGCTGCAGGACAGTGTATTTTTAAAATATTTTCTTAAATTTATAATAATGTTAAGTGACTTTTAATTTAGTTGTATTTATCTTTTGGCTTTATATCTACTTTTTGCTTGTTATACTGCATGCATAAACTTGAATAAAATGTAATAAAATGTAATTGTAATGTAGTGTCTAAAATTGTACAGTTAGGTCATTCAAATCAGGCAATGGACACGGTAACAGTATCATCGGATTCGGATACTTGGAGTATTCCCTCCTTACACGGTAGACAATCCCCATATCCGATACCGTCTCCAACTAGTAGCACTATCACAGCCTCTGAAGGACATAGTAGTAACAATACAATACATTCGGCTAAAGATGTAGACACGGCAGGAATCTTAATCCTTCAGGAAGCGATTGATACGAAACCAAACCAAATACTCGTACATAAGTGGAACAGAAATGAATGTTCAGTTAAAAACTTGTCTAGGGACAAACAAAATATATTGGAAGTTCACTTACCTTTAAATAATTTGGAATTAATTAAAAAATTCCTGAAAGAATATATAAGACCCAAAATTAAATTTTTATTTTTATTTTGAAGATGTCATACACTGTAAGCAGTTTTCCGAAGTCACAACGCCATTATTCAAAAAGGATACTGTAAAATTTTATGAATGTACTAAGAGAATAGTCTATATAGAAGATGAAAACGAGCAACGCGATGTAGTCCTAAATATCATTTAGGTAAAAATTGCCATAGGGGAATTAGGGAAACATTAGTAGTAGTTAGTTTTATTGGAATAATATGGAACAAACAGTAGCGAGTATCATAAACTCATGTGAGGTTTGTAAGAAAGTAAAATACGACCGTAAACCCCTAAAACCTCAATTTCAACTGATTCAAACCCAGTCTAAGAAATTCCAAGAAATTTTCGTTGATACATTTTTAATAGAAGTAAATATTTTCTAACCTTTGTAGATGCGTTCAGCAAATTGGGTCAAGCAATCGAAATTAATAATAGGTCTACCCCGGAAGTAATAAGACCTTTAATAAAGTATTTTTCATTTTACGGAATTCTATCCAAAATTAGTTCAGATCCCGGTGTGGAATTTAACAATCTACTTTTAAAGGAAATGCTTACATTATACAAAATCAATCTACACATTGGTACCGCACACCCCCAACTCTATGGGACTATTACTGAAATTTACTGTATCGCGAAATATGAACACAAAATTACAGACGCTGCATCAGTGATGACATAATATGCTGTTATGTCATACAACCTTTCAATTCATTATTCAACAGATCTCACGCCGTTTGAAGTAGTATTTGGGCACACCGAATCCAATAGTACATTCGCCGTAGATTTTGATAAGAAGTTCACACAACAGTTAGTAAGAGAACACGCCAAAAGGACCAAATATTTATATGAACATATTACAAATAAGTTAATTGACAAAAAATTTACAGTTAGACAGAAACACGCAGGTGAATCTCAGTTCGATATAGATGTAGGTGATACTGTGTTCATAAACGGTGTTAATACAAGACGGGGTAAGGATAAACCGCGTTACCAAAAGGCTCATGTCACCGGTGCTATAAAAAGAAATGTAGTTCCCGTTGAAACTAATAAACGTATAAAAAATATTCCTATTAAAGTCATTAATCGTCCTTCACAGATTATTTCCACTGGTGATCCGAATATGGGAATTCAGGCCCTTCATCTGCTTCGCATTGACAAGAACCCGGGATTGTTACCTGTGGACGAAGGTCAAGCATTTGTTAATTATGATAATTGGATAGTTATTAAGATCATCATCATCATCATCATCACAGCCCTTCACAAGTCCACTGCTGAACATAGGCCTCCCCCAAGTAATGCCACAAAGCACGGTCCTGAGCCACCTGCATCCATCGACTTCCTGCATATCTTACCAGGTCGTCACTCCATCTAGTGGGGGGTCGCCCTACACTACGCTTACCGGTACGAGGCACTCTGGTTTTACTGCGGATATCCTCATTTCTGAGGCTATCACGCAGAGAAACTCCGAGCATAGCCCTCTCCATAGCTCGCTGAGCGACCTTGAGCGTCCACAAACGGCCAGCAGTGAAGGACCACGTCTCAGATCCGTAAGTCATCACTGGCAACACGCACTGGTTGTACAATCTAGTTTTTAGAGATTTAGGTATACCTGACGAGAAGATATGTCGTAATTTCCCGAACGCTGCCCAGCCGAGTTGAATCCGTCGATTGACCTCTCGGTCGAAGTTGGACTTACCTAGTCGGACTATTTGTCCCAGGTAAACGTACTCGTCAACAACTTCGAGCATAGTGCTCCCAACAAATACAGGAATATGTGTTACATTTACATAAAAATAATATTTTTTTTGTCCATGTTCATCTTAAGACCTATCCGTTGGGAGGCACTATTGAGGTCATTGAGCATAGTGCTTAAGTCCTCCAGCGATTCTGCCATAAGGACTATATCGTCGGCAAATCGAAGGTGAGTGATGTACTCGCCTTCTAATACCGTATCCTTTCCAGTCCAGTAGCTTGAAAACGTCTTCCAATGCAGCGGTGAAGAGTTTCGGGGATATAACGTCACCCTGTCTTACACCTCTCTGCAGTTGGATAGGTTTCGAGCTCTGGTTCTGTACTCGGATAGCCATCGTAGCCCTACTGTACAAACACTTCAGCACTTCGATATACCGACAGTCAACTTGGCACCGCTGAAGGGACTGTAGCACCGCCCAAATTTCGACGGAATCAAAGGCTTTCTCATAGTCTACATACGCCAGGCAAAGTGGCAAATTGTACTCTTCAGTCTTCTGTACAATCTGCCGCAGGGTATGTATGTGGTCTATGGTACTGAAGCCTTTTCGGAAACCGGCTTGTTCGGGAGGCTGGAAGTCGTCGAGTCTGCGTGCGAGACGATTCGTAATGACTCTCGAAAACAGCACGTAGACGCGGCTCAGAAGGGAAATCGGTCTGTAGTTCTTCAAGAGAGCGTTGTCGCCTTTCTTAAAGAACAAGACCACCGCACTTCTGCTCCACGCCTCCGGAGTAGTGCCACCATGGAGGACGGAATTGAAGAGCTTCTGAAGGACTTCAAGTACCGGTGTTCCACCCGCTTTCAGAAGCTCCGCTGTAATTCCATCCTCGCCTGGGGCCCTGCCGTTTTTAAGGTGCTGGAGAGCCATTCTAATCTCGCTTAGACTGACGTCCGGGATATCATCGGAATAGTTATTAAGATATTAGATTTAAATTTAATTTACGAGGAATTAGAGTCAAGTATGCATAGGTACGGGTTGCTTAAAAAGCATGTTCAAAATTGTTTCGATATTAATTCATTTGATTCAGATTTTATAACCATTCAATATCAAAACTGATTATACTTTGAATGTTACCATCGACAAATTTAAGCAATTAATTCCTTCATTACGAATCAAAAGAGGTCTCCTCAATCCGATTGGCTCTTTGATAAAAACTATCACAGGTAACTTAGATAATGATGACGCTCTTAAATATGAAAGATTAATAAGTAAATTACATACGGAACAAAATACAATTAAAAATAAAATGACAATAGTTGCCGAAATGGTGGGCTCCTTTACAAACGTGGCAAATTCTACTAAAAGCAATTTTATACGAATAGAAGATAGTATATAAAATATTAATCAAGCTTTAAACAAATCCAATTTTAGACATCTATTACTAAAATTATTCACCTTTATAATATCTTTCTTGATAACTTTCATAATTTATATTCCCATTTAAATTAAATCGAAACAGCCATTGCTTTTAGTAAAATTAACGTACTGAATCAATCAATTATTTATACGGAAGAACTTGTAATATTGTTGAAGGAAATAGAACAAACTGATAAATTAGTGTTTCCTGTTACTTAGGAAAATATCGTAAAATTAGAAAGATGTATCGAGATAAAAGCCAGATAAAACAAAATCAGATAAAATTCATTATGAGTATTTCACTATTTAGAAACGAAATTTTTAACTATTATAAATTAATTCCCTTACCTGTATTACATAATGGCCAGACGACTCTCATCCTACCTAAAAATCCTTACCTATATGTGAAAGGGTTGAAAGCAACACCACTCTCTCTGTCATGCCGCGAGGTCGACGAACGGTGATTTCTGTGTTACGAGAACGACATACAACCCTTCACCGATGACAACTGTGTCATAGAAATCATGCAGTTTCACACAAATATCTCAGGTTGTCACCCGATCCCTGTCACACTTGAAAATGTGAAGATCTACCTCATACAACCAAACCGCTGCATAGTTTACTTTATTTAAATACTGAAACAGCCATGACTAAATTCTGCGACAGTGAAGGAAGCCCGGAGATTCTACTAGAAACCTATCTCTTGACTATGGATGATAACTGCAAGGTTACAATCAAAGGATACGAACTGAAAAGACATCAGACTCAAGGTAAAGAAATAACTTTCCTTAAACAACCAATGATAAACTTACCAAAGATATTATTCGACTCGTCAAGTACCCTGAAGAAGCCTATGAACCTCGATGGAATTAATATAGCAGACGTACAGTTCCTGAACTTATTACTGCAGAGAAGTATGGGAGAAATTAGTAATAGTGAGTTAAGTGAAAATGAAAAAAGTGAAATTACTATTAAAAGTGTTAGCTTAGTGAACATTATAATCTTAGTTAATAATATTAATTATTTTAAGTATTATTTTTAAATATAAATTGGTTAAAATCTGTAAAATGTGGAAAGTTTGGGATAATCCCGAACTTGTGTAGGGATGAGTTATATTGCCTCAATCCGTCCCTGGCTCAATATTTCAAACAACCACATCAGCATTTTCATAAGAAGCCAACTTAGATTTCTGTGTATTGTAAGACAAACAACTCCCACACGCATCCCGTGACGATATGATGATAGTTTAGACTTATTTTACTAATATTATATTTAATTAATTCTGTAAGTAACCACCATAGGATCAAAGACATTTATTCTCATAAGAATTTACAAAAATTCACTTAAATGAGAAATACCTTCAGAAGACACCACCTTCGGAAGAACATTAAACCATTTTATACTTTAAATTGTGTTTTTAAAAAGACTGTCGAGGTCCGTCTCAATTTAAGTACGTAGTGTACCATTAACATATTATCGTAATTCTCCCGAGTAGTCACTATCACAGCGTATTGGAATAGCGATCAGCCTTTATCTTAAGCACTATATACATATATACATACACACACACATACACACACATATAAAAAAAAAAAAAAAAAATATATATATATGAGTGTGTGCGTGTGTGTGTGTACTTTATATAGGTATATGTGTGTATGTGTGTGTAAACATATACACACAAACGTTTAAACATCTATACATACAAACAATTGAAAATCACACAGTCTGCGAACATGTTCAAGATCGTCCCCACCATTACATTCGATTTGATAAACCACAAATTCTCGCAAAAGAACACCGATTCCTACCAAGGATGATACGCGAGGCTATTGAAATTAAAAACCATCCAAATTTCAATAGAGAAGATGGATGGGTGCTGCCACTTGCTTGGGATCCTATAATTAACAAAATTAAACCCAAAACTAAGCATACCACTGCAAGACTTTATGATACTATACTCTTTCTTCACCAAATTAGTATTCAAAAACTGAAGGTAGCCGGACTAACTATGTGACATTGGGACGTCAAACATCTCAGCCCCCCCCCGTGACCATGGTTGCTGTAAAGCACCCGAAACGTCGGGAATTAAAAATAAGTAAAAGTAGTGAAATAAACGCGATAAAATCCGTAAATTTAGTTTTATTCAATTGAAAATTGTTACCCTCTTTGATCAACATGTTCCTGCCGATCGCTTGCTTCAGTCTCCATCTATCGGCTCTTACGACATCCACGGGAAGATATGTGGTAGTGAATATTCTTACATTAACACTCCATGGTTGTCACTAATGTATATTATTAGGAGTTAAATTGACTCTATTTATTATGTATCTGAAGGTTTATGACTTAATGACTTAATGTATTTTATTCTGTAGTGTTACTCAAGACAAAATGCTACGTTTCGTATTTCAACTAAATTTAACAAATATCCCAAATAATATTAGACCTTCGTCTCAATAAATGCATCAATTTTACAAGTCCTTAATAATAATCGACGCCCGTGAGCCAAACTATAATTATTTAATATACCTCACGGTCACTATCACACTTCATCGTATACAGGAAACCGGATAATGTCGACGGTTTGCCGACTGATTTCCGACACAGTAGGTCGTGTTCTAATTCCATTTTCTAGTGTAAACACATCGTCATCTTAGTTATCTATTACTCTACAATTTTCATGAGTGTTACTCAATATTTATTTTTAAAGTAATTCTTTACCAAAAATAAACTTTATAAAATATCGGTTTACTATCGTGAAGAGAATTTGCATCTTTACATATTTTTATTTTTTCATCATCATCCACTCTGCGGAATTATGCAAATTAATTCCAATCGAACTTTTATCACGCGTTGTGACGAAATTCACAATTCCATCCTCGTCTCATAATTCCGTCGTCATCAGTATGATTGGCGGTCCACCAACTTACGATTTCCATAAAGTTTTCTGCATCGCAGGACTATTTTGTGAAAACGTCTGTGACCAGCAATTTTTCTGGACCGTCATAAATTATACTACAGACCGAGTTTGGGGTACTGCGATTAGTTTCGACTAAGATTAGCTATCTGAACAGGACAGGATTGTAGTGCGTGAGTGTGTGTGCAAGCACATATGCACTCCTTATTTCCTTTACGTGCTTTTCAAAGCAAATGGTGAAAACACCGTTATTGGCCTTGGGCCTGTTTTAAGATTATCGTCTAGTAAACACCCAATAACTAAAATTATTGGCCCGATCTGACGCGCTTACTACCACGAGATGAACGAGGCATAAACTAACGAAATAGTTTAAGGACTCTTTATGAACCGCATGGTAGTTTGTCTTTTATGAATAAAAATTACCATAAAACACTTTGAAATAAATTACTAAAACTAACATAATATAATATTTATATCAAAAAACGGTCAAAAATTAAAATTAAAAAAGAGCATAACAATAAGAATTACGGAATCTGGTATTTAATAAAATAAATTCGTACGTTATATTTTTATTTGTTCAATCGTAAGGATTTGTTGTAAGTTCTTAACGCATTTAATATTTGTCCAAGCATTCAATACGGTATGTCAGGGAAATTTGTGGGCTACTCAAATATCACTCAACTGTTCACAGTGAATGAAGTTGTTAGCGTACTTGTTTAAGTATCTAAGTTCTTTTTTATAGGAGAGGAAGCAAACTAGGATACATTTCACCTGATGGTAAGTGATTACCACCGCCCATGAAGAACTGCAACACCAGAGGAATTGCAGATGCGTTGCCGGCCTTTTAAAAAGACTAGGCTCTTTTCTTGAAGGTCCCTTAGTCGTATCGGTCCGGAAAAATCTCTGGTGGTAGTCGATTCCACAAGGAAGTTGTGTAAGGAAGAAACCTTCTTTTAAATCGCACGTTGGTGGACCGCCAGTCATCCAGATGGTATGGATGGTATCGCGAGTTTTGTGACGATGTGCGATGGTTAAATAGTACGGCTTGAATTACTCCAAACTTATTCCTCAGAGCACTCGGCGCGGGATATGCTATAAAATACGCAAAAATATGCAACATCTCTTCGCAGTGCCAGGGCGTTATCGCTGGATGCGATCAAACGGAAGGAGCTGGTATTGGGTTAATCCAGTCTGGTATTCCATGTGCGGCCGAACCTGCGCCTTGTAAAGTTACAGGCAGTGAGCTGGCATGAAATACTGTCCTGTTCTGCTGAGCACGAAAATCTTTTTAGAGACCAATTTGGCCTTCTGTTTCAAGTGACCACGAAATTGCACGTCACTAAATATGTCAATGCCGAGGATTCCGATACTGGCTGAGGCAACAAGGGGAGTGCCTTGAAACTGAGAAGATACGATGAAGGGGTTGTTTTAGCGGTAAACGTGCAAACTATTGTCTCCTAAGGATTAAACTAGAACAGATTTAGTCGTCCCAAGTCTGAGACTTCGTAAAACAAAGTCTCGAATTTAGACACAAGTTTGTCCTGGTACTCAGCGAGGTTTCACCGAGAATTATTGACATGGCCAGTGTATAAAATATCACCAATGCTGTCATCTGCATTGCAATGGATGTTACCGGTTTGCAACATGTCATTGATATGTAGAAGAAACAGCGTGGTAATAGAACGCAGCCTTGAAGAACACCAGCATCAATGGGCTTGTAATCGGAACGTGCAACGTCTACTACGATCTTGATGACCCGATCAGCAAGAAAACTGGTGATCCAATTATATAATTTCTCGGAGATCTCATAGCAAGGAAGCTTCGTAAGAAACGCTTTGTGCCAAACTCGATCAAAGGCGTTCGCTATGTCCCAACTAACGGCCAACGCCTCCCCCTTGGACTCTACTGCCTCCGCCCATGTATAAGTTAGGTAACCCAAAAGATCACCAGTCGAGCGACTGCGACGAATACCATACTGGCGGTCACTAATCAGGTGGTGATCCTCATGGTATCGCATGGGCTGGCTGTTAATAATGGATTCCATTATTCTAAAGAACAAGGAGAATATGGCGATAGGCCTATAGTTGGACGGATCAGAGCGGTTAACCTTTTTTGGGATCGGGTGCACGAAGGCTGTCTTCCATGATTTCCGGACCATGCCTAGGGAGTAGGAGTAATAGAAAAGACGCGATAAAACCGGTGTCAACTCCGGAGTACACATCTTGAGCACTATATGCGTGACGCCATCTGGCCCACTCGCCTTGTTGACTTCCAGGGAGAGGAGTGCTCTGCGCACGGAGCGTTGGGTAAAGAACACATCCATAGAGCACTCACACCGCGGAATTGTCAGCGGTGTGTACCCCCGTCATCAAGAGTCGAGTTGGACGCAAAGAGAGACCCCAGCAGATCGGCTTAGTCCTTTGCGGCATGGGCCAGTGAGTCATCCTCCCTGTGCAGAGAGTTATTTCTTCGACAGACTATCAGGGAATTGAATTGAGAGGAAGTCAAACATTGCTTGTAAAGGCTCCTGTAGCCAACGCCAGAGCATATGAACTACTAGCGGCCTGTTGCGGCTCTGAAAACCAGTTAAGGCCATGAATGTGCTCGAATGTATGAGTTCAAGATCGAATGAGAAGTGACGAATAAAAGAGCGCTGGATGGCTTCAATCTGTTGCTAGAAAACTACGTACATGGATTTCTAATGAAAGTATTCAAGGCATTGACCACAGCGTTTGGCTTAAAATATTTCGTAAGTCCAGGCTAATTAACTGATAAATTGGAGGTACTGGAGATATGTGAAACTAATTTTAATTAACTGTCAATAATCACTTCTTTATAAAAGACGTAAAATACCTCAGCACAGGCTTCTTATCATTATTGAACTACAAAGGTTCACATATTTCTTAGCTACACTGAGGCGTAACTATGTTTATGTTTCATTTTTGTAAAATGCAAGTTCCTAACGTTTTCCTTCACAAAGACCACTTAAAATTGCAATCCACGTGCTGAAACCGGAAAGAAAATTCAAGTCCCAATCGTATTACAAAACTTATCTAATCCTATTACAAAACTTAAAGTGAGAGCTTTAACTTCCGTTGGTGTTCTGAATTTCGGCAACAGCATAAATTTTTAAAAAGAATATCATAAAAATAATGATATGATATATATCTCTGCTCTTTCAACTCGTAAAATTTCATTGCTGAAAATGAACATCTCCCATTGTAGAGAGCACTTGCCTTAATCATCACGCTTGTTAGGCAGATTGACGATCGCAGTACTAGATGGCTCACACGTTTGACGCTGCTACTCGTTGTCAGTCTAGATATATTACGTTTGGCGAAAACAAGATAATACGTCTGCTATGGTTACGTACTAAGCCATTAGATTTTGCTGGAATTTTACGAAACCGACATGACCAAATTTATTGATGGATTGTCTTATAACTCCACCACACGGCTTTATAATATATATAAAATTTAACGAATCTATAAAAACATAAGAAAATAATTACTGCCGCAATAATATCCATGTGATTGCCACCTATTATAATATCTTTATTATTGAGTAAAATATTAGTGTTTCGTTTGTATTAATAGGAATAATAGAAGGAAAGTATGCAATTAACGTGTAATAATAACACATTAACTACCACTGGTGTGTGAAAAACCTAACTATTTTTCGCGCGCAAAAGTTTATTGATTGATTTCTTTTAAGGGTTGCGTAAAAATATCCACTACCCACTGGCTGCCATGAGAGGAGATAGAAGGAAAGCAAGGCAGGAGTATGACACCAGTATCTTCCAACAACTCAACTTAAGTTCCCAACCTCCCTGCCAAGCGTGGCTTATATTCAGCAGTGGGTTTTTAATTGGCTTTAATGAATGTATAAACTAGTTTATTGATACTTTTCTGTAGAAGTAAGAAGGACAGAAAGCGCACAGTGTACCTTATGCTAAGCGGATGCGGAGGTCCACAGACAACTATATCTATCCTCGATTAAGAAAGCTAATGCAGATACGTTGTCACCCAGGATTTAGTTCAAATCACCTATTGTCACTTAAATGGGTCTCCGGTTGTCGTTATTTACCGTAAAAAATACAGCGGCAATTTAGTAATCTCTATATCTAAGGTCAGTTGCGAGTGGACGCCCGCTCCTTCAGGCACGCACACACTGCATGTACATGTCGAACCATATCCAAAGGTCGAACGCACTCGTGAATTTCAAAAACTATAACAAAGATAAACTCGCTCAGCGATACTCGCTTAGTGGTCAGAACTCCGGCAGACCAACCAGTAGTCATTTTATTCTACAATGCTGATCTGAGTGCGCTCGCTTGTAGCCCAGCGACAAAATTATTTGAACTAGACACTCACTTCTCGGAGCTCGCCAACTCTTATCTAGTTTCTAGCTCTACTCACTTCTCGTTCATCGTTTGCGTTGAGACAAGAGCCTACCTCTACTTCGTAATATTTACTTAAAAATTAAATCGAAATATCTGTCTGTAATATTGCAATAACTGGCTTCCCTTTGCTCAGTGAGTTATTTGTATGCTATTAAGTCATAAATAACCATTATAAACATTTTTTCTGTTTATCTGTCTATGTATGTCTGCTTGTGCGAGCTAATCTTTAGAATGGCTGAATTGATTTTGATGAATTTTTAGGCTTAGATAGAGAGTAGTGCTAAAAGTGATGTAGGCTATTTTTAATTTAAACAAAACATCGAGATATTTTTTTAGAATAAGGGTAAAACGAGAACACAGTCCATTTGATGGAAAGCGAATGCGGTGGCTCATAGACATCTACATTCATCTTCAATTAAGAATCTAAATGCAGATACGTTGTCACCCTTGAGAACTGAGATAGAATGCCTCGTTTCCAGTAAAAAGGGTCTCCGATTCTCTACACTCACCATAAGAAAAACACAGCAGTATTAAACTGATATTTTACGCTCGTATTCTGTGAGACCGTGGTCCTTCCCCGGTTGAGCCGACCCATTCGTGCTGTAACCACAATATCTGCAGTATGGCTCTACCACATTTTGATTTGAGAAATTAAAAAAATTATAAACTAAATGGTCTTTGCTGATTATCCTAAATCAATAACCTAAGAAACCGGAATGGGTCGCCAGATTTAACAAATTTTAGATATTTCCAGTAACAAAATAATAAAATAGACTCTACATAACATGGAGCAACACGGGCTATCGGTGAAGTCCATGCGTACAATAAAACTAGTTGAAGCCGCACTGCCCACTAGACTAAAAATATAATGGCGCGGCTAAATCGACGTCCTTCAAAAATGCCGAATTGTTCAGTTTTTTTGCTGCCAAAAGAGATCAGTCACGTCACATTGATTAAAAGATGGCGTTACTTTTTATATATAAGTATTTTTTATCGTATTATTTCTGTTTATTTACAAACTTGAAAATTGCAATAATAACGGTCGTGTTGTTTCGAGTCTGTATAAGTTGTCGCAGTCACCGAACGATACTGTTATAATGTATATTATATGTATCTAGTTTTGTAGTGACAGACGATTGTTTTTGTGAGCGCAGATTTCACCCGCAAAAATTGACATAGCTTTCTGTATTGGGGAAAAACGCTATGGTTACTCCCCTCCGGCTTGCCGGTGGCCTGTATTGCTCTATTCTACTTAACTTGTGTACTATTTGTTACGTTTAAGTCTCAACAAATATGATTATAAGGCTGCGATAGTACCGAATTAAAATACATTAAATTGATATAGACTAAAAAAAAAAAGACATTCTTAATATAACTTTTACTATTTACTTTGTTATTCTCGGGAGATTCAAACAATATTATGTTGTTAACTTATCCATTTGTTGGCTTAATTTATTCGATTAGCTTTTACCGGAAAGACCTTATATTACATTATCTACGTGATACCTTGTAAAGTAACCATCTAAGCCGACCGAGTAATACAATTTTGTCGTACCTCAATGGTGTTACATTTTATTTTAAAAGCAGTCTATTAATATAGGACTGACACAAGATTTGTGACATTATCAACAACCACAAAAAATGGAGAATGATTTCTTATATTTACGCGAACACTATACATTGAATAAAACTATTTATACAGATTTTATCGCGTTGAATTAACTTTTTTTTTAATCCGGACGGTTCGGTTGCTCTATAGCAACCGTGGTAACGGGGTACTGAGATGTTTGACGTCTCAATGTCATGGTTAGTTCGGCTACCATCCGTTTTGAACGTAAATTTTTAGTCCGATCTACGCAGAAAGAGTTTACAGTATCTTGAAGTCTTGTATTGGTATGCTTGGGATCGGATTTAACTTTGTTAATTATATGATCCCAAGCAGATGGTAGCATCCATCCATCTTCCCTATTGAAAGTACGTTGCTTTTTAATATCAATAGCCCCGCGTATCAATCACCATTGGTAGGAATGGGTGTTCTTTTGCAAGGATTTACGGTTTATTAAATCTGATGTAATGGTGGGGACGATCTTGTACATGTTCACAGATTTGCAGACTTCCCACCGACTCGACACCGACGATAATTTTATTTCAAGAGAAAATGGCTTAACATTCTGAAATAAGTACTAGGATTTAGTGCATAGAAGAATTGAGGCCCCGACTTCATAATGTGAATTTATTTTAGTCTTTTAGTTTTCTAAAATTGGCTTCATTTTACTTTTTAATAAAAGCTTTATTTTAACCCTTTGCGTGGGCTCACATTGTGATTATTAAAATCTCAATGTCGTTTAAATGGTTACATATAATTTCATTCGGTATTTTGTTACCATTAGTGGTACAATTTTTTTCCAAATTTTTATGGGACCACCATTAAAGTAAAATCTAATTAATATAAGAAAATAATATACAAACTCGGTTCTCACTTGATGAATATATCGTGTAACATACTTACAAAAAATATTGAGTTGTATAAATCATCTACTTTTTTTAAGTCGGCTAAAAATAAGTTAATATTTTAATGAATTACAATTTCAACGCATTCTTATGCAGCTATTACGAATTTCGTCTGACTACTGAATTCATATGTCAATACTCTGTGAGATGATATTGATCATGCTGATGTGTTTCGTGTGGTGAGAGTAGAGAACCGCAGACCCTTTTAACTGGTGACAAGGTATTCCATCTTAGTTCTCAGAGGTGACAACATAGATGCATTTTGACTCTTAATCGAGGATAAATTTAGGTGTCTATTGGATCAAAGCATCCACTTTAGGTAAACTGTGTGTTCGCATATTACTTATACTATTAAAAATACTTATTAGAAACCTAGTCAAATCAGTAGATCATCTAGTATTATCAAGTATCAAACTTTAACGCTTTAAAAGTAATAATAAAAATTAAGTTTTAATAAAAAAAAATTTAAAATTTTAGTAAAAAAATAATAAAAAAAACTAATTAAGCGAACAGAAGTTGTTATTACGTGATGAACATTTTAACGACCTCATTTTGCATATTATAACATTACACTGGGAAAATGAATTTCCATTAAGAAGATCCCTGTTATGATAAATTCGAGATACCTATAATATTTTTGAGATATATTTTAAATATTCTTGTATGACACGCGGGACTATAAGGCAGTTCATTTCATATGTATGATTCTGAGGGGCTCGAGCGCAACCATAATTTATCAACAATATAATATTTATTCACGTTGAAGTACAATTTGTCTTCCAGATTGTTTTATAACGTAAAAGAACCACACTATAGTTGCAATACGAACGAAATACCCAACCGGGAAATGGACCACACTCTCACAAAATACCAGTGTGAATGAGCAGCTCAATGTTGCTGTGGTATGGTAAGTGTAGAAAACCGACACGCTTAAAAATGATAACGGGGCATTCTATCTTAATCCTTATGGGTGACAACGCTAAATGCGTTTGACATTTGGACTCTTAATCGAGGACAGATATAGGTGTATATGCGCCACAGGATCTGAAACGAAATTAAGTGAAAACTCTTTATTTTTCAACGCAAGAAATAAAATTTGGTTTGTCAAACGTCAACATATTTTATATTCTGTTACTGTTTCAAAATGAGGATCCTCTGTCTGAGAAAGAAAATAGATGAAAAAAAGGACAAAGTCCACAGGTATCCTCTTTTTTGTTATTTTAAATAGCTAGTAATATTACATTATGATTTTATTAATCAAAAGCAGTCTACATGCGACCCTAAAAGTCCACACGACTAACTTCCCAGTGAAAAGAATAAAAAAATATCATATGTTTTAATATTTTATACAATTTTTCATTCGGCACAAAAAACGACTTGACCGATTTTGCTCAAAATTGAATGAGGTCTAAGTTACATAATTATGCGTAAAATGAAACTGGTCCGATGTCAATATCACTCCTTGTTCTAGAGATACACGAGGCGAAAATTGAATCCATACACCGATGTACCGATGTACATACGTACATGTACACACGCGGACATCCTCTTAAAAACCATACTATTCGACTCCAATCACTTCAAATTTGAAAAATCGGACCCATTACAATAACTTCCCTCTGGAAAGTTAAGAATTAAAAAGGAACGGGTAATCGATGCTTGTTCTATGATAAAATTACACAACAACAACAAAAAAACTTGTATGCGGTTCACACGGTAGAAAAGAAAGCTTTGGAAAAGGAGACCAAGACGATACGAAACACTGTAGACTGTATTCTATAAAGTCATATATAAAATCTAACGCCGGCTGCGTTACTTGACCAACAAGATATCATCATCAACTGTACGAAAGGTTTCTTGAAAATCGAAGTATACGATGTCACCTGTACTCCCAGCATGTAATGGCACCTGACAAAAAATCTGAGTTTCGGTAAGTTAGAAGGTGACCACAGCTACCTCCAGATTAAAATTATTAATCTTTGTTCCGGTTTACTTATGGTATCTTGTAGTCTTTCAATTGTATGCTTGGGTTTAATTTTATTAATTATAGAATTCCAAGTAGATGGTTACACCCGGCCATCATCTCTATTGAAATTAGGACGTTTTTTTATTTCAATAGCCTCGCGAATCATCCTTGGAGGAATCGGTGTTCTTTAGCGAGGAATTGTGGTCTATCAAATCTGATGTAGTGACGGGGGCGATCCTGTACATGTTCACGGACTGCAGACATCTCTGTGCCATGTGGTCACAGAGTAAGAAAATCCATCACCTACTGCTAGTGCAAACTTTGCTGGTGCATAACGTCTCGCTGTGGCGCTTCCAATACTGGGCTTGAATGGTACTGGTATGAAATTATTGTTCATAGCTGTCCCAACTGAACCTTGCACATTTTCCAGGAAAAAAAGACCTACGACTACTTTATGTCATCAAACTCTGTTCAGTTTATTTTCCAGCATAAATAACGAATAACGGAATTACGCTTCAAATTTATTACACAGGAACTAGCATTTTTCGGAATAAAAGCATATGGCACAGACCAACAGAACGACAGATAAGCTATCAAATTATCTACGCGAAATAGCATCTAAAGCTGGTGGATGGTACCACTTCTCTCACATCTTCTCTATCATCGATCTTGAACACGTTCACATACTTTCCTGGAGCATCGATGTTACATATCAACAAATAAATAAAAATAAGTCAAATTAAACGCGGCAAAATTTGTAAAATTAGTTTTACTTAAAGTGTAGTATTCGCGTAAATATTATAAGTAAAAAAATGTACAGTTAAAATTAAAATAGAGAATAATTAAAAGAATTTTTATACGTTATTTTAAATTATTTCTCTTGTATTGATGGCTTATAGCTCATAAACATTCCGTAATATCTACGCAAAGTTAGCAATTAATTGGATTTCCGTTCACGTTAGCGGAATTCCTATGTAGAATGAAAAGCTGATATAGGACACGATAAGCGCCCCTGAGCTAATTGCTTTGAATCTGTGAAATACCCTTCTTTGCTTTATTACAAATTCCATTTAGTACTTGATCATGGGCTTTTTGAAGTGTGGGTTTTATTGACATGGTTTCAACATCTATAGGTAAACATCCCTTTTGTTAACTTGAGTTAATAGACACAATCTTCATTATTCGAAGTGAGAGTGTGTTGCATGTTTAACGTGTATATATGTATATGTATGTGAATATGTATATGGCTCATTCATTAATTACAGCTTATCAAGTTCACTACTAACCCTAGACCTCCCAAAAGATCATTTTGTACGGGATACATACCAGGGTGGTCTAAAAACTTTCCGTCCTCAACGTGAAGATGGCAGCACTCACATATAAAAGCCAGTGAATGTAGTAGTGCATCTTTTGACAGTTACGCACCAAAATTTCAGCCATTTTGGACACGCGTAGTTGTTATTTGACAGTCAAACGACTAAATCAATGTTAGTATTTTTGGGAAAAAGGAAAAAATCGAGTATCGAGCTGTCTTTAAATTTATGTTTTTGAAAGGCAATACGCACACGCAAATAAAAGATAAGTTGGACTCTGTGTACGAGAACTCTGTACCATCATTTACTGCACTAAAACTTTCGGCAGCCGAATTTAAATTTGCCCGTGAGATCTTGGGAAAAGGTGAACGTTCGGGAAGTCCAAAAACTGCCACTACTGACGATAACATCACTAAAGTTCAGCAAATGATGCTAGACGATCGCTGAATTAAAGTGAGAGAGATAGCAGATGCTATGAAAAACAAATATACGCACAATGTCCAAAGAACGTGTTTGTCACATATGAAATCAAGATTTAGGCACAAAAAGCAGTCAGCGTGTTGGGTGCCGCGTTTGCTCACGTTAGACCAAAAACGTGTTCGATGGAACATTTTCAACACTCTGTTGGCACAGTTTAGAAGCAAAAAATCCGAGTTTTGGCACCGAATAATTACTGTACCTAGTTGAAACTTGGATATACCATTATACGCCTGAAATAAAAATACAGTCAAATCAGTCCACTGCAATGGGGGAATCAGCTCCACAAGAAGCAAAAACTGTTTTTTCACATAGGAAAGTGACGAAAGTTGTTTTTAGGTACAGTCGTGGAGTTATCCTAAATAATTATCTTGAAAAACAAAAAAATATTACAGTAGCAACTCCGCATCATTATTTGACAAACTGAAGGTGAAAATTGCGGAAAAACGAACTCATTTGCAGAAAAAGAAAATCCTGTTTCAGCGTGACAATGCGCTGCCTCACATCTCAGCGGTTGGCATGGCGAACAACTGCAAATTAATATTTAAACTGCTTGATCATCCACCTTACTCACCAGATTTAGCTCCAAGCGACTTCTTTTTGTTCCTTCATCTAAAAATTGCGCCCAGAGGACAGAGATTATCGTCAAATCACGAGGCAATCACTTTCGTGAACAATTATTTTGCAGGGAAAAATTTTTGCAGTATTTGGACGGGTTAGAGAGATGATATAGAAAAATAAAAATAAATTTTCAGTAAAAATATCTTATATCTTTATTAGGTTGGAAACTTTTTAAACCATCAACATATATACATATATACGGTAATTATGAAAAACATATGGCAAACTAAAAGCGAAAGAAATAACTGAGGCGATGACGTAACAGTATCCATTACCCCATTTCTTTCCTTGTGTTATAATTACACCACACGTATCTTACAATGAGATATGTCCATGTACAGCAAAGGCCTTTTGTAGGCAGATTAATATGAAAAGAAAGAAGATTCATGCCCCTGAAAATAATTATTACATGCCGCTCAGATGCTAATGATGCCGTGCTGAACAGATTATGCCTTAAATTTTAAGTGTCGTATAGTGGCGGTGTAAGACTATTTACCACCCCACTTCATCTCCTGGATGTCGTAAGAGGAAACAAAGGGAAACTGTAACAGAAGATAGGCAGCAGCACCTTCTTAAAAAATAATATACTCGTAATATTACGTTTGACTACCCGTCTACTACAAGCGGCAATATGAGGTAACATCTGACGGAGACTTATGTTCAACGGTGGATTCTTTTAGTCTGTAATGCATGGAGGGATGAATTTACGTACCGAATTTATAAAAAAAAATATACAGTTATAGGTAATTATTTACCGAAGACGATACATGGTGGAATTTCCACCTTACTGAGACATACCCTTATAAAGGCTGTTATTTCATCTATTTGATCACATCATCTAATTATTAAACTTTATAATCAAAAATAAAAATTTATGAAACAAATACACCAAGCTACTTTAATTTAACAAATAAAAATATAAGAAATAAAAAATATGAAAATCATCACTTAAAAACTAAGTCGTGGTGGTAGTTAAGAATATCCGCTATCCCATATCTTCCCGTGGGTGTCGTAAAAGCCGACAGAGGGAAACAGACAGGAGATGAGCAGCAACATCTTCCTGTTAACAGAAATTGTACAAAAAACCAACTGCGGATGCCAACCCGCTCGCCAAGCATGGCAACTATGGCAATATACCCCCTTTGATAAGAGTTACAAAGAGACGGCCTCCAGTCCCCGGTGGCTCTGCTATTCCTGGCTACAGTGGCGACTATGGTAGCTGCGAAGTAGGGGGTACAAAGAATCTCCGGTGGAGGTTCGGTTGCCACTTAAGATGACTCGACCTGGCAACATACAACGCACGCACCCTGAGGACTGACGAGAAGATAATGAAACTGGAAGAAGAGATAGACAAATTGCGCTGGAGCAACCATTTGTCCCAAAGAGGTGTTGGATTTATCGTCCACAAGTTTCTCGTTAAGAACATTGCAAAGATTGCGAGTCTGTCAACGAGAGTTGCGTCTCTTATACTCAGAATCAATGAATCGTATTCACTGGAACCTGTATGATGCTTTAAACACCAACCTAGGCAAATTACGATGTCGAGGTGGAATAAATGTATGAGGATATATCAACACATTATACGGTGTTAATGGGAGACTTCAACGCAAAACTAGGCACAAAAAAGAACGGTTATGAGAAGGTGGATATTTAGAATAGTGCAACGGAACCCAAGGGGCCAGCAGCTGATCGACTTCATGGAGAAAGAGAGACTCTTTATGATGAACTCTTTCCTCCAGAAGTGACCCCACAGAAAGTTGAACTGAACTCATGCTCTAATCCAAAGTCCTGAAATCTTTCAGCTCAAGTTACAAAACTGTTTTCAGTGCCTAGAAGACTGCAATGTAATGGACAATAGAAATAAAAAGCTCATGAAATTCGTCCATGCGGTTGGAGCTAAGTTCTGGAAGATCCACCGCAGAAGATCATAAGAACCCTTCGATCTCACTCGTAATCTTATGTCTATTAGAAGGCAAATAAAGTTGCAGTCTTCAACAGATTTGACAACGTACGAGCAACTGAACAGACAGATCTTCAAGTGCATGTGGCAGGACTTACGTAACTTTAATACTACTCGTATTCAAAAAGGGATCGAGCGAAACTAGGGCACCAAAGTCTTTGTCAGAGATCTGTCTGCCAGAAAGAGCTATTTTTAATAGCTGAGGACTTAGTGTGGTAGCATCGTTTTGGTACGTTTGAGATTTTTATTGAGGTTGAGAAGTTCTGTGGGCAGCTTTACATATCATCGTTTGAGCCATACGCAAGTGCGAATAACGATCCAAGAGCAAGTATTATCCGACACTATTCGAATGATGACGCGGATGTCAGTGTGAGTGAGATTAGAATGGCTCTCCAGCACCTTAAAAACGGCAAGGCTCCAGACGAAGATGGAATTACAGCAGAGCTTCTGAAAGCGGGTGGAAAACCGCTACTTAAAGTCCTTCAGAAGCTCTTCAATTCCGTCCTCCATGATGGCACTACTCCGGAGGCGTGGAGCAGAAGTGCGGTGGTCTTGTTCTTCAAGAAAGACTACAACGCTCTCTTGGAGAACTACAAACCAATTTCCTTTCTGAGCCGCGTGCAGAAAACATCTAGAGTCATTACGAATCATCTTGACTCAACGGCTCACTCAGACTCAATGACTTCTAACCTCACGAACAGGCCAGTTTCCAAAAAGGTTGACATATACAAACCCTACGGCAAATTATATGTATAATAACTAAAATAAGTAGTAGCTTAATGCTGCTGTATTTCGTATGGTGAGTGTAGATAACCGGAGACCCTTTTACTGGAAACGAGGCATTCCATCTTAGTCCTCACGGGTGACAACGTATCTGCATTGTGATTCGTAATAGAGGATAGATGTAGATGTCTATGGGCCACAGCAACCAATTACCATCAGGTGGACTGTGTGCTCGTTTGTCACCCTATTCTATAAAAAAAAATAAAGAAATGCTGGAGTGTTTTTACAGTAGGGCTACAATGGCTATCTCTGTACAGAACCAGAGCACGAAACCTATCCAACTGCAGAGCGGTGTAAAACAGGGTAACGTTATATCTCCAAAATTCTTCACAACTGTAATGAAAGACGTTTTCAAGTTACTAAACTGGAAAGAATACAGTATTAACATCAATGGTGAGTATATCACTCACCTTCCTTTTGCTGAACAAAACAAAGTCCATGTCACACCTATGCAAGTAGTTGTTGGGAGCACTATGCTCGAAGTTATTGACGGGTACGTTTACCTGGGACAAATAGTCCGACTAGGTAATTCCAACTTCGACCGAAAGGTCAATCGACCGTTTCACCTCGGCTGGGCAGCCGTTATCAGGGGAAGTCGTAATGAACCGAAGTCATTACGACACATCTCTTCGCGTATACCTAAAAACATGAAAACTAGATTTTACAACTAGTGCGTCTTGCCGGTGATGATTTATAGATCTGAGATATGGTTCCTCACTACCGGCCTCTCTCTAGGTACTAAAGGTTGCTCTGCGAGCAATAGAGAGGGCTATGCTCGCGGTTTCTCTGCATTATAAACTTAGAAATGAGGATATTCGCAGTAGAACCAGAGTGACTGCCATAGCTCAACGGATTAGTAAGTTGAAGTGACAATAGGCCGGCCATTAACCTCGAATAACCGACAACCGATGGGGAAAAAAGTTATTGAGTGGCAGCCTCGTATCGGTAGGTGTAATGTAGGCGACCCTCCACTAGATGGAGTGACGACTTGATAAGACATACAGGAAGTCGATAGTTGCAGGTGGCTCAGGACCGTGGTTTGTGGTATTTATTATTCGGGGGCCTTTGTTCACCGGTGGACTTGTGAAGGGCTGTTATGGTGATAATAATTAAAAACTAACATTAACAAAAAGTTAAAAGGTAAACAAATTAGAAGTTAATTTGTTTACCCTTTTGAGTGGACTAGGGGATATTACATCAGCATTAGAAAGATCTTCTTGATATCTTTTCAAAACAATAAAAAACTGCGGTTGTTAATCCACCCACCAAGCGTGGCAATTATGGTGCAATCCCTTCTATGAGGCAACCTATGGAGGACGCCTATGTTCTGCAGTGATTGTTTTCAGACTGTAATGGATAGGTGGATAAATCGATGGAAGGATATTAAAACCTCACTGCTGTTCAAATAGTAATATAAAACTCTATCCCCTAATTTACCACCGTTAGGAGAGGAATTTTTTGTACAATAATATCTGACACAATCCCAGAAGCATATTTGTGTAAAAATAATGATAAAAATCGGTTTTAAATTGATGAAAATATCGCGTAGATAACATACATACAAAAATCATACTGTCGAATCGTAATCTCTCTCCTTTTTTATTAAATCGGCTCATAGTTGAAACCCAGTTCAGTTATAAACCTTTATACATATCTATTTTATGATGTCACTCCATCAACTCTTGATAGTAAAGAATGGCGTAGCTTGATTGCCTCCGCCATATCTATGATATAGTGCGATTTAAAAACAATGGAATGGCGAAAACATTGGATTACGACCTAGCCGTAGTTGTAATGGAATTGCGCTGTTTCAAAAATAGGTTTACGATCAATTAAGCGGGATGTTATCCATTCTTAGTTCCCGCCATCGTTGAGAAATATGAAGTACGCACGAAACCGATTCTAGAAACTAATTAAGAAGCAGCGATAAAAAATTGCCCTGTACTCGTACATTACGCACAGCTATACTTTAGCTATTCGCTTTTTATGAAGTTCAAATTATATATAGAATTTCCCTTCTACAAATTAATTACTATAGTTTTGTAACGTTTAGGTTAGTGTTTATATAGTCTTAAAAAACAAGGAAATAAACTTATGCAAACCCTATAACTCATCTAATAAATATAATAAATGTAATGAAGGTAAAGCAATAAAGATTAGTGTAATTGCAGGAATAATAATTCAAATTAATTCAATTATTTTCCTTCTAATAAAAATCGATTAATAAATTTATTAAAGAATAAAATAAATATTAAATAACCTACTAAAATATTATTTATAATAAAAATAATTAAAGTATGATCATGGAAAAAGATAATTTATTCTATTAAAGGTGAAGCACTATTTTGAAGATTAAAATTAGATCAAGTTTCTAAAAAAAGGATATTTCTTTATAAATGGGTAAAATCCATTCTCAATCCATTACATATCTGCCATATTAGAAGTTTCTTAAAATAGGTAAATTCATTATAAGAATGTTGAATGAAATTGCATCCTGACAACTATGGGTATCCGTGAACTTTTCTGCCGGCAGGGCGGCGCCAATAAAGTGAAATATTTGACCGATTTTATAGCGGGGGTAGTTAATTTGTTAGAAAATACTAGAGAATAATCTTTCTTTCTGAAATATTTGTTACATTTTATATTGATTGGAATAGAAATGGATACACTAGAAATTAAAGTTAAAGATAAAGCCTATATAGGTGCCACTAGTTTTGGATACAATGAGCTACAGATATTTATTAGCCCTCACTGGTGTATGCACCAAAATCACTACGGTTTTGTTCGTTCAGTTTTCTTAAAAATTCATATTTTAACGTTTGCGCCCCATTAAGCTAATAATGAATCATCATCAACACCATCATCGTAATCATTACTGCTAGTCAGAATTCCATTGCATAGGCATAAGCATTTGCCGTTGATTACCACAAAACACGGTCTTAAGCCACTTGCATACACCGACTTCCTGCGTATTTTAATAAGGTCATCACTCCATCTGTTGAGGGTTCAGTAAACACTACGCTTGCCAGTACAAGGCTGCCAATCAAAATACTTTCATCATAAATCTAGGTCAAAGTTGGACTTACCCAATAATTTTATACCATGTTGAAAACTTCGAGCATAGTGTTCTCAACTTCTGCCGGCACACAAAGGGATGCAAAAAAAGTTCGCAAAATGAAGGGTTAGAAATAGATGAAATCAATTTTTTGTACCTACACTAATTACACAAGGTACACGTTGATATAAGTTGCAAAATTTTTAAAATATGATTATTCACCGAGCTAATAGATTAAACAAATAAACTGAAAAGATAGTTTGAAAATTCGAGTTTTGAGCCAATATAAAGTTCCTGACTAAGACGGGAAAACTTCTATTAACCCTTCAATCCCCATAAGAATTCCATGCAGTCGCACGCGTCCGGCATATCCCGAGTGGTCGCATGCGGCTGAATCCACCCAAAGCACTTTAAACCATTATAACTTATATTTTAGAGACAACTTTTCTATGAAGAAGTTTGCCATTATAAAATAGAAATAATTTTGATTTTATATATATATATATATATATATATATATATATATATATATATATATATATATATATATATTACTCGAATTTATTTACGTAAAAAGATAAATTATATTCACCCATAAACTCATTACAATTTTATAATAAAACACTATACTAAAGCACTAATAAAACACTAGAAAAATCCAAAAATCAACACAATAACATTCACACGAAAATGGCGTAGGAAATGAACGTAGATTATAAATAAATATCCATAAACTATCTGACTTTTGTTCCACTAGAGGATAGAAAATTTTATATTGATTCTATAATGGCAAACTTCTTCTAGAAAAGTAGCCTCTAAACATAAATATTGATGGGTTAGTGCTGTGGATGGGTGCGGTCACATAAGACCTCTTCAATTTGACGGAATATCGAAGCGGTCAAATTTGGACGCTTGCCGTTTGAGAGGTTAACCGCTCAAGGTCCACCCTCGCGACTTCTACCCACCCCCCCAATCCCCTAAACCTACAAGTACATACTTACTATAATAGATAGAGTAGAGACAAAAACTACTAAAAATTGACATAAGAATGCGAATTAAACCTATGTATATTTTAAAACCCAAAAATGTTATTTAAAATATTAAAAATAGTTGTGAACATTGAATTTGGAGAAAAATAAACGTATAAATTTTATTAATTTACACCTCAACGAAGAAATATTGTATTTTTTACCCATAAAATAAAGTCACAACAAACTAAACGTATTTTCCTTTTTTATGATGCATATATGTTAATGTTTAATTAGCGTTATGTAATTAAATAAATAGAAACAAAACACCTACTCCTCGTAATTTTACCGCGATGCCTCGAGCGCTTTGGACTCGCTCGCTAAGCAAGATGACCGCCTATTTAAGGTCTCATACACACTTTGTAATTTACGCAACTTAAAAAAAGTTAGTTACGAGATTTTTTAAAGTTGTGGTTTTAAATTAAACATCAATAATAAAATTAATGTTCAGTTTATTGAAATAATAAAAAAAATATTTTACAATTAGTATTTTATTTACAACTAAGAATGGATTTAAACTAAATATTTGCAAAAAAGGACTAAATGAAAACTAAAATAAATAAATAAAAAATAATAAATTATATGTGTTATATAAATTATATGCGATACTGCATAAAACAACCATCAATTTTTTCTTTTTGTATCAAATTTTATTTCGTGTACGTTCCACGGGCTAATCAGACAAGAACTGGTCCTTCCTGTCCACTCCTCCCATGGACTTGTTGTAGTCCAAAACAATGCTTGGCTTGTATGTCAGTCGGTCATAATTTTGTCGCGTACCATTCGGGAGGCAATGGTACGTCGAAAGCATGCTAACTAGGTTAACATCTCGCCATACGATTACCAACAAATCGGAACAGTAGCTCGCCAATACTTCACCTTATCTTAGTTCCTTCTTTGTTATTGTTTTCGAAGAATCGGGAACCAATTCCCGATTCAGTCGTAAGGTTCCAAAGCAGTCTGTTTGTTGTCGTTTCAGACACCGCGCTAATAATGGGCTATTGTAAAAATTGTCCATTATTGAATACCTTGTCACCCGTGAGGACTAAGATAGAATGCCTCCTTTCTAGTAAAAAGGGTCTCCGGTTCTCTACACTCGCCATATGGAACACATCAGCATTAAGCTACTATTTTACGAATGTATTCTGTGAGAGCGTAGTCCTTCCCCGGTCGAGCCGATCTATTCGTGCTACAACTATACCACTAATATAACTGCAGCAGCTGGCTCTACTACGTATATTTTTTACATAAAGTGAGAAAAACAAAATATACGAAAGAAGTTTTTATAAAATACAAAAAATCTAAAATACCTCCTAACTTGAGATGGTCCACTCCCACCTCCAGTACGAACTCATTGGCTAACGAGCCAAGTTAGTTTCGGTTGGTGATCTAAATTGTTTACGTATTCATTTAAACCATTAATATCATCAAGAAAAAATAATAATAATAATGTGTTAAAGAAACATTAAAAATTATGATTAAGAATCATTATAAATTATTAAGAAATAAAACTTAAAGCCAGCACCACCCAAGACTAAGACCATAAAAAATAACAAAGCAAAACATCTGGCAAACATATTTTGCTGTTTGTACCGACCCTTATTTAGAACTATTGTCGTTACGTCCGTGGATATAAAACTAGCCACAACAAAAAACCTGAGTAACGCACTAACATTTTTAACGAATCTTCAATGAATATAGTTTATTTCTGTTTGTAAAGTTCATTATTATGTTTATTACAAACTAACACTCGTTTGCTTATATATAATTTTACTGAAAAACAAAGTAAATAAAAATAAACTTGGGCCGACAACTTGAGAGTGGCCATTTCTTTCGAAACAGCTATACTTTAAATTTAAAATAAGACTCGATTTTACACTAAGAACTGTGATATGTATACGTAATTATAAAGCATAAATCATCTAGTTTATTGTGACGTATAATATTCTAAGTAATATTAAATAAAACAGTATTTTACAAAATTATACAGTATAAAACGCTTAATTTAAGTAAAAAAATACTTGCTAAATCGCCGCCGTCTGTTGATAGTGTGCCCAGAAGACTGGCTGAGTTGCCTCGCTGTATTGCGAGGCTGATCCGCTGACCAAAATATCTTCTAGCTTTTGGGTCACCAGAGACATTGACAGGGCGTGATGAGATATCACCCAGTGTTTCTACACCAAACGGCACACATTCTACACAAACACACACAAACATGTATCCCCCTCCGAGGGCTACATATTTGCGCCGCTTGTTAGACTCGGCAACAGCAGCAGCAGCGCCTGCCTTGTTTTTTAAAATACTATTTTGTAAAATACTATTTTCCTTTAACTTGTATATTACGTTAATTAGAAATATTTATGTTTTACTATGTCTTAAATTATAAATTATGTTTTTTATAATTTTAATTAAAATAAAATGGAACAATTACGTGTAATAAAAAAATAAAACTAAAGTACTTACGACATAATCGTTGACACTCCACAAGCACTTGTTTACAAAACACCGAGTGTTGAATATACTTGTTAAATAATTACGGTTCATTCGTTAAGGCTTCTTACACTGCCATCTCGTTTGTAATACGTAAAGTAGTTCGTCAGTTATCGATTTCAAAAAACAAAACTTACAAAAATTACCAAAAATGTCCCTAGATGTCAGTTTTATAAAACTTGACGCTATGGCTACTTCACTATCGGGGACGTACAACGCAAATTTTTTTTTGGCTAGCGTAGTAGCCATGGACGTTTGAAAATTAGAACCATATTACCCAAAATTAGAACCATATTCAATCAGCCCGTATGAGAAGAGAAAACCACAATATACTAGGACACTTGTCTTTCAAAACCGTAATTTACAAGTAGCACAGCCTGGCCAGGCCAAACATGTTGGAAGATGAATCTGTAAGACGAAAATGTAAAGAAGGTGAGTTTTGGAGGATGACATTTTGGAATAGTCACGATAATCGTCTCTTAATACTTCAACAATTATTGCAAGTTTTTTCTGTTTGAAGCATACATGTCTTAGATGTGGGGAAGTTGAGTGACGAGAATGCTCACACCGCAGCGACGCGAAGCATGTTATTGTGAGCTTTTGTACTTTTGTAGCGAAAACAAGAAAGGAGTTTGAAATCATTCTAAGCAGGACTCGATGTGGTGTCAAAAATGCATAACACCTTCAAATGCAAGATATCCTCAAATTCAAGAGAAAAAAGTGGATAAAATTGTATAAAGGCGTGTTTACTCGCACGAAGTAGCGCCCGTGCTTATGGCATATGGCTGCTGTACAAATAATAGGCTTTGAAATTTCAAAGAACCCACCTAGCAGCTCAGAAATAAACTCTAGCGATTATTATTTATTACTAGAAAAGAAATAACTTCGCGAAAAATCATCAACAAAGACTAAAGTGTAATTTTTTAATATATTGAAGTAAAAAACAAATCCTTGTTTGTTTGTCAATTAACCGATCTGAAAAAAATTATATGGTTTCAAGGCCCTAATCGGCGAAATTATTTTATCTCACTCTTGTTACTTACACGAAAATATTAACTATACCTTTGGTGAGTGAAAGTTAAGTGATATATTTGCGATTGCAAATGGAGGATATATGTACATACTGAATATGACTGATATGTAAAATTACGTTTATTATAAAGGTTACTGTGGGGCAGCTATCGCAATCTCCCATATGAGGCAACCTATGGTGGAGGGTATGATGAACTGAATATATATATATATATATATATATATATATATATATATATATATATATATATATAGTGGTGTGTGTGTGTGTGTGTGTGTGTGTGTGTTTTTGTGTTATAAATCTATGTATGTAGTAAAGGCGTAAAACAATTGATTGTCTTCTAATCTAGTGGGTATAAAAGACCGTTTTCTTCTCAATCGCAATGAACGTCGTGTTCTACTAAAATAGTAGAGTTTACCCCATTAGAAACCCATTTGCAAACCATTACATTTTAGTATCCGATTTCAAGTAGCGATATGTCTACATCATTTGCTTTTTGTGGGCTTGTCTAAGCGGACAGGCAATACTAACGATTTCAGTTCACGTCGGTACCGTTTGTATAACGTTTTCATGATAACTTTCTGTATATTTAAGCGGACTTTGAAAGGGAATAGGTTCTAAATCAGCGCTAATAATCTACCGTGCACCAGATGTCGCTAGTTGGGAGTGAGGTAAAATTTTTTGTCACACAACATCATTTAATTAAGAAATTATTTTTAAATAAAGTTTTATCATTTTCTAGCATATTACATTAAGACAGAAATTACTCTATATCAAATTAAATGAGTTGGGATGAATATCTTGCAGTGTCATGCTGGTTAAAAATATCCTCTACACCATATCTTCCCGTGGGTGTCGTAAAAGGCGACAGGGGGAAACAGACAGGAGATGAGTAGCAGCGCCTTCCTGATAATAGCAATTGTACAATAGAAAAATAACTGCAGTTGCCAACCCACTCGCTAAGCGTGACAACTATGGCAATATACCCCCTTATAAGTGACACAAAGAGACTGCTCTCAGTTCCGGTGAATTAGGGGGTTCTAAGAATCTCCGGTGGAAGTTCGGTTGCCAACAAAGACGACTCGAACTGGCAATATACACCCTAAGAACTGACGAGAATATCCTGGAGCTGAAAAAAGATATATACTACTTAAGGTGGATTATTATAGGATTACCCGAAATTAGAAGAGAGGTGGAGGACATGGTAATCCTCCAATCCGGCAACTTGTTATATAACCAGGAGGACGACCATCTGTTCCAGGGAGGTATCGGATTTATCGTCCACAAGCCTCTCGTTAAAAACGTTGTAAAGAGTGGAGGTTTGTCGATGAGGGTTACTGACCTTATACTCAGTATCACCAAAGGGTATTCGCAGAAGATCACACAGGCTTACGCACTAAGCACGGTACATCCCAATGACGAGGTGGAGGAAATACATGAGAATATTTCTAAGACTACACATCCCTACAAAATCCACTATACGGTGTTAATGGGAGACTTCAACGCAAATCTGGGAACAAGAGGGAACGGCGAGCTCAAGTTAGGGAAATTTGGGATAGGGTGACGGAACTCAGCAGCTGGACTAATTCATGGAGAAAGAGGGACTCTTTATGATGAACTATTTCTTCCAGAAGCGGCCCAAAAGAAAGTGGACTTAGTCGAACCCCAACGGTTAGACAAAAAATAAGATTGACTTCATTATGACTACTAGACGGCAGCTATTCAGTGATGTCTCAGTGATCGCAAGGGTGAAAACTGGCAGCGATCACCGAATGGTCCTAATGGTCACACTAAACCTGAATGTTAATTTGGAGAGGTCCCATCTAATGAAGTCAGTGCTTCGTCCCCCTCGTGCTCTAATGCAAAGTGCCGGAACATTTCAGCTCAAGTTACAAAACCGTTTCCAACGCTTAGAAGACTGGCAATTCAGTGGATGATATGAATAACAAGCTCGGAGAAACTGTTTATGCGATCGGAGCTAAGTTCTGCAACACAAAACTTTTCTGATCATACTCTTAATTACTCTTACTTCTTTAGGTAGAGTTCTTAAGGTGGAGGTTGGAGCCACACTGCAGTTTGTAGCATGATGAGGTCAGCTCAACCAGGGAAGGACCACCCTCTCATAGAATACCAGCGTAAAATAGCAGCTTAATGCTGCTGTGTTTCGTGTGGTGAGTGTAGGGAACCGGAGACCCGTTTTACTGGAATCGAGGCATTCCATCTTAGTCCTCAAGGGTAACAACGGCACAGCGTCCACTTACCATCAGGTGGAGGAGGTGGATTACTTAAAATCCTGTGTGCTCGTTTGTTACCCTTATCATATAAAAAAATCTCATGGCTGTAAGACGGGAAAGGACGCCGCAGTCTTCAAAAGATTTGACAGAAAACAGGCAACTGAACAGACAGATCTCCAAATACGTGCGTCGGGACTTACGCAACTTCAATAGTGCTAATATTGAAGAAGCTATTGAGCGAAACCGAGGCTCCAAAGCCTTTGCCGGAGATTTCTCTGCCAGAAAGAGCCAACTGTCAAATCTGAAGACCGAATAAAGAAAAAGACACCTGAGACTTTGAGTGAAATTGAGACTTTCTATGGGCAGCTGTACACGTCATCGTTAGAGCCTCATTCAAGCATAAGTAATCCAAGACGTCAGTATAAGCGAGATCAGAATGGCTCTCCAGCACCTTTAAACCGGCAAGGCTCTAGCTGAGGATGGAAATGCAGCAGAGCTTCTGAAAGCAGGTAAAAAACTGATACTTAAAGTCCTGAAGTTCAATAATTCCGTCCTCCATGGTGAAAATATTCCGGAGACGAGGAGCAGATGTGCGGTGGTCTTGTTCTTCAAGAAAGGTGACAACGCTCTCTTCAAGAACTCTACTCTAGATACCCGGAAACGAGTATATTCTACAACAAAGAGTCGGAGTAGGTGTATCTGTTTTACTCAAATATAATAATCTATCTCATAGTCTTTTGCGCGCTTATGGTTCGTTCGAATTTCGAATCGTGTATCACATCATAGATATTTTACCTTAATATTATTTCTTCGAGTACGATAATAGATGTTCTTGTAACGCCCCCCCCCCCCCCTATATATAAAAATAATATTATATTAAATATAATGAATACAACCCTTTTCAATAAAATTATATATATGTGACCAGGATAAATAAGATATGTTTTGATTTTTCTAAATGATCTTTCTAAAGGTTTAATAATAGGCCGTTTGTAATATTTTTGGCGTGATCGTCTTAGTTAGGACCCTTATTTACGTTGTGTTTGTTTAGTAACTTAGTTCTTTTAGGTGTCTTTTGGAAGAATGAATATTCACTAGAGCATTTGAAAGCTGTTGGTTGTGCCTTATAAAGTAAGTGAACCCCGTTCACGAAGACAGGGCTCGAGAAAGGTTAAGAACTACTATTCCACTTGTATCAGGTTTACATTATTAATTTATTATTATTCATCCCTTCCCGCTTGGAAAAGGCTCAAAATATATTTATACAAAATACTCGATACAAGGGCTTCGCTTTCCTACATTTATTTAAAAAAAATGTAGGGGAGGCACACGGCCCCACACACGCTGTGCACGCTGAGTGGCAACCATTTTGATGCACTCCCCCCGTAGGGAACGTTAATTCGAGAACTGGACCGTAGTTCACAGCAAAATAACTGGCGAACCAGTATAAGAGGCTTGGCCCCCTGTTAGTGCGTAAGCACAAACATCGACCGAAGTCGCGCATGTCAATGCGTGTAAACGCCATACAGAATACAAACGAATCCAGCCACAGTGAGTGTACGTCACACGGTTTAGGCAAATAGGCACACTGGCCGTAAACCCTCCGTGAGCGCCACCACCTGTCAGACCGCCGCTCCTGCAGACGCGATTTAAGTGTATGGCATCACCACCAATTGCATGATCAGCACGGCTACTAGCCGCAGAGCGTGTCATAAGTCTACCGCTCACCTCAAGGGAATGGGGTCCCACGTTGTGTAGCTTTCGGCCGCGGCCTTGAGAGTCTCCTCAGATCCTCCCGCCAGCTACCACCCGCATGAGGTCGACACATAAGCTCCACCAACCAATACAACGGCAGATATATCCAAAAGGCAGTTATAAGATAAGAGTAATAATTCGCCATCAGAAAGGGTTTGTGTCACTGACGTTGAGTAAATACATTTTCGATCATGTTTGTCTTACCCACTAACAAGTTGCCTTCAATCATTCAAAGTTGGGAAAGTTACAGAGATATATTATTATGTTGTTATATAAAACATCATGGAGGGTAGACAGTCTGCAGCCTCGTAATGAAGGGACCCGACTTGGGCAAAGCTACTTAGGTGTGAGTCAAACCAAGACGCAGAAAGCGCCATTGAGAATAGCGTCCCAACAAACAACCATCGCAGAGACGCAATGCTGCAGAACGCAACAAGCATCAATACGACTATCGTCGGGCTTACACTATTCCAAGGTCCCCCATACATCCCAGCAGACATCACCACCTGCATACCTCCATCGATCAGAACCACAAGAGTACGTCGAATCAGGCGCAGCACAGCCGCAGATCCATCACAAGACGCAATACCGCAAGTAGCAGTAATCATCAATGCAACTATCATACAGATGGCGCCCCCTCACAACACACCCACATGATCCCTATCGACTTTGGTAACAAGGTTTGTATTGTTGTAATATAAAAAATGTCACCAATGTATCGTAGTAGCACGCTACTAAGACGCCAATGAAGAAAACTCCACGTATCATAGCGCTAATAAACTAAGACATGAAGTTGAGTATGTCTGTTACACTTAAAAGTGCTACCAAACACACATATCAATGAAATATAGACGACGCATCACAGCGCTACACCGCAAAAACGGGGTTGCGATGTTCACGGGAAAGCCGTATTGCTACAACAAACCCGCTTACCACCGGCACTAAGATGTTATTTGTTTACCTCCATCGACCAGAACCACAAGAATGCGTCGAATCAGGCGCAGCACACCCGCAGATCCATCACAAGACGCAATACCGCAAGTAGCAGTAAGCATCAATGCCACTATCATACGGATGGCGCCCCCTCACACTGCTGTTACACTTAAAAGTGCTACCAAACACACTCATCATCCCAATCCGAAAGATAGACGACGCATCGCTATGCGCTACGACGTCGCCCACAAACGGTATGGGTGTGCGATGTCCACGGGAAAGCCGTAATATTGCTACAACAAACCCGCTTACCACCAGCACTAAAATGATATGTCTAGGACACATCGGTTAGCGAGTCCAAGTTTACCTCGAACCAATTGCTCGTGAAGCAGCATACACGCCACCATAATATTCCTTTTCAAGTCCCTAATAAGGACTAGTTAGTTTGCTACAGTACTTGGAGCAGTCGGTCACCCGACCACTCCATACAATGTTTATGCATCAAGGAGACCTCCTATAATATTGCTTTTGTATCATAGACCTTACTTTCATAAGTCATGCATATATAGGATTCGAACCCACGATCCTACTATTGTAATGCAAATTCATCAAGGAGACCTCCTATAGTATTGCTTTTGTATCATACACCTTACTTTCATAAGTCATTCATATATAGGATTCGAACTCACGACCCTACTATTGTAATGCATATTAATCATAGAGACTTTCTATAGTATTGCTTTTGTATCATAGACCTTACTTTCATAAGTCATTAATATATAGGGTTCGAACCCACGACCCTACTATTGTAATGCATATTAATCATAGAGACCTTCTATAATATTGCTTTTGTATCATTGAGTTTAATATCATAAGTCCCTAATATAGGACTAGTCATTGTGCTACAGTACTTCAGGCAGTCGGGCTCCCGACCAACCCATATATATGTACAACTGCAGATATGTATCTCCGGCAGCTCCTCTATACAAGACATCTATTCATTAACACCTTCCACAACTTAGGAAAATTTTCTTTTATACGTGAACTCCTTCCACAACTTAGGAAATTTCTTTTATACATGAACTCCTTCCACAACTTGGAAAATTTTTTTTATACATGAACTCCTTCCAAGATTTAGACAATTTTTAACAAATTTTCTAATTATCTTATAAATGTTATTTATCTTTATTTTTATAATATTTTCGACTTGTATGTCTATTATTTATCTTATTTTAAATATTTTTTCAAGTTTTTAATAAATTTACTTATTATAGAAGACAATATTTCGCCTTTAAAGGACAATGGGCGTCCGGGCCCATCAGCGGCCATTAATAAAACTAGGGTCATTTGAAAGGTAAATGCTTGTAGAACAAATATTGTTCAAGCAGTATGATTAAATATCAATTGAGAAAAAAGATATGGGTTAAATACTATTTTAATGAATTGTCATATTTTTATCATCCAGCATTTTTTGTTTTTCATCACAAAACATACGAAAAACCTTTGCGTTTTGCTTATTTTACAAACGCATGCATTAATAAATAAAGTAATGAAACTATTGGGCTTCCATGTAAATGTAAAATATATGTCACAATATTCAATACCTTTGTTATCATGCCTTTTATCCGCTAATATGCACTGGGCCGATCGTAAACCATACCAGGATTGCACCGCTTTCAAAGAAAAATGGCGGCAATGGGTTATATATATATCAATGGCGGCAATAATGTGCGGGGCGACCCGACCACTCAACAGCTGCTTTTGTTAACGTACGAGTATTCGTTGAATGAGCCACTTCAAGTTGGTTTTTGTTTTCAATTCTAGGAACCATTGTTAAGACCAACCAATTCTACCTGCTTCGTGTGACCAATCAGCGACATTTGTTTCGTTGAGTAATGTGCGATTATTTTTGTTTGACCATCTCTTTCGACTCTGGCTTGTATCTCGGACTTGTTGATATCTAACTTGGTGACTTGTGCTTGTTTTACTGGACTTTGTGAATTGTATTCCTATAACTATGGCTGATAACCGTCAAATGTGTGTTTTGTGTAATCGATCTGTGATAAACAGAAGAAGATACGAGATAACACACGCTCGGTTTGAAGACAATCCCGCTGTAGCCCAATATATTATTGAAGCTGTTACTCCTGAACGTCAGGTAAGTCAAACTAAATCATTATGTCTTATTTGTCATGTCAGGAACTGGTAGTTTCTCACTTTAAAAAGTATCGTTATGAAGCGTTTTTACTGGTATTATAGTATATACGTATTTAGAAAAAGAATACTGTTTATCTTTATCGGTTTTTTTTATTTAGAAAAGTAACTGAAGTATTTCATATCGACAGTTTTGTGAAACCATTTAAACTATGCAGTTTAACTAATTGTAATATTCTCATCTTCAGATAGAATACAACGGTCAGGAGTATATTTGTCGACCATGCTGGCAACGGGCAGAAAGAGCTGCGCAACCTAATGAAAATACGCAACCACATGAATGTGCATTACAAATCGAAGAATATTCAAGACTCCCTAATACAGCGACGCGTTGTATGTTTGAAAACTGCAGACGAACGTTACTCCGCAGAATTCCGGATAATCTAAAAGTAACATTTTTAATTCATTTTAACTTTTATATTCCCAATAGCGCAAGAGTTTGCGTTCAACATTTGGAATCCAACAATTGGGATCAAATAATTGACAGCCATAACTTGCTCCACGATTTCAACGCCACACATTTTTTACATATCATGAGCCTCATGAAAATAGCAGTGCTTCGAGGATATATATTGGATTTTGATCATATAGATAACATGGACATAAATGAAATATACATTCGATTGGGTGTCAGTCGAGAACAATTTATGAATATTTTGGAACAAACCCCGTCATTGTCGAACGTATCAACTCGGCCGAACACAACATTAGCCTGTTACCTAATGAAGCTGCGAAGTGGTGAAGCAAACGAAAGGCTGGCATCACTTTTCAACATGAGCCGGCGAACCCTTGAAAGACATCTTAAGTTAGCCAGGGATTCCCTTTTTTTGGACTTCGTTCCTCGACATCTGGGTTACGACCATATTGACAGAAAGGACATAGCTAATCGAAATCTTCAAGTGCCAAATGCTGTTTTTGGAAATCCAAATGCAGAACCCTCAGATAGAAAGGCAATTGTGATAGCACACGCCACTTATATCTACATTCAAAAGTCCACAAACCATTTATTCCAAAGGCGATCATATAGTCTACACAAATTCACGAATTTATTGAAACCATTTTTAATAGTATGCTGCGATGGTCATATAATAGATGCATTTGGGCCATATGCAGCTACAGAGTCGGATGCACAAATCCTAAAAAATATGATCGAAGACGAAGAAGGCAGTATTCATTGGTTTTTTAGACAAGGGGATGTGTTCATCTTAGACCGTGGATTTCGCGACGTAATCGACGATTTACATGCCTGTGGATATGAAGCACACTTGCCAAAAAACAAAAAATCGCAACGAAGATCAATTAACGACAGAGCAAGCTAATAAGTCTAGGTTGGTTACCATATGCCGCTGGGTTATCGAAGTTATAAACGGTTGGTTTAAACGCGACTTCAAGTTATTTCGGCAAGATTTTTTTAATCGTGCCTTGCCCCATATGATGAAGGATTTTAAAATAGCCGCTGCGTTATTGAACGCATGCAGAGAACCATTACGTGATAGTGTACACGCAGAAACATTTATAACAATAATAAACCAACGATTGAACCAACCAAATCACCTAGCAGAGTATGTCTTAGGCAACAACTTAAATCGTCGACGGGCTAGCTTTGATAGTATTACTGGTAACCAACCTAACTTAAGTGATTTTCCGTCGCTGACCGAGGACGATTTAATTATTTTTGCACTTGGCACATATCAAGTGAAGTTAGCTCGCAGCTATTATGCGGAGCATGTGCGACAAGGCCTATATAATATAGAAGTGTATAGAGATACCCAATGTACAAGTCTAGTCGAGTACGGCATTACAGCTACAAATGTTTGGCTTCTCCGCTGCCGAATACAATCGCGACATGCGCGGTCTAGAATTTATTATTCTTATATTCTTATAGACAAGCAGAAAAATGGTAGGGAAGCTATAGAAAACTATTATTGCAGTTGCCTTAGCGGTAAACGCACTCTGGGTTGCTGCGCCCACATAATGTGTATAGTTTGGTACTTAGGGTGGGCGAGAAACCAGGAGGAAGACATTCTTTTGCCAGCTGATTTTTTAAATGAAATAATTGTTGATGATGATTAAATTCCAATAATTATTGTAGTTATTAAGTATTATTGTAGTTATTAAGTAATATTGTATTATTGTAATCTGGCATGTTTTTATTTTAATAAATCAACGTATTTAACAAACCTTTAGTTTTATTTAAGCTATCATTATCTTATATTTGTATATTACGTATATAATAACATAGTCATATCATTATAATGTACTTAAAATTCATTATTATACCAATGTGACAACATCACGAGGTGTACAAAATATTGTATTTTAAGATAAAAACTGTAATCATTCCTTTTAAATTATTTAATTAGTTTCTTTTTTTAATATAATCCACCTATGATAACTTTTTATCCTAGGAACTTACAGAAACAGTATTTTGTAGTCTTATTGTATACATAATTGGCTACTAGAAAATAAATAGTACAGATGTGGCCGCCGATGGGACAGGCTCCATACAATTTTGCCCATTTACCTTTACTATGTTATTGGTCTAATGTCTGAAATGTATTTATATTAACTTTATGGTTATTAATGAAATTTTATTGTTTATTATATATCTTTAAAGACTATTTTTGACGCCCCTTTATATTGAATTTAATTATTAATAATAATATTGGGCCGTCACATTCTGTACGCGGATGCTGTACTGGAGCAGCTGGAATCTAATGTAAAATTAGTTTGTTACCCTATATATTGGATATTGTACTCTTATATAGATATTGTATCCATACACGTTTTGTATCGCTCATTATTAGTTACAATAGTCTTTTTACTATGCTACCGAATACTAACCCAAACATAGTACAATCTTTTTGAAGACGCGGAAAATTTCTTCGACTTTCTGAAGGCATTTCGATGTCTGGCAGGGAATATTTAACGATGAAACAAAAATAAGTAGTTCTCTCAAATCTACTATTCAAGATTTTATCTGATACTTAAATCTCACATTGAATTTGACAGCTAAAACGCATTGAGTAACGTCAATATACTATTTTAACTCAGTGTCGGTTAAGCACATCTCTAATTGATACGCACTTAATTAAAGAGATGCTTAAAATTTGCATTTGAGGATACGAATGGAGTTTAGGATCTCCTCAAACCTTCAACAAGCCGTTTAAAAATTGAGGGACGTTTTAGCATTCGGGCATATGTGTATTTAACTATTTGAAGTTGACTTTTACTTTTTTTTAGGTTATGGTTAAAGTTACTGTACATACACATCCCACTGCTAGCCACAGGCCTCCTCTCACTTTTGAGAGGGTTTTAAGTGTCTGCTGCTCTGCCAATATGACGTTTTGGTGGACTTCACATGTCTTTGTTTTTTTTCAACTTGCATGTTTCTTCACGAACTTTTCCTTCACCGCCGAGCATATTATGGTAAATAATTTTTTTACTTTTTCAAAGCTTATATTTTAATTTTTCATATTAATGCCCGAAAAGTTCAACTATTTTATATGAGCTTCCCCTAAGGTGACTTTGGTTTGATCGTCATGTTAGGAAGACAAAATAGATCGCAGCATCAGACATCTTCGCACCTTTGATACTGCTGCTCATCGCCACCCTTGATATTGTCTGGCGCAAAAGAAAGCGATACAATGCCATCTATCGGTAGCCATATGGTTTTCTGGAGTTCCCTAAAATTGCTTCCTAAGAGACGTACGTAAAAAAATGTGGCTTAATTTAGAATTATGGGCTGAAAAAAGTAAATATTAGCGCTGCATAAATTAAACCAGGTTTTTTTTATGTTAAAAGAGGTTTACGTGGTACAGCCATACTCGACCGGAAAGTGACACACGTTTTAGCAGATTACAAGGATATAATTGCAGCAATATGGTACAGTGACATATTATGGTGAGTGACGTGAACTGGCGACCTGAGAACGAGGTATTCAACATGTGTTGATGGAATAATCGCGAAGATTGTGAGCCTATATGTCTAGTATAACAGATATGTTAGAAGTATATGTAAGTATAGCTGGGTACGTTACTATACCATCGTGAAATACGGCAGCAGTTAACGTTGTTAAGTTTGCTATTTGTCCGCCACTGTGAAATAAATGTTCCTACGTAAATCACCTTTACTCCGTGTTAGATAATTAATATAGTTTTCATGGTTCTAACAATGCTCGGTTTTGATTAAAGCGTTCGTAATTGAGGATATATGTATGGGCCTATGTTCCACACTTACTTCTTTTTAGTTTCTGTGGGAGTGTGTTACTTCATTGAAATTTTATCAACTTCAAAAACATTTGAACTGATCGATATTTCTTTTGAGGAATAACAATTAGTATTTAAGTCTCCTATTGCCCTGCTCAGATTGTCGTGCACAAATCCTATCGCATTTAACCACTTGATGTTATTCTACTGATGAAATTAATCATAAGTCTGTAACTGATGAAATTAATCATAAGGCTCTAAAATTGACAGAGGGAGCCAATATAGCATTACATTTTTGTCTTTATAGTAATGTTAACATAAATGTTTCGAATCATGCTATGACTAATGTTGACCTGAAATAAAGTTATGATCAAGAATAATTAAACGAGCTAAACTTAAACAACTTTATGACATTGAGTTTGTTTTTTTCATTAAAATATTCGTCTTTCAAATAACGCCCGCAGCTATGTCTGTCCATAACCTCCATGTTTTTAGTTTTTAATTGCGGCGCGAAAGGGCGCTGATTTAAACTTTATTTAAAAAAATATTATTTAAATTCGATCTCATCAATATCAGCCCGCAGTAGTCGTGCCACTTTTGCATTCGATCCAGCTTTTTTTATAGTATAAGGGTGACAAACGAGCACACAGACCACATGATGTTAAGTGGATGCTGTGGCCCACGGACATCTAAATTTATCTTCAATTAAAAATCAAGATGCAGATGCGTTGCCAACCCTGAGGGCTGAGATGGAATGCCTCGTTTCCAATAAAAAGGGTCTCTGGTTATCTACACTCAACATACGAAACACAATACCATTACGCTGCAATTTTACGCTGGTATTCTGTGAGAGCGTAGTCCTACCCTGCTCAAGCCGACCCATTCGTGCTGCAACGATAATATAGCTGCAGCATGGCTCTTAATATCAGCTTAATGCTGTTGTGCTTAGTATTGTGAGTGTAGAGAATCGGAGACCCGTTTTACTGGTTTCGAAGCATCCCATCCTAGTCCTAAAGGGTGACAATGCATCTGCATTTTGATTCTTAATTGAGGTTAAATGTATTTGTCTATGGGCCACAGCATCCACTTACCATCAGGTGGAATGTGTGCTCGTTTGTCACCCTTATATAAAAAATATCTTCAGTAGAAAAAAAAACTAAGTTAATTCTATCCTTTTTATTCTATTACATTTACCTTAGGTTTTAAAATAATTATTTATTTCGAAACTAACGATACTTTACTAATTCAATTATATCATATTTGAAACAGGAACATGTTTATTGAGATTAAATATTTATGCTGTATTTGTAAAACTTATTTATTAATTACGCCATGTGTTACCCTCACAATAATAATTATAATGATAAGTTGATAGCTTTTATTCACCAATGCCGTTAAGATAATGCTGATTAATGAAAATAAAAATAAATAAACTGTATTTACTGAAAAAACCAGTGGGTGTAAAACAACGAAAACATAAAAAGCAATATTTTTTATCTAACCTTATCATAGCGTGGTATTGGTCAATAGAACGGATTACAAACCTTTTTTACCCAGCCGATAACATCAATTTACGAACATTACAAATAAAATGCTGCTGGGTGTGAAAAATTTTCTCCGAATTACTTATTTAACTTACTAAGGAGGACGCCTTCTCTGCCACCAGTAGCCGCCAGCAGTAGTGCTCATAGTGTTGTTTACCGGTATTAAGGGTATAGAGAGCTAGTACATTTACAGGATATGAGGCATTTCAATTTATTTATCAGAGGTAACAATGTATCTGTACTATTTTATTTGATGCTGGTAGCACGTATACCCATGTGCATCATGAGGTGGAATTGACGTTCTTATGTCATTTTATTCCTATAAAGCTAACGTTCGTCAAAACAACGAGCATGCAATAAATATTTCTATTTCTTTATTTCGTTGTTTTACTATATTTGTGCTTTCGCGCCAACTCGGTACGCACTGGACTGCGTCGCGTGGTGGTCGTCTTCAGCCGGTAAGTATTTTTATTTTAGAGATAGGTACGTAATAACTGTTCGTAATTTTGACGAATGGTTAGCTTTCGTGTAACTTTTACTCCTACTGTGATGTGGAATTTTGATTTGCATTTTATCAGTTTTTTGTGTTATTTTTGTTTAAGTTATTGTTTTAAACACGGTAAATGGCTGGAAGATCAATTCTTTCGGATGAAGAAATAGTTCGGGCCATAGATAATATAGACGAAGCCTTCACAAATGTCGTTCAAACCAAAGCCAAGCAAAATGGTTTATTTGCTTTTATCCTGTGACGAAGAAGGAGCTGTGAACTCATCTCAACCACAAAACTCCCCAACGTAATTGAGTTCTACAATAACAAAAAAAAAGGGGGGGCGGTGGACACATTTGACCAGATATGTCCAATAATGTCTTGCAATTGAAAGACCAATCACCACCGATTGGTCTTTCAATTGCAAGTTCATGTGCATGTTTTATGGCATGTTGAATATATCGGGTATTAACTCTTACATCATTTATTGCCATAATGTCCTGGTAGCTGGTGGTAAGCCACTGTCACGAAGAAGCTTCATGAAACAGTTACATGAGCAACTTGTCGAACCACGGTTAAAGTGCCGTCTGCAAACCACAACTATGCCTCGAAGAATTAAGGACAAAATAAAAGATTACCTTACCAAAAAAGACGGATGACCAAGAACCAATGCCATACTTGCAACATTCCTATTGGCGGCGAACATTCGGTTGATTTTTGTCCTAATTGCGCCAAAAAAATGTAAGTGTTACTATTTATTTTCGTGATTTAACTCTTTATTTTTTATGATATTGATAATTTTTTTTTCTAATGAATAATTCTTTATTAGTCATTTAAGTCTAAAGTACCTTATTGATCTCAATAAATACGTGTCATGTAAAACTTATAATTGTAGACTAAAAAATAAAAATATATTGATTTTCATTAAAAATGTTTTTAATTCATAGCCTTAATTTTCTATAAATATAATATACATAAGGAAAACATATCTAATTTAGTTAAAAATAGGCTTTTGAAAATAATCGTCAAAAATACGAATGGTTAGCTTATCAGGGTAGTCCAGGAACGTTAGCTTTATAGGGTTAATAAATGACACTAATTCCACGTAATTGATATCTTGAGAAGTGGGCTTGAAAAGCCTGGTGATATGCAACAAGTTGTTATTTTATAGCTGAAAGATGACAAACGGGTACACAGTCAACCCGATGATAAGTGGACTCTGTGGTCATAGACACCTATATCTATCCTCGTTAATTTAAGAGGGTTACCCCCTTTACCCGGGGTAAATTATTCGTTACCAGTAAAAGGATCTCCAGTGCACTTCACTCACCATATGAATAATTGAGTTGAATATAAAATGTGTCTTACAATTTCAAATAAAAATTATACATAAATTAAACACTAAATCTGCTTATCCCTTTAATATGTTTATAGATTTGTAGAGTGTAAATAATAATATAATGAAACCCATAAGGTCAGTACATCATTTTCTCTCCAAATTCTCTTCTGTGGTGGCTCGCAAAGTTGGTTGCTTTGGAGGCTTATGCAGAAGCACTTCGACGGGTATGATTCATAATTAAACTTTTTTTAACTAGCTTATCACATATAATCGACACCTAACCTAATTGTGTAGGTGAATCGGATAAATTGTAATTTGCCGAGTCCTTCAGAATGGGTGTAATCACGTAAATTAAATTTTGTGTAAGATTCGGAGGCGGCCCATAAATTTGTGACAACATTAATTTCCTTTTACGACGGTGCATGTTTTCGTATAGTGATTAAAATTTAACTGCCGCTTACTTGAAATCCAATAATAGAGCCCCACTCACTTTCATTTTTTAATCTCTTTGAAATAAAGCGGTGCTATGATTTACTAGACTACTCCTAGTGGTCAGAATAAGTTCAAATACCACAAACGTTACCGTTACCGTTTTATAGCATATTAAAGTCTACTGCTGTACATAGGCTCCCCATAGATTGTATTAAAGGAGGGGGGTATTTGCCGTAGTTGACACGTTCGACAAGCTGGTTGGCAATCGCATTTTTTATTTTTAGCCGTTATTAGGAAGACGCTACTGCCCACTGATTTATTTTTTTGTTATTACTACACGACTTAAAAAAAATTAAAATACTACTGTATCCAACATTTATACAAAAACGCACCACAACCGAGAATCACCTGCACCCGTGACTAATTATAATCTTATATCACAAGCGATGAGTGCCTGTTTTATTGCGCATGTAGAAATAGTGCACTTCAGTATAATATTTATAATATGGCTTCCGAAAATATTCGAAGGTTGCCACTTTCTAATTGGATCGCCTCTGAATCGTAATTTTTTGACAGTAAACATCTGCCAAACTTATTGTATGCTTAATGATAATTTCATTACACAAACTACGTTAACCTCTTAAACGCCAGGCGTCTAAATTTGACCGCTTCGATATTCCGTCAAAATTCAAGGGGACAAATTTGACCGCAGCCACCCTCACCACTTTAACCTTAAATACTAATATTTAGATACTACATTTCTATGAAGAAGTTTGGCATTATAGAATCAATATGAAATTTTCTATCCTCTAGTGGGATAAGAAAACAGTTAGCCTATGGATATTAATTTGTATTCTATGTTCATTTCGTACGCCATTTTCATTCGGATATTGTTGTGTTGATTTTTGATTTTTCTAGTGTTTTATTAGTGTTTTAGTATATTGTTTTATTGTGAAAGTTGTAGTGTGAATATAATTTATCTTTTTACGCAAATAATTTCGAGTAATATAGAGTAATAGAAATAATTATGATTTTCACGCTGCCGACGTCCGCTTGTTATATTTTTTTTGTTATAAAAATACAATAAAATACTTTTGTCATGGAGTAAAACCTCACTTTTATATAGACCGCAGGATAGAGAATTTTGTATAGATTTTATAATGCCAAACTTATTCATAGAAAAGTAGTCTCTTAATATAAGTTTTAATGGTTTTAAGTGCTGTGGGTGGGTGCGGTTGCATGCGAATGCTCGGGATTTGCCAGGCGCATGCGATTACATGGGAATTTTATGGGGATTGAAGGCTAAAGAGGATATCTAGGCTGCTAGAAATTTAAAGAACAGTTTTTTATTTACATTTTCATGTTCTTTATTGCTGTCGCTGCTATGCCTGATCAACCGAGCAATACAACTGAGAGAACAATTGCCACCCGGACGGATTTTACCTATGAAAAATCATCATTCTATATTCCATCGTTTGTAGAACAAGATAAGAAGAATCGCAGCTATTTCTGTATATTTCTTTGATTGCATAGTTAAAAAAATATATGCTCTTCTGTCACTTTGCGGAGAGAAAACAGAATAATACATTTGTATGTATAATTAATTTTTTAGTTGTAAAAAAATCATTTTCTTTACAACGTTTAATTAGCTTTATTCGCGCTCCATCATGTTAATGCAGCTAAATGAAACGATAATTTCATTAAAAAAATATGAAAATACCAAACATAAACCAGCAGTGAAAATTAAACCCGAAATCAGCTGATTATTGGGTCAAAAACACGCGCGGACGCTGAAATCTTTTTATCTAGCTCGGTGCGAAACAATACAATAGGTACTACTGTAAAAAGCTTGCGGGAATGCTTCGCGTGCATTATGAATTTACAATTTTATATAACGTATCGCTAAATTTTTAAGGTGTCGGGATGGAACAAATGTGTCATACTGGAGAGTTCATAAGGTGTAAATGTGTAAACCGTGCACCAATCACGACGGTTTGTTATGGGCAGGTTTATTTATTGATTTAGATCGGTAAGCTGTTTCATACCCAATTTTTTTAAATAACTTAGTGCTGAACTGATCTGAATAGGTACATAAGAATACATCGGAATAATAAACATACCTACTAAATAGTAAATTTTTCGCAAGCGGAGAATCGAATAAGGTATTCGGTTTACCTAACCTGTGAATTCGAATTAAAGTGGTGACTAGGTGGCAAAGTAGTAAGTTAAGTAAATAAGTTAGGTATTTAGACAGACGTTTTAAATTATTAGGAATTGGTATGATCGCAGGCTGCGGGCCGCGCGCACTTGAGTAGATAAATTACTTATGAGCCGCGCGTATTTGGCGTCTTGCGTTCATTTACCACTATCAGCTGATGTTTGGAATTTGAAGTTCCACTCTTGGTTTTATGTTTAAATATTTTCATGAATTTTTTAATGAAATTATCGTTTCATTTATCTGTACTAACATGATAGAGCGTAAAAAAAGCTAAATAAATGTCGTAATAGAATGATTTTTTTTTCATTGGGATCCATTATATTTCCTTCCCATCATCAAAGGTATTCTTAGTACTATCATCTGTCTTCCGTAGCGTTTAAAAAATACCCTGTATATAGATATAATTGGTTAAAATCAGTTTCCATTTCGAAATTTTAAGTCACCGTGTTTTGGGATCTGGATTGCCGTGATTTGGAATAAAAAATACAAAATTGCCGTGTACATTTTGAATTTATTTTAAATTAACACGTAAGATTAAACATTACATAAAAATATTATTCTTCACAGTCACGATACAAATTTCTTATCGTATCCTAAATTTCTTCTTCGTATTTGTTCAATTTATTTATTTTTTCTTGAAAAGAGTTTGAAGTTTTCCTTAAAGTTGTGCGACAACCTTTCGTCCGCTTCTATTCTACACCTCTCACGTACTTCCTCAATCAATGTTTTCGCATGAACTTTCTGCAGCTTATATCTTTCTTTCATCTTCTCTCTCATATGCTTATCGTTACTAGAGGCCAAGTAGTCTAACCATGCTTTTTTCTTCTTCTTTACAGCTTCTCTCACTTCATCATTCCACCATGCATCTTTTCTTTTACTACTACCTCTTTTTGTCGTTCCGCATACCTCTTCCGCTGCACTTACCATTCCATCCCTAAGGTTTTGCCATGTTCTTTCCACACATTCTTTTCTGCCATCGATGGTGTCAAGCTTTTCGGCTACCCTCGTGTGATATTTGTCCCTAGTATCCGCTTCCTGAAGCTTCCAACTTCGGATGCGACAGACCGACTGTGGTTCTGTTACTGCCGTCCGGTAGCGCCTATTACTATTACTAGATAATTTTATTAATATTAATTACTAGATAGTGATACGTTCCCAGGTCAGCACCCCTGAACACTCATGTATCCATCACCTGTTTTCGCAGTCGGTCATCCACCAGGAACAAATCAATCATACTTCTCTCATTCTTTCTTTCTCTAGTGTACATAAGGATTTTCCAGTGATTAAGCATAGTGTTTTTCACAAGAAGACCCTTTTATTGCATACAGCCAGTATAAGCTTGCCAGCATCATTAACCCTTTTATCGCCAAACTTTCCAAGCACCGACTCGTACCCTGGTCAAACGATACCTACCCATCCATTCAAATCACCACATACAACAGTTATTTCGTTTCCCTTAACCAAATCTAGAACTTCTCTTACATTCTCCCAAAACTCCTCCAGCTCAGCCCTGGACGACGAAGCTACCGGCGCATAAACAGCCAAAAGGAATAACTTCGTCAGTCTCAGTTTAAAGAGAACCCAGAGATGTCTTGAATTCACAACCTTATATTCAGTCATAAGATCGACCAACCGAGACGACAACAGCACCCCCACTCCCTGGCAGGCGTTCTCGCTTTCCGGGATTCCGGACCATACAGCTAACTTCCCGCCAGGGAGCTCTTCAGTACCACTGCCTTTCCGTTTGCCTCTCCGACATACACACGACATCTAATTCTCCTTCTTTTATTATTTCTCATTCGTCTTATCTCTCATCCCTCTAACATTCCACGTGCCAACTCTGCACTCCATCCTCCACCTTCCGCCGTGTCGGGCTGTGCGTGACGGGTGGCGGTCACCATCGCCGCTTTGCGCGCTATATTCCACACCAACGGGGACGAGCTGGTGTGCGTCGCCTTGAGGGGATGCTCTAACCCTCGTTTGCATGGGTGCTCAGTTGTGTAGAATTGCAGCCCTGAAAAGGACTGGCAGGGATCGTGAAGAGCACGCTTCTACAATGAGACAATGACCAATGAATGAATGAAATGAAAAAGGGTCTCCGGTTATGTACATTCACCGTACAAAAATTTATTGCTATGTGTAAAAAAGTGGTATCCAAATCAAATGAAAAAATTTTGGGTCTTTTTGACAACAAATACTAACTTATTTGCGTCATTTTCTTTAAAAAATTCTCACTCTAATGGATGCCACACACGGTCAGTTAAAGTCATCAGTTGAACTGATATCAGTTCAAATGGATTTAAGCCAAGGAAATTACCACACACACACGGTCAGTTAAACTGATCAGTTCAAACTAGGCTTGTTAATATTTTTTAGAATGTAGGATTTTCGATATTAGGATAATTATAAATATATCTATATAATATAAATATAAAGTTTTATATATTGAAAAAAAAATATTGATATATCGAATTATTTAAAAAATCAATCGTAAGTCACTTAGTTTAGTTCATTTATTGTATTTGTTAAGCTAATATATATAAATACATAACATATATAAATTATAAATGTATAAAAATGTTACATTATAGTTCTTATCAATTATATTTTAATTAAAAAAGACGATTAGGTTTACCAACATTTTTCAGTAAGAGTTTTCTGTTTTATAAATTAAGAACACAGGTGCCACAAGTGTAGCTGAAGAAATTAAACACTTAACAGCTATTTCTAATAGAACGGTAGTAAACTGTCTACCCAGCAGAGAGTCTATGACGACGGTAATTCAAGTTCATAAGATGCCTAAGCGATCAATATAACTTGAGGTTTATATTAACATCGAAGCAATTATTTCGTCGTTTTCTCTATTAGTTCACATGCGCAACACATAATAAACAAAATCGCATCACTTTTACGTAACAAAATTCACTCCAAACCATTATTTAAACGATAAAATAAGAGCAAACATCCGTCGACGATCAAGTTTCCGCCAAAACACACAGTAAGTAAAGTAGTACTAAGTTTTGTAGATCATAGTAATTTCAGTACCACAGAGATATACCACACAAAATTACATTTCTTTTTAGGATAATAAGCAAACAAATAAATTGGGGAAAAATTAAAAGCTTAATATAGTGTATATAAATAAAATACAGTAGATTGAGTAGTTGTAGATTAAATGATTTTCGAGAAAATATAAAAATTAAAACTTTTTATTGAAAAAAAAAACTTGACTGTCGATATCCATATTTCAACGCGTAGCCCACCGGGCGACCATGGTATGGCCCCGCCCCTGCGTCATCGAGCGAACGCGCTAAAGCTGGGGCTTTGCTAACGGGAAATATCAATGCCGATAAACGTACCAATTATTGCTTTAAATTTAACGCGATAAAATAAGTTCTATGTAGTTCTATGTAGTGCCGTCACTGAGATCCTAAACTTACCTTCGAATTTCACCATAAGGAATGTGTAATCATCACAGTTATCTAGGTCTTTATAAATACCTTTCAAATGAGTCCAAACACAATGGTTCTATGGAGTGACGTCTCTGAGATCCTAAGCCCCCCTTCGGAGTCCACCATCAACTTGTTGATATCATCACAGTCATCTAGATCTTCATGACTTTTAAAAATGAGTTTTAACACGATGGTTCTACGTAGCATCACTGAGATACTTTACCCACCTTCTGAGTCAATCATAAGGAAGGTGACATCATCACAGTCATCTTAGTCTCCATCATCCGTCAAACGAAATTATCTAAATATATAAAATTATAAAAAATCTAAACAGCATAGAAATAATGTAAATAGCTACTAAGAAAGTAGGATTTACCAGTAATTAAGAACTGAAGCCAGCGGATTATGGTGCACCCGGAAAACTTCGTGGAGTGCCATCAGTTAAAAATTTAAACTTAAGATTTCAGACTCACGATCAATTTTTGGATGTACGCCAGTTCGACTGAGCTGTTCCAAATGACAGTATGCCCGAAAAAATCCGTGGGTTGTCGTTAGTTGAAAATTTTAACTTAAGATTCCACACTAAGGGTCAGTTTTTAGATGTACGTCAGTTCAATTGATCATTTTAACTGATCGTGTGTGGGGACCATTACACTAACAGGTTTTTTTACGTAATAAGAAGTTCTAAATCATTTCATAAAATAAATTGAGTAATATTTGGAATTTCCTAAACAACTTTGTTCCTTTTTTTACTTATATTCTGCATTAGGGTTAGTATGTATATAGACACTTGATTATTACGTAGTAGATACCCACATCCTGAATATAGGAACAAAATTCAACGCGTTATTAACTTGAAATATTTGATGGAAAGCCGTTGCCAGTACAAATAGTCTCTGTTACTTATCACTAACGATATAAGACGTGGCAAAATTATTTTGTTATTTCACGTTGGAGACATAGTACAGAATAGAAAAAATGGTTTATCTAGACTGATACATGCTGCAGTTATTATGCAGCAGGCGCGTTTGTATCAACTGCTATTGAGAAAATATATCACTAAAAATTTGTATATAAAACTGATTTCGCAATATTTGTTCTTAAACATCATCTTTGGAGCCATACGAAAGTGTGGCTAACGCATGCAGCAAGTCTTAACTAACACTATTCCAATGATATCCCGGACATCAGTTTGAGCGAGATTAGAATGATTCTCCAGCACTTTAAAAACGGGAAGCGGCGCCGGCCGAGTATGGAATTATAGCGGAACTTCTCAAAGCGGCTGGAAAACCCATTCTTAAAGTCCTTCAGAAGCTCTTCAATTTCGTCCTCCGTCGTCCTCGTTCCGTTTCGGTACTATCTGGATTCTTGGAGAAGAAGTGCGGTGGTCTTGTTCTTCAAGAAAGGCGACAACGGTCTTTTGAAGAACTACATACCGATTTCCCTTCTGAGCCGCGTCTACGTGCAGTTTTCGGGAGTTGTTACGAATAGTCTTGAACGCAGACTCGACAACTTCTATAATCCCGAACAAGCTGGTTTTTGAAACAGCTTTAGCACCATAGACTACATACATACCCTTCAGCAAATTGTACAGAAGTCCGAAGATTAAAATCTGCCATCGAAATTTGGGCGGTGCTGCAGTTTTTCTGCGGTGCTAAGTTGACTGTTGGAATATCGAAGTGTTGAGGTGTTTGTACAGAAGGGATACTATGGCTATATGAGTATAGAACCAGAGTAAGAAACCTATCCAACTGCAGAGAGGTGTACGATAGAGTGACGTAATATCCCCGAAACTCTTCACCGCTGCATTGGAAGACGTTTTCAAAATGGACAAGAAAGGATACGGTATTAACGTCAATGGCAAGTACATCACTCACCTTCGATTTACCGACGATATAGTCCTTATGGCAGAATCGCTGGAGGATCCAAGCTATCTAGGCTCAATGACCTCATTAGTCTCTCCCAACGTATAGATCTCAAGATAAACATGGACAAAACAAAAGTCATGTGCAATGTTCATGACACACCTATACCGGTGGTTGTTGGGGGCACTAAGGTCGAAGATGTTGACGAGTATGTTTACTTGGGTCAAGTAGTCCGACTAGGTAAGTTAAACTTCGACCGAGGGATCAATCGATGGATTCAATTCGGCTGGGCGCGTTCGGGAGATCGGGAGATTACGACACATCTTCTCGGCAGGCATACCAAACCTCAAAACTAGATTGTACAAGCAGTGCGTGTTGCCAGTGATGACCTATATATATATATATATATATATATATATATATATATATATATATATATATATATATATATATATATCCCTCGTGTAGTGGCGGTTAAGAATATCCACTACCCCATGTCTTCCCGTGGGTGTTGTAAAAGGCGATAGAGGGAAACAGGCTGGAGATGGGCAGCAGCATCTTCCTGATAACAGTAACTGTACGACAAAAAAAAACTGCTGTTGCCAACCCGCTCGCCAAGCGTGGCAACTATGGCAATATACCCCCCATGAACAATTACACAAATAGACGGCCCCCAGTCCCCGGCGGCCCCGCTATTCCAGGCTACGGTGACCATGGTAACGGCGGGGCAGGGGGGTGCTAAGAATCTCCGGAGGAGGTTCGGATGCCACCTACGACGACTCGACCTGGCAACATTTAACGCACGCACCCTGAGGACTGACGAGAAGATCCTGGAGCTAGAAGAAGAGATAGACAAGTTGCGCTGGAATATTATAGGATTATCCGAGGTCCGAAGAGAGGGGGGAGGACACGGTGATTCTCGAATCCGGCAACTTGTTCTATCACCGGGAGGGCGACCATTTGTCCCAAGGAGGTGTCGGATTTATCGTCCACAAGTATCTCGTCAACAACGTCGTAAAGATTAAGAGTGTGTCGAAGAGGGTCGCGTACCTGTTACTCAGAATCACCAAACGGTATTCGCGGAAGGTCATACAGGTTTACGCACCTACCTGGGCACATCCCGATGAGGAGGTGGATGAAATGTATGAGGATATTTCCAAAGCCATGCATTCCTCCAAAACCCACTACACGGTGTTGATGGGAGACTTCAACGCAAAACTAGGCACAAGAGAAAACGGTGAGCTGAAGTTAAGGAAATTTGGAGTAGGGCAACGGAACCAAAGGGGCCAGCAGCTGGCCGACTTTATGGAGAAAGAGGGACTCTATATGATGAACTCTTTCTTCCAGAAGCGGCCTCATAGGATGTGGACCTGGTCGAGCCCCGACGGTTCGACAAAAAATGAGATTGACTTCATTATGACGACCAGACGCCAACTGTTCAGTGATGTCTCAGTGATCGCAAGGGTGAAAACTGGCAGCGATCACCGAATAGTTAGAGGCACACTGAACCTAAACGTTAAGTTGGAGAGGTCTCGTCTGAATGAAGTCAATGCTCCGTCCCCCTTGTACTCTAATCCTGAATCCCGAAAACTTTTAGCTGAATGACAAGCTCATGGAAACTGTCCATGCGGTCGGAGCTAAGTTCTGCAAAACCCGCCGCAGAAGAACACAAAAACTCTCCGATCACACTCTTAATCTCACGGCTGTTAGACGGGAGATGAGGCTGCAATCGTCAACAGATTTGACAGCATACAGGCAACTGAACAGACAGATCTCCAAATGCATGCGGCGAGTCTTACGCAACTTTAATACTGCTCGTATTAAAGAAGCGATCGAGCGGAACCAGGGCTCCAAAGTCTTTGCCAGAGATCTCTCTGCCAGAAAGAGCCAACTGTCAAAGCTGAAGACTGAGTGTGGCAGCATCGTTTCCGGGACACCTGAGATTTTGAGTGAGATTGAGAGGTTCTATGGGCAGCTGTACACACCATCGTTGGAGCCACACGCAAGTGTGAGTAACGATCCAAGAGCAAGTCTTATCCGACACTATTCCGATGATATCCCGGACGTCAGTCTAAGCGAGATTAGAATGGCTCTCCAGCACCTTGAAAACGGCAGGGCCCCAGGCGAGGACGGAATTACAGCGGAGCTTCTGAAAGTGGGTGGAACACCGGTACTTGAAGTCCTTCAGAAGCTCTTCAACTCCGTCCTCCATGGTGGCACTACTCCAGAGGCGTGGAGCAGACGTGCGGTGGTCTTGTTCTTTAAGAAAGGCGACAACGCTCTCTTGAAGAACTACAGACCGATTTCCCTTCTGAGCCGCGTCTACGTGCTGTTTTCGAGAGTCATAACGAATCGTCTCGCACGCAGACTCGAAGACTTCCAGCCTCCAGAACAAGCCGGTTTCCGAAAAGGCTTCAGTACCACAGACCACATATATACATACCCTGCGGCAGATTGTACGAAAGACCAAAGAATACAATCTGCCACTTTGCCTGGCGTATGTGGACTGTGAGAAAGCCTTTGATTCCGTCGAAATTTGGGCGGTGCTACAGTCCCTTCGGCGGTGCCAATTTGATTGTCGGAAGATCGAAGTGCTGAAGTGTATAGAACCAGAGCTCGAAACCTATCCAACTGCAGAGAGGTGTAAGACAGGGTGACGTTATATCCCCGAAACTCTTCACCGCTGCATTGGAAGACGTTTTCAAGCTACTGGACTGGAAAGGATACGGTATTAGAAGGCGAGTACATCACTCACCTTCGATTTGCCGACGATATAGTCCTTATGGCAGAATCGCTGGAGGACTTAAGCACTATGCTCAATGACCTCAATAGTGCCTCCCAACGGATAGGTCTTAAGATGAACATGGACAAAACAAAGATTATGTTTAATGTCCATGTCACACCTATGCCGGTATTTGTTGGGAGCACTATGCTCGAAGTTGTTGACGAGTACGTTTACCTGGGACAAATAGTCCGACTAGGTAAGTCCAACTTCGACCGAGAGGTCAATCGACGGATTCAACTCGGCTGGGCAGCGTTCGGGAAATTACGACATATCTTCTCGTCAGGTATACCTAAATCTCTAAAAACTAGATTGTACAACCAGTGCGTGTTGCCAGTGATGACTTACGGATCTGAGACGTGGTCCTTCAGTGCTGGCCGTTTGAGGACGCTCAAGGTCGCTCAGCGAGCTATGGAGAGGGCTATGCTCGGAGTTTCTCTGCGTGATAGCCTCAGAAATGAGGATATCCGCAGTAAAACCAGAGTGCCTCGTACCGGTAAGCGTTGTGTAGGGTGATCCCCCACTAGATGGAGTGACGACCTGGTAAGATATGCAGGAAGTCAATGGATGCAGGTAGCTCAGGGCCGTGCTTTGTGGCATTACTTGGGGGAGGCCTATGTTCAGCAGTGGACTTGTGAAGGGCTGTAATGATGATATATATATATATATATATATATATATATATATATATATATATATATATATATATATATATATATATATGAGACGGGGTCCTTCACTGATGGCCGCTTTTGCACGGAGAGCCATACTGAAGCTATATTTGTAGTCTAGTTGTGGTACGAATAGGACGGCTCGACCGAAGAAGGACCACGCTCTCACAGAATACCTGCGTAAGATAGCAGCTTAACGCTGCTGTGTTTCGTATGGTGAATAAAGAGAACCAAAACCATTCTTACTGGAAAGTAGACATTACATCTTAGGCCTTACGGGTGACAACGCATCTGAATTTAGATTCGTAATCGAGGTTAGATGTTTAAATGTCTATAGGCTACAGCAACTACTTGCCATCAGGTGGACTGTGTGCTTGTTTATAATCCTCATTCTAAAAAAAAACAGTGTGACCGACATAGCCCTACGGATTTGTAAGCTAAAATGGCTACGGACCGGCAATATAGCTCCAAAAACCGATAATCGATGGGGAAAGAAGGTTCTCCACTGGCAGCCTCGTACCGGCAGGCTAAGCGTAGGTCAACCCTTCCCTAGATGGAGAAACAACCTGGTAAGTCACGCAGGAAGTTAATAGATACAGGTGGCTCAGGACCGTGCTTTGTGACATTCCTTGGGGGAGGCCTATGTTCAGCAGTGGACTTGTGACGGGCTGTAGTGATGAAGACACGTGGGCTATAAAACGAAGTTTCATACAAGAATTGGAGGCTTGTCATCATTAACTGTATTATATAAAGATAAAGTAAATATTTATCTAAATTCATCTTGTTCACAGATGGGTTTCGAGAAAACTAACAGCGTTCAAGAGAGAAAACAGCTGTGAATAACATGCTTTTCGCCGATAATGGGTCGTACAATGAAGCGGCATTGCTCACATCGGAACATTATGAAACAGCTGCTATGAATTTCAACGGAACTTCGGCGTCTTATGTGGGAGGAGGAGTTTTGATTCTAAAAACATTAGCGGGAGAATCAGTAGAAGTTATTACTGAACCAAAATCAAATAAAACAATTGATATAATTGACGTAAAAATCGTTCAAGTAGCTTTCTGTATACTTTACTCAATCATATTTGTTCTTGGTGTCTTTGGAAACGTATTAGTTTGTTATGTCGTATTCCGTAATCGCGCTATGCAAACAGTTACAAATTTATTTATCACAAATCTTGCATTATCCGATATACTTTTATGCATTTTTGCGGTCCCTTTAACTCCGATGTATACTTTTCTTGGACGATGGCTTTTTGGGAGGCTGTTATGTCATTTAATGCCTTACGCACAAGGCACAAGCGTCTACATATCAACTTTAACTCTGACATCAATAGCTATAGATAGATTCTTCGTAATTATTTATCCGTTTCATCCACGAATGAAACTTAATACTTGCATTTATATAATCGTTTTTATCTGGTTATTCTCACTGGTCGTCACGTGCCCTTATGGTCTCTTTATGGGCATACAGATTACTAATAATAACACGTATTGCGAAGAAAGTTGGCCGTCGGACAAATCTAGAAAAATATTTGGCGTTTTTACGACTGTACTTCAGTTTCTAATACCGTTTCTAGTAATAGCCGTATGTTATACTTGTGTAAGTATAAGGCTAAACGACAGAGCTCGCTCTAAGCCTGGTGCAAAAAATACTAGAAGAGAAGAAGCAGATAGAGACAGAAAGAGGAGAACTAACAGAATGCTTATTTCCATGGTTGCTATATTCGGCTTTTCTTGGTTGCCACTCAATCTCATAAACATTTTTAATGATTTCTATGCTCAGATGACTGAATGGAACTATTACTTTGTCTCGTTCTTTTTGGCGCATTCTATGGCAATGGCATCAACCTGTTACAACCCTTTCCTTTACGCCTGGTTGAACGAAAACTTTCGAAAGGAATTTAAACAGGTATTGCCCTTCTTTGAATCGACTGGTGGTGTCAGAAACAGCTATCACTCGGGTCGCATGCCTACACACAAAGCTGAAAAAGTATGTAATGGCAATGAAACAATTCAGGAAACTTTATTGGCCTCGTCGTTCAACAGAGGCCCGTCGATAAAACAGAAAATACTTGAGGGTAATGGGAAAAGGGACAATGTCATTGAAATTGAAAACATAATTTTAGAGGATAAATCTGTCATCGCTTCATTTCACACGAAAAGCGAGAATTTGAATTTGCAGCTGATTGATGAAGAACCACAATTCAGCGAATCAAAACTATCGATGCCCATGACATAACCGTAAGTATTACTTAATTTAATCATTTTTAAATTACTCTGTTTGTCCTAAGAAGGTCTTACAGCTAAGCAAAAGTCCGTAACATTTTAAATATACCATATGATTTATTTTGTGTCTAGTTTGCGAACCTATAAATAATATACAATACATAATATGTTACAGCTAATGTTAGGGTACATGAATAAATTTAAGGTTAGTCGGCTGAATTAAGTCTTAGTTTTGATCGTAGGCTAACTACGCTGTGTTCGCTATGCCGTACAATACTCTATATGTACGTATAATATCGGCTCTGCGCTCATAACACACATTTGGAATTGCATGAATCTCAGGCAGAATGTATTGTAATTATGATTATATATAAAGTGTTATTATATTAACTTAAGGAATAATTTATTAATTATAATATATATTATTTTATGTTGTTAATTTTTGTGAAAAATATGAAATGATTGCAAAACGTTCTTTTTTTTTTCAAAAAAAAATATCCCACTGGGTTTTTTGCTGGTTCTTCCCAGGACAGAAGTATTTTAACCAGTGGTAAATTAAACATGGAAGTAAATTCCTGTACTATTTATTTTATAATACTTATTGAAATATTTTTCTTCACACGGGTGATTTCTGGATCTTGACACTAGCGCCACCTCCCGGATCCAATTGAGTTTTTAAACTATGTAGGGACGAACTCAAATAAAAAAATAGTTCATCAAAATCGTTCGAGCAATTTTCAAGTTTTAGCGAGACTAACGTATAATTATATAACAAAAAATAACGTACAACAATTGATTTTTATATAAAAGTATCAGAATATTTTCACCTTTCATAATGATTTTTTATTATAGTCTCGGAATTTTTAGAACTGGTATAAATACAAAATAGGGTCTGACGTACAGGAAATTCAGTTTTTCAATCTACTTCTACCATTACGTTTACTTTACCTTTGTTTTAAGACAAAAAGAAATGTCTAACAACATAATATATTAATTGTGAGAGGCATTCCCAGTAAATTGTTTTAAAATGTTTATTTGCAAGACTCACTTCTCTTTATATTGTAAAGGTAAGTATCACAATAGATTGCAAGGTCACCTCGATATCTGAGGTTTATTTTAGAAGAAGTACGGAAAAACGATCATGCGGCTCACCTAACGGAAAGTGTAGATTGCCACCCACGTACAACTACAACACCAGGGGAATTGCAGGTTTGTTGCCGGCCTTTTAAAAGTAGTAAGCTCGTATCGGTAAAAATCGCGGGTGGTAGGTGGGTGAGGTATTTGGGCAATTTATGTTCTCGAAATACTTCATTTCATCTGATTGGCAGCTTTCAGGTTACCGTGTCTTCGTTAATGTTTAAGCACATGCTAAATCAGAACTTTATTTTGCATATTATATTTTTAAACAAACATATATATATATATATATAATTGAAACCACGTGGCCTTAGTACTGGGAAATTTATTGTAAGTGCTAAGGCATGCAATAATAAAGACTATAATTTTTGTAAAATCATCAGATTTTATTTCTGACTTAAATCATTTTTTATATTAACAATAATAATTAATAGTTTTGATAATATAATTATAATAATAATATTAATAATTTTCGTTGAAATTTATGACACGAATCCTTTAACTAATGTCTGTTATAGTTGAAATATTCTATAAAGCTCTGAAGTGTCATTTAACATAATATATTAATACCCTTAATTCTTCCAAAAATTGTTTGAGAATGTGACCGTTGACGCAGAGATGACTGCTATTTTCGGGAGGAAGGACAAACACCGTTGTAAATTTGGTTCCCTATCTCGGCGTAATATTATGATAAGATCATGTTATTTTCTGTTTTGTATTCAGCTGCCAAGTATTGAGGCATGATAGCCCAGGGGCTTAGCGCTCGCTGTAAATTTTACAGTACGCAAGCAACCCGATTTCGATCCTGGCCGGCACCAATGAAATTGATAATTGCAATTTTAAGTGTTTTACCACGTACTCGGCGGTCAAAAAAATATCGTAAGGAAACTGCACGTCTGAGAAATAAAAAAATATTTCGAAACAAGAGAAGTCTGCCAGCATGCATCGGGGCAATGCGGCGGACACTTATTTGCCCGTAAATCCATTCAAAAATGAGAGGATGCTGTAACTTTACTTTTACTTTATTCAGCTGCAAGTGACCAAGGACTGTAGTAGTCTTTTAATATTAGGTTCACTGCGAACTCCTTTATTACTCATGTATAATGAAGAAAATAAATTAACGTGATTAACATTAAAAAAAGACAAATAAAAATACAAACTTAATATATATATATATAGTTTAATAATAATACTTTTTTTTGTTCCAGACAATCACCATCAAATAGTACAAACATTATCAACGCAGCTTATAGCAATACTAGCTATAAAATTTTCTAGGCTCATTTTTTGCAATAAAATGTTTTCCTTGGATACAACTTACAGAACTTGCTTGTACTTACTTAAATAGTAATTGTCTTTTAATTACTGTAAATAGGTAATAATGTGGCTTGCGATGAAATAACTGCTAAGTAAGATTAGATAACTGTGAGATAAATTTAAATTAAAAGTAATTAGTGACTTGATTGTGTTTTAGCAAAAAAATAAACTGTTACACATCGCAACATTGACATTTGTGCACAGAATTTAAACTTTAATGTGTAAGTAGATTCAGGGAACTTTCTGTATTTTAGCAAATGTTTTTATTGCCTACGTTAATGAATGTTTCATGCGGTGAAATTAATGCTTTTTGTCAACTGTGATTTATTGTTTTATTGCTGTACATAGCTTAACACTAAAAATATCTGATTAAACCATCTATATGTATACAAATAATGTAAATGTAAATAGTAGTTGTTTTTATTAAAAAAATGCAAGTTGATAATTAAAAAGGCCTATGTTAGAATTTGACGCGATTATGGTAAAACTATAAAATATTGCATATAATTTGCTTCTGTTAACAAAATAAACCATAGAGCCCAATTTCAAACTTTCAGGAGATCCATTTTCTCGCCATAATTAACATAAGCATTAATGTTGGTTTTTTTCTTTGCGGGAGACTTCTGCAGTAGACCTATGATATATTAAATGTAGGGTTTCGATATACAAAGCTCTGTAATAATGGCAATGAAAGTTTGAAATTAAGTTTATTTGAAAACAGAACAAATTGTGTCCTAGGATAATATTAGTTTATACTTGATATTTAATAATATAATCATGTACAAAAATTGAAACGAAGTTATCACTATTGTACGTTGTATTAAATTAGCAATTAAATAGTTATATAATTAAAATGTATGTAAAATTAGAAGCATTGGTAACAGTAAATTTTTATGTCACACATATGAATGATATTTTGTTTGAAGTAATAAAATGGAATAAATGATATTGAATGTTTTATTTTTTTAAACTCAACCAACCAACAAAAACCAACAATTTGTTCAAATATTTGATCCGGCTGGGGTTCTAAATCAGAACTAGTACCTTAGCTATTAGTACATAGTACCAGATCTCTACAATTCGTCTCGATCTGTTATACACTGTCATTAACCTGTCAAAGTCCATTGCTGGACATGAACCTCTTCCAATGTAGGAAGGGTCGCCTTAGACCCCGCGTATGGCAACTGAATTGACGATAGCAGTACGCCCTTTCGTATATTCAATGCTGCTCCTCGTCTCCTTTAATGATATCTCGCGGCGACAGGATGGTTATACTTCCATTTATCGGAAGCCATGAGATCTTTACAGAGCTTTCCATAGTCATCTCTTACAATACCCATGAGATCAAATGGAGTTCACTTACGTCGTTACCACATGGCCAACTCGTAAGATTAAGCGTTTATTTAGATAATTTTCGTTGTTTTTTTTTTCAAATCAGTTTTATGTCATTTTTATCCTCATTTTATTTTTATAGAAGTGTACAGGAACGGGAGGCAGGTGCTCTTCAATGAATTTATTTATTGAACGTTTGTTGGTTATATTTAAGTCGTCTTATTGCTAACAGTGTGTATCAGGTAATAAACAAAATTTAATACAGACAGATCTTATAACTAATTGCACGACGTGCTGTGATTGGTTGCTAACAATGACGAGCTCTGATTCGTAGCTAAAAGTTTGGTGTTCCGGTGCGTCGCTAGGCGGCGTTAGAAGTCGCGCCAACATGCCGGCCGCCTTGGAAGCTCCAGCTTCCAATGATGTATCTACGTTGCCGCTTGATTGGAGATACCGCAGGCTGCATTCATGTTGTCGTCCTCTGCTGATGATACAGGCAGAGGGCAGATTTTCGAGAACGCTCGTTGTACAGGACCCGTAGCAGTTTGGATGGTGGCGACACGCGACACGCCGTCTTTTCCGGGGAAAATATGGGTAACTCTGCCCATACGCCATTTAAGGGGTGGTAAATTGTTCTCCTTAATAACGACAAGCGTGTTTAATGCTATGTCTTCACTGGTCGCCTTCCCCTTCGTTCTTGTCTGAAGTTCAGCAACATACTCTTGTGACCAGCGTTTCCAGAAGTGCTGTTTTATTTGTTCCACTCTTTGAAACCGTTTCAAGCTGTGAGTCCGTGCTTCGGTGAGGTCTCTGCAGGCTGGTGCAGTGAGTGGCCGGCCGATGAGGAAATGAGCTGGGCTTAGTGGACGAAGATCATGTGGATCTGAGGACATAGGACTTATAGGACGGGAGTTTAGGACTGCTTCGATCTGTGCCAACACAGTGCTGAACTCCTCGTATGTCAAGTTAGCGGTACCCACGACACGCTTAAGGTGGAACTTACATGATTTTACTCCTGCTTCCCACAATCCCCCAAAATGAGGAGCATAAGGGGGAATAAATTTAAATTCAATATTGTCAGTTGATAATCTATCAATTATTTGCTTTGAATTTCGCTCTAACATTTTGTTAATCTCTTTCATGGCTCCAATGAAAGTTCTACCGTTATCTGAGAAAATTTGAGCTGGTTTACCTCGTCGTGAGATAAATCTTTTAAGTGCTAATATAAATTCTTGAGCAGCTAACGTACTGACAAGTTCTAGATGAATGGCCCGGGTAACAAAACAAACGAATATGCAAATATAGCCCTTTTCCAATTTAGCTCCCCTTCCTTTGCGACTCAGTACGTTTATGGGACCCGCATAATCCACTCCACATCGAATGAATGGGAAACCAGGTTCTATTCGTTCAGACGGAAGGTTGCCCATGATTGGCGTTAGGGTTTTACCTTTCATTCGAGTGCAGCGGACACATTGGTGGACAACCTTTCTAGCTAGGTTTCTACCCCCTAACGGCCACCAATTCTCACGCACGGTGGCCAATAGCAGCTGGGGACCAGCATGAAGAAGCTCTTTGTGTTGATGTTGAAACAACAATTGTGTGAAGTTGTGTTTACTTGATAAAAGTATCGGGTGCTTCTTGTCGTAATGAAAGTCAGGCGAGTTACTAAGACGGCCACCTACTCTAATTATATCCCTTTCATCTAGAAATATATTAAGCCTAGAAATCGAACCTGAAGTTTTTAAAGGTAAGTTATGTTTTAACTTATCATATTCCATCGGAAACGATTCGCGTTGAGCAAGACGCGCTAACGACTGTAAGGAGTCATTCAATTCGTCTACTGATAACGGCCCCTGTGTACGATCTTTCTTTGGTGTGCGTAAGTTATGTATGTATCGCAACAGGTAAGCGCCGGCGCGCACGATACGCTGATAAGAACGAAACCTTTCAAAATTAATAATTTTATTCTTTGTTACATCACAAACCATAACCGTTGTCGTTTGTGATTTTAGTTCTGGTAAGTCGGAGTGTGTAGTCGAAGATTGCTGTGACCATGCCGACTCAGAATTTTTTTAAGAACTCAGGTCCGCTCCACCACAGATTACTGTCAATGAGTACATCAAGACTAAGACCCCGCGAGACCAGATCCGCTGGGTTATTTTTGGTTCCTACATGTAACCATAACGCATTACTTGTTATTTCATTAATCTCCACTATTCTATTTTGAACGAATGTTTTTAACGAATGTGGTGACATACGTAGCCATCCAAGGACAATAGTTGAGTCTGTCCAAAAGTAAATTTTGTGGAAATTAACACGCAATGACTCGATAATTTTCCTATATAATCGTGCGCCTATTAAAGCCCCGCACAGTTCTAATCGGGGTATGCTGACTGGTTTAATTGGTGCAACTTTACTCTTTGCACACAATAATCTAACAGTCACCGATGAGTCATCAGAGTAGGTGCGAACATATGCGCATGCACCATACGCACTCTGCGACGCGTCCGTGAATACGTGTAATTCTATAAACTGTGTGTGTGCGCTCATAACATGACGCGGAATACGTAGGTTATGCAAATATTGAAGTGTGTCAATAAATTTTTCCCAGGATAAAGCAACATCACTGGGAACGGGATCATCCCAATTTATCTTGCACAACCACACTTTTTGCATCAATATTTTAGCTACTACGACAGCCGGTGTTAAAATTCCTAGAGGATCGTATATTTGTGCGATTATCGACAACATTGTACGTTTATTTAGTAAATTCGGTCTAACTACTCGTGTGGTAAAATGAAGTTCATCACTTTTATTATACCAACCCACTCCTAAAGTCTTAGTTTGGGAATGTTCTCCTAATGACAAGTCTTTAGATATGTCGTGGTCACTGATATCAACGTTAAACAACCACTTACGCAACGGTAAACAAGCCGAGTTTAAAGTATTTCGTAACTTCTCACAGGTATCGAGTAAGCTATTTAAATTATTGTCACCTAGGATGACGTCATCAACGAAAAAATCCTCTCGGATTACTCTCGCAACCTGCTGATCCTTACATTCCAGCGCAAGCTGACGTAAACATCTCATACTAAGGTATGGCGCAGACGCAGTGCCATACGTCACGGTGTTAAGGCGATATACACGTATTGGGTCCGACGGAGGTTTACGCCATAATATCAATTGTAAATCTCTTTGATCTGGTTGTACAAGAAAATTCCGAAACATTTTCTCAACGTCCGCACAACCCACGTATTTATATTGCCTAAAGCGTAATAAAATGCTAAAAATGTCATTCTGAAGTGGTGGACCAATATGTTGAATATCGTTCAACGACTTACCGGACGACGTCGCTGCGCTTGCATCGAAAACAGTGCGCAGTTTAGTCGTACTGCTATTTTCGTTAATAACGCCATGATGCGGCAAAAAATAGTGGGGTGACTCATAAGTTTCAACGCAACTCATATGACCGAGCCTTTCATATTCCCCCATAAAATCTACGTATTTTTCCCGAAATTGTGGCGAACGAGCGAATTTTCGTTCTAACGACAACAAACGTTTTTCAGCCGTTGTGTAACTGTCTCCGAGCACATCAGCTGATTCCTTTAAAGGAATGCGTACGGAAAACCTACCATCTTCCATACGTTTTGTCGTTTTGACAAAAATGTCTTCGCACGCACGTTCGTCAGCACTAAGGATGTTTTTATTAACGTTATTGTTTATCTCTTCGAGTTCCCAAAATAATTTCAACTGTGTGTCAATTGTTTGGGAGAAATTACATTGCACACTCTTAACGGGAAGTGGGTTATTACGTAAAGGTCCCGACATTATCCAACCCAATTTTGTATTTTGTAAATAAGGTCCTTTATTCAACTTAATTTTGCCATCACACAATAATTCCCAGAACTTATCCGCGCCTATCAGTATATCGATGTCTGACGGTGAGTGAAAGTTCGGATCCGCAAGTTGAATATTATCAGGTAAACTCATATTATTTACATCGACACTAAATGTGGGTAATTGATTTGTAATGCACGGCAACACTAAACAATCAATGTTCATACAAAACGAATTTAACCTTGAACGTAATTTTATTTTACAAATGTGGGTGGACTGCGAAATTATTTGACCTACCCCAGCAATGTGATAAGTGGACTGTATTAACGGTGTATTTAATGTTTCACATAACGATTTCTTTATGAAACAATGTTGACTACCATTATCTAGCAGAATGCGTACAGTGTGATATTTGTTATTATAATCTGCTATGTCCACTAACGCTGTGGACAGCAAAACGTTGGGTAATAACGAATATTCCTGATTACTGTTTTGCGATTCTGAATGGTTAGCCGTAACGTGTAATGATGACGAGACAGTGGAGACGTTAGCGGTGACCGGCTGTGCTGATGCACTCGACTCGCTCACCTGTGATGCGCCGTCTACCTGCCCATCAATGTGAAGCAAACTGTTGTGCCTTTTATCACACAACCTACATGGCCCAAACTTGCATTCGTCAAGTGGGTGGGTTGCGCGTAAACAATTGATGCACAGCTGATGCGTTTTAACTATCTTATTCCTTTCTTGGATAGACGAATTAAGAAACCTTGTACAGGAATAAATTGCGTGATTACCATGACACATCACACACACGCGGCTTTGTTTTAGTTTCGTATTACCCTTATTGTTATTGTTAGTAACGTTCGTAGCAACATGAGTATGTGTATATTGTTTCTTAGAGCGCGTTTGTTCGCCGCCTTTGTTCTCGTGGGATTTGTTATGGTTGACTTTTATCATTTCTAAAACGTCGGCGCGGTCCTTAAGAAATTTAAGTAAGTCATCCAGTTTCAAAGCTGACCTCGATTCAATTAACGAACTAGACGTACCTTGAAAATCTTCCCATTCGCGTTCAATGGCCTGATCTAATTTGGAAACGACCATGTAAATGATTAAAGTGTCCCATGAATCTGTTGGTTCACCTAACGTTTTAAGGGCACGCAAATTTCTCAAAACAATATCTATTAAGTTCCTAATCTGGGAAGCGGACTCTTTATTTAACGATGGAATTTTAAATAATGCCTTCACATGATTATGAACCAATAGTCGCGGATTATTAAATCTATTCTCTAATAGCTCCCATGCGTGATAGTAGTTGTTAGCCGTAAATTCTAATGCACCTATGACGTGTGCCGCGGTACCGGTTAATGACGACTTTAAATAATGAAATTTTTGAAAAGGACCTAAATCATCGCGATCATGAATCATACTAACGTAAGAATTTTTAAACTCTAGCCAGCAATCGTATGAACCGTCAAAGGAAGGTATTTTAATATCGGGTAACTTTATGCCTATCGGCTTACATGTTGAAACACTAGACTTGTCAGCTACTTCCTTTCTCAATAAAAGTTTTGCAGAAGCTACAGCACAATAAAATTGATTTTCGAAACGATCTCTCTCTTCCAGCTGTTTTACAAGATCGAGATCTTCCGCTACCTCTTCTTCAATTTTAGTCTGTATTTCACTATACATCTCTATCAAACTCGAAGTACTCTCGACACGTAAATTTAATTCTAATGACTGTTGTTCAGTCAAGGGTAAAGTGAACTTTTTAACATAATTTTCAAACAGAGTTAATCGACCTTTTAAAACTCCTCTTTTCTTAATTAAATCTGACAATTTGGGCTCACTCATTTTGGGATTTAAGGAAATCAAGAGTACTTACAGTTGCCAATTTGTATATGCGTGCGAACCAAGGTGGGTGCCGTTGCGCAGGTAGGTACCGCCACTTGAGCACTGGAAATGGAATATCAGCACGAAATCAACACCTATCGAAGGATGAGATGGGGAAACGGACGGGAAGTTCAAACCTGCCACTCCTGTCTGTCGATGCCTTAACGTTGCAGCTCTTCGCTCGATACGTGAATCTCCTCTTCGTATTTTGATGCGACGAATCTTCGGAGATTCCAAGCTTGAACTCCTTATTCGGCTCGATAGGACCACTTTATGTACAGGAACGGGAGGCAGGTGCTCTTCAATGAATTGATTTATTGAACGTTTGTTGGTTATATTTAAGTCGTCTTATTGCTAACAGTGTGTATCAGGTAATAAACAAAATTTAATACAGACAGATCTTATAACTAATTGCACGACGTGCTGTGATTGGTTGCTAACAATGACGAGCTCTGATTCGTAGCTAAAAGTTTGGTATTCCGGTGCGTCGCTAGGCGGCGTTAGAAGTCGCGCCAACAGAAGATATATAGACAAACGAGCACGTGGCTCACCTGATGATAAGTGATTACCGCCGCCCATTAACAACCGCAACATCTGGAGAATTGGAGGTGCGTTGCCAGCCTTTTAGAAAGGAGTAAGCTCTTTTTTTTAAAGGTCTCTACTACGTATCCGTCCGGAAAAATCACCAATAGTAAGCATCTCCACAGAGAAGTTCTACGAGGAAAAACACTCCTAGTAAAACGCACAGTGGTGAACCGCCAAACATCCAGCATTGGGACAAACAAGCATGTGGCAGATGTTGGGGATGGTATCGTAAATTTTGACGTGATGTGCGTTCGTAAAACTGGGCGACTGGAATTAATCTGAACAATTCCTCAGAGCAATACCCGTGGTAGATGCGATAATTTCTGATACTCACCTTTCTAGTAAGTATGTGTGTTTCCATTTCAGCCTTTCAAAAGTCGACTTCTGAACATAGACCCTCGAAGATTGTTCATAGAATGGATTTTTAGTGGTTATTAGAAAACCTGGTTTGTTCTCCGCCGTTGCCGGAATTAACGGGATGATGTGTAGTAGATATTATAACACCGCACCGCAACCGCAATTGTTTGTAATCAGAAAGGTCAGATACAATTATAGTTGTATGTAATCAAAAAGAAGCTGCTGTTTATATTTTGTTGCGGATTTCCTCCATCGCCTCTTATGAAATCTACTAGACGACATGGAATAGTGCATTCTCTTACGTCACCACTACACGGCACAAATTTAATTAAGTAAATTAAAACGTCGTTATTAATCTTAATTCTTTTAAATCGATCGGATAGAATAACAGCAAACAATTTGAAAATTTGAAGTTTATTACCACATTGGTCTTATATGCTGGTTAAACTTCTGCCTAAGTTAATATTTGTTCTAAACGTGTGTTCCCATGTGGATGTTTGCTAACTATCCCTATGTATCTAAGAACTAAATCTTATGATCATTATCGCTAAACAAAGATTCTTATAAACTACGATGTACCTTAGCGTCAAAAGTTACAATGATCAACATAATCATAATTACAGCACTTCATAACTTCGCTGCTAATCAAAGGCCTGGGCCATCTGTGTCTTCAGAAGAGGGCATTCTACACTTGGATCAGTACGAGTCTATCACTCGTACGGTCGCCATTTTCTTCTTCAACTTGACTTACAGCAAATCAAACGAATTTGCTATAACGTTGGCAAAAACAAGGTGGTTAATGTACTGTATGATGATACTGATTAAAAAGATTTATCTGAGATTTAAAAACACAAATATACGATTGTATAGTACCTTTCCAGTCTAGTAGCATTGAAAACATCTTTCAATGTAGCGTTGACGATTATTAGGGATATAACATCACCCTGTCTTACACCTCTCTGCAGAGTTACAACAATATCACGACGAATAAGTTGCAGGTCCCAATCCCAGCTGAGAAACGACGACCGATGGACAAAAAAGGGTCTCAGTTAGTAGGTAGTAGCTTTACCTACAGGTAAAGTGTAGGCCGCTCCTCTCTTACTAGATAGAGTGACGACTTGGTAAGAGATGTAGAAAGTAGATCGGACTCAGGACCGTAATTTGTGGCGGTTCTTAGGGATTTCTATGTTCAGTAGTGAACTTATTGTTGCGCGCCACAGTTGATGGCACTAGCGCCATCTGGTATCAAGTATCAGAAACAGGAGTGTCAAGATCTTTCTGGAACTCTCCCAACAGCGCATCTAGTAACAAATAGAAGAACTAAGCTTAACTTTCTAGAAGAAAGCCCCACACTCGAACTTTCTGCGCCTTGTCGGTCGGGGCCCGTATTTGCTGGAATATTCTGGATGTTTCGATAGAAGAGCTCTATATAAAGCCGTTGATAGCCGCGATCGGGGCAGTATTGAATTTGGCGATACGAGCGAAGCTTCGGAGCGAAATAAAGTGAACTAAAAGTGATTAGTGTGATTAATTATTAGTGTTTTTTTAAGCTTTAATTTGTGTTCGGTAATTAAAGTGTTAATTTTGGTAATTCAATCGGCAGTTTTTACTGTCACGAACCCTAAGCTCATAACATTATAAATCGCTATAATGTTGAACATGAATCATAAATCCAACTTTAGTAAAAATTATTAAATTGATTTATTACAAAGATTGAAAAAAAAAACGCTGTGATGGAATTCCATTCAATTATTATGAAGAGACGAAATTTTAGAACAATCCAAACAATAAAACTAACTATTTATCGAAATACTAATACATTACGTCACACATTTCATTTACATTTATAACTAGGTAATAAAAATAACGTTTCTTCACAAGCTAAAATAAAACGTGAACACTGTTTTAGAACTCCATTCGATTATTAAAGAAAGACAAAATTTTAAAACAACCCAAGCAATAAAACCAACTATTCACTACTCATGCAAGTAACAAATGGTATACCGTCACACATTTAAATTTTATATATAACTAGCTGAGCCGGCGATTTCGTTCACCTGTGATGTAAATGATATAAATTATTGATAATTTGAGATTTTCGAAAACTGCTACTAAAAACCCGTAGCGGTGTGCCAGAGGCTGTTTATTTTTTTTATGGAGAAAAGAAAAATAATTTTATTTTTTTAAATCCAAAAACGGGTGTAAATAATTTGAAATTAAAGTAATAATTATTATTAGGAATGATTTCAGAAAATTCCACCCCTGAGAGGATAAAATTGGATGTTACTGTTGGTATTGGTGTTTTTAATTTACTCTCTAACTCGAAACTTACAAAAATCTCTAATAAAATAAATAAATACGTATTTTACGACGTTTAAAAACATATAGGCAATAAACGGTTTTTTTTTTAATTTAAAACTGGTGAAAATACTCCTGAATAAAAAGAATGAAATATGCGTTTTTTCCCACAAATTCTTAAAAAAAACCTTATTTAGACGTAACCTTTCTTACACAACGCACACTGCTGGACGCAGTAGCGTAAGATTTCTTTTATTACATAGGCATCAATTATGAAAGAATTTTAGAATATTCAAACCCTTAGAGGGTGAAACTGGGGGTGTGATAATTTGTGTGACACACTTTGCTTTAAGGCGCGATTTCATACTTAAGTGGTGAAAAGTTATTAAATGATTGTTGTAATTTAAAACTTGGTGCAATTGCAGTTGGATTACAATAATGAAATACGCCTTTTTTAATGTTCTGAAATCTAACCATAAAATGTTATGACGGTGGTTGTCAGTCTGGTTGACAATCTTTGCGTGAAGAAAATTATTTTTTTTAATGAAAGTTGGCAGGGATACCTTTGAAACGAAATTATGATAATTATAGATAGTATTATATCATTTGAAACTTTACTAAAGCTACCCCTTCAATGGATGATTAATAAAAATTTATATTTAGGCTTTTCGTTAAATATTTATAGAATTTTAAACAAAGAAGGTAATATCCCCTTTATGAAAATTTGTTTTTCAATAAAGGGGATATTACATTCGATGAATATATATATATATATATATATATATATATTATTTAAGCTTTAGATAAAAAACTAAAGCTGAGATCCATAGACCGTACTTTGACTTTGCTCAGATTTTACTTACGAAAAACTTAGCTGAGTATATGCTTGGCATAATATTTGATTCTTAATTTATAATTGTATCGGGCTAAGTACGTTTCCCTCTCATCGAACTTCGGTCTTCGGTAAAGTGCCCGGTCTATTGCCTCTTCGCTTTCCTGGACAATCGGGCTTCGTTAACGTTGCTACAGATATCTTAGTAACAAATTTTTAAGGACGCCCCTTGTAAGAATATTGTTTTTTCTACTCTGTTCTTTGCTATGTGTTGGTATCCTAAATAAGGAGTAAAATATAAAGGTTTGTCTATCTATCTATCATTATTTCTCGTAGGGTCAGAAGTGCAGTATCATTTTATAAAACATTTTTTTTACATATTTAACCACGCATTTAGTTTACCACAACAAACCTTAGTTTAAAATCTTTGACATTAGGTCTAATCTATGACACAATGCCTCAGTAAGCATGTTTGCTGTAAAGTATCCGAAAATTTGGATATATAAAAATAAGTTAATTAAGAAAATAAAGACTAGTTTCGTTCAGTTTGTAGTGTTTCTGTTCCGTCATTTTCACTACCCTCCATTATGGATATACGCGTGACATAAATATAATTACGAGTACTGAAAATCACATTAATCCTTTTATGATCAATATTTATCAAGCTTAAATATTTCAAGTAATATATTGTATATTCCTCCTAGAGTTATAACAAAATTGCGATTAATTGGACATTGGTATTTAGGAATTGTTATATTATACTGTTTAATAAAAGCTACAAACAAAATGTTGTACACATTCGCGTCACCCGAAAAATTTCGTTCATATCTACGAAATGTTATAACCCATTATAAAGGCTATTTCTTGTCTATTCTTCTGACAACCGTCTCCTATTAAAATAGTTTAACGCGTACGTTGCTTTCACATACACTACTACAATTACTATTACCGTCACTACTATTTATTTATTTATTTAATCTTTATTGTTAACACCTTCGTAATAAAAGTAACAAAGACGAACTTAATGCCTATGCGGCATTCTCTGCCAGTCAATCCGTGGATTGATGAGATTTTGTGATAGGACATACGTAGGTAACTCTATAAGTTTTGAGATGCTCGAAATATTCTAGCTAGTTAGAGCCGTGGTAGCTCAGATGGTTAGAGCTCGCTGTAAATTTCACACTACGTTAGCAAACCGGGTTCGATCCCCGCCGGCACCAATGAAATTGTTAATTGCAATTTTAAGTGCTGATTTACCACGTGCTTGGCGGTGAAGGAAAACATCGTGAGGAAACCTGCATGTCTGAGAAATAAGAAAAAAAATATTTTGAAGACATGTGAAGTTCGCCAACACGCATTGGGGCAGCGCGGCGGACACTTCCTTGCCCTAAAACCCTTTCAGAAATGAGGGGAGGCCTGTGCCCAGCAGTGGGACGTATATAGGCTGTAACTTTAACTTTACCTTTAACTGGTGTTGAAACTCTAAGTCACCTGCACTACAGCCCTGACTTAGGTCCTTGTGATTTCTTTTTGTTCCCAAGAGTCAAAGAAAAAATAAAAAGCAAGTTTTTTTCAAGCACCGAACAGTCCGTGGTTGCCTACGAAGAAGCGATTTCCGACCTGTCAGATCAAGACTGGCAAAAGTGTTTTCAGTTGGTTTGGGTGAATGGAAGTTTGTATAGAGCATGATGGAGAAAATTTTGAAAAGATGTAAAATAAATATTGATAGTATCTAGAATACGTTTTGTATATCTCAAAACATATTGAGTGTCCTACGTAGTGTATGAAAATATACAAAAAAACGTGTAAGATACATAGATATAATATATAAGTTACATATTATGATAGTTAAATACATACATATATTAAAATTGCATACATCAAAATATATCATCATCATTATTATCATCCAACATCGCTTTGTTTCTAAAATAAGTCATGTACCAACTTTTACAACTATCTTACTTACTTGCCCTTCTTCTCACGTTTTCGGGCAAGGAGTACCAGAGTAATGTTGTGTGAATAGAAAATGAATTATTGGTGAACCCAGTGAAATGAGATGGAATACTATCTAATCAAGGGTTGTTATTATTTTCCAAGATTTTTTTATTCACGTCTCTTCATGATTCCATTGATAAACCTAGACTTCTACCATGGATTACCCAAAATACGCTCCTGAGTAATCTGACATGTTCCTGATAATAGTTCAATAAAAAAAATGCGTTTGCTAATTAGCTTGCCAAGCTTGGCAAAGATGGCCCATGCTCCATTTACGAGAGTTACAAATGGCTCGCAGATGCCGTATTACGATCAACATCATAAATGAAAACATTAAATTTAAAAGTTGTTAATATTTTTGTAAATATTGGTCTTCAATTTTGACCACGACAATAACTATAAGCTTATCTACTGCATTGTATTGATCAGGATATAAAATTCGTAGCAAGCTGAGTTTCAGTATAGATAACGAGGAAGTCATTCATCAGTATTGAAAATTTATTACTATCTTTACAAACAACAGTAATAAAACATCCATTAATCTTTTTCATAGTGCTATGAACAAGGCATTAATTATATATTTGAAGTACAGACGGTCTTTAAAAGCTATAACTCAGCTGTAGCTAAAATTAATTTCCAGTTGGAAAATTTTACGTTGACTTTTATTACGCAGTCAAAAAGAAAAGAAAGTTTAAATTCACGAACTAAAAAAAAACGAATTGACAAAATGTAAACAAACTATGTACTTCTAGTGTGACTTATTGCCATCGTAAAATTTAATGCCTAACAAAAATTAAATTCTCGTATACTGAACAAAAGACTAGTTTCGTTCAGTTTGTAGTGTTTCTGTTCCGTCATTTTCACTACCATCCATTATGGATATACGCGTGACATAAATATAATTACGAGTACTGAAAATCACATTAATCCTTTTATGATCAATATTTATCAAGCTTAAATATTTCAAGTAATATATTGTATATTCCTCCTAGAGTTATAACAAAATTGCGATTAATTGGACATTGGTATTTAGGAATTGTTATATTATACTGTTTAATAAAAGCTACAAACAAAATGTTGTACACATTTGCGTCACCCGAATAATTTCGTTCATATCTACGAAATGTTATAACCCATTATAAAGGCTATTTCTTGTCTATTCTTCTGACAGCCGTCTGCTATTAAAATAGTTTAACGCGTACGTTGCTTTCACATACACTACTACAATTACTATTACCGTCACTACTATTTATTTATTTATTTAATCTTTATTGTTAACACCTTCGTAATAAAAGTAACAAAGACGAACTTAATGCCTATGCGGCATTCTCTGCCAGTCAATCCGTGGATTGATGAGATTTTGTGATAGGACATACGTAGGTAACTCTATAAGTTTTGAGATGCTCGAAATATTCTAGCTAGTTAGAGCCGTGGTAGCTCAGATGGTTAGCGCTCGCTGTAAATTTCACAGTACGCTAGCAAACCGGGTTCGATCCCCGCCGGCACCAATGAAATTGTTAATTGCAATTTTAAGTGCTGATTTACCACGTGCTTGGCGGTGAAGGAAAACATCGTGAGGAAACCTGCATGTCTGAGAAATAAGAAAAAAATATTTTGAAGACATGTGAAGTTCGCCAACACGCATTGGGGCAGCGCGGCGGACACTTCCTTGCCCTAAAACCCTCTCAGAAATGAGGGGAGGCCTGTGCCCAGCAGTGGGACGTATATAGGCTGTAACTTTAACTTTACCTTTAACTGGTGTTGGAACTCTAAGTCACCTGCACTACAGCCCTGACTAAGGTCCTTGTGATTTCTTTTTGTTCCCAACAGTCAAAGAAAAAATAAAAAGCAAGTTTTTTTCAAGCACCGAACAGTCCGTGGTTGCCTACGAAGAAGCGATTTCCGACCTGTCAGATCAAGACTGGCAAAAGTGTTTTCAGAGTTGGTTTAGGTGCATGGAAGTTTGTATAGAGCATGATGGAGATAATTTTGAAAAGATGTAAAATAAATATTGATAGTATCTAGAATACGTTTTGTATATCTCAAAACATATTGAGTGTCCTACGTAGTGTATGAAAATATACAAAAAAAACGTGTAAGATACATAGATATAATATATACGTTACATATTATGATAGTTAAATACATACATATATTAAAATTGCATACACCAAAATATATCATCATCATTATTATCATCCAACATCGCTTTGTTTCTAAAATAAGTCATGTACCAACTTTTACAACTATCTTACTTACTTGCCCTTCTTCTCACGTTTTCGGGCAAGGAGTACCAGAGTAATGTTGTGTGTATAGAAAATGAATTATTGGTGAACCCAGTGAAATGAGATGGAATACTATCTATCAAGGGTTGTTATTATTTTCCAAGACTTTTTTATTCACTTCTCTTCATGATTCCATTGATAAACCTAGACTTCTACCATGGATTACCCAAAATACGCTCCTGAGTCATCTGACATGTTCCTGATAATAGTTCAATAAAAAAATACGTTTGCTAATTAGCTTGCCAAGCTTGGCAAAGATGGCCCATGCTCCATTTACGAGAGTTACAAATGGCTCGCAGATGCCGTACTACGTTCAACATCATAAATGAAAACATTAAATTCAAAAGTTGTTAATATTTTTGTAAATATTGGTCTTCAATTTTGACCACGACAATAACTATAAGCTTATCTAATGCATTGTATTGATCAGGATATAAAATTCGTAGCAAGCTGAGTTTCAGTATAGATAACGAGGAAGTCATTCATCAGTATTGAAAATTTATTACTATCTTTACAAACAACAGTAATAAAACATCCATTAATGTTTTTCATAGTGCTATGAACAAGGCATTAATTATATATTTGAAGTACAGACGGTCTTTAAAAGCTATAACTCAGCTGTAGCTAAAATTAATTTCCAGTTGGAAAATTTTACGTTGACTTTTATTACGCAGTAAAAAAGAAAAGAAAGTTTAAATTCACGAACTAAAAAAAAACGAATTGACAAAATGTAAACAAACTATGTACTTCTAGTGTGACTTATTGCCATCGTAAAATTTAATGCCTAACAAAAATTAAATTCTCGTATACTGAACAAAACGTGCGAATCGAAATCCACCGTTGACGATTTATTCAATGTAATGTTAATATTACCCAGAACTTTTATGACATCTGAATTTTCGGTATTATAACAACTAATAATATTTTTATGGCCCTGTCTGGTGTATGTCTTAGTATTCACTTCATACACGACTTGGTTTACGCTTCCTACAGCCGACGTTGTGGAATTGATTGCGAAATCTAATAATACCGGCATTCAATTTCGAATTTCGAATATATGTAAATAGTTGGCATTTACCCAAAAAAGTTCATTTTTAAACAGATGTGTTAACATAAGAGTTGTAATTACATGAAATTTAGTAAAAATATCCCTTAACTAATAATTTTATGTTGTGGCCATGTATTAATTACGCGTGTATCTAATTTTACAGAACTAATTATCCATCCCTTCTATTACCAAAAATTTATAGGAATTTAAAATATTTACTCATGAATTCAGTTTCTATGAATAATCTCTTTATGAACTGTATATCTTCCTCATCAAATTTGGATGTGCATTGAGTTAAAAGTTTTAATCCATGATCCTCACTTTTGGACACGGAGGACTTTCAATTAAGCGAGTCGTTGTAATCTACCCCTTAGAATTATCCCTGTGTTTGCACATACGCTTGAAATACTATAATATCACCTGCATAGTGTATAAATTCGATAGTATTCGAAATTATCAGCATCATTTTCATCATCATGGGAAATATTATAGTGTGGCATGTGTAAATATAAAATATTGTATTTAGATAAATTTATGATTTCGTTTTTCATTATTGAAACCAGTCTATCGAAAACATTAAATTATTCGTGGGAAAACAACTTAACACTATAATAATTTTCTTGTTATTCGTATCTGTGCCAATTGACACAAACTAATTTAGTTACAAAGTTCAATGTTTGTGTTCTAAGTTAAGCAAACCGACATAAATGTATTTTTAATATTTTATTTAAAACATAGGTTTTCCCGACATGTATGTGAATACTATGTTACATAAAAACTTTCATCTACCGTCGAATATGCAGATGAGATTTTGTCTTAGAAGACTTAGACAGAATGTCTGGTTATTCCAATAAAAATGGTTTCGGTTTCTCGATACTTGTTATTCGTAACGCAGCATGCATGCATTTTATTTTTATTCTAGAATTTATGTAGGTATAAGAATCCATGTGCCGTAGTGCATGGATTGTAAGCTAGTTTTAAACCTGGCTTCTATAAAATTTCACTGCATAACAGAATCGTCAACAAAATTTTAGAAGCTAGTTTTTGCGGAATTTTTTAATTTATGATCTCATAACGTCGCAACGACATAACAACTTAATGTTCTTGTTCATCATCAGCTCATAAAAGTTTGAGACTACAAATTTGCCTTAATCATCACGCTTGGCTGGTAAATTGACGGCCCTGGAGACGTCGCACCTTGCTGCGCACCACCTGCTATTTGTCGCAATCACTATGGGTATTTACAACTGGCGTAAAGCAGTCGATGCTCTTCCCAAAAAAATTCAACCTATATTTGAACAGCTTCAAGAGCGGACAATATAAACTTTCTGAATGTTGCAAACTTCGTTGCGAGTACAGATGCAATTGTGGCCACAGTTTGACTAATCTTATTTAAGTCCTGCTGAAACTCATTCATACGATTATGTGAAGAGTTCTGACTTGGCTGAGAGTGATCCTTTGAAGGCTTCCATAGTTTAATGCAGTGTTAGTAAATTAAGGAAAATATATAACATGTAATCAAGGCTGATAAACAAATAATTTTTACATATATAACTCGTTAAAATATTCTAATTTCTATTTTTAAAATATAAATTGCGCGAGACTGATTAAAACTATTTAATTGTATTTAAATAATTAGTATATATAATAAATAGTAATTGTATTTAAATAATTAGTTAATTGAGCAAGTGGATGAGTTTGTGTATTTGGGATGTGTATTTAGCAGGGATGGTCGATATGTTAAGGATATAGAACGACGAGTAAATGCAGGGAATAGAGTAAATGACGCATTGCACTCTATTATGAAGAACCAGAATATGTCAAAAAAGGCACGTATGGTAATTCATAATGCTGTGTTAGTCCCTACTTTAATGTACGGTGTATAGTGAAAGCTGGGTGTGGCAGAAGAAGCACGAAAGTAGAATAAATGCTGTAGAAATGCGGTCTTTAAGGAGTATGCTAGTGTTGAATCTGAATGACAGGGTTGAAAATTGCGTGATAAGAGATAAATATGGTATGCAAAATGATGTTGTGACCAGGATTAAGAAAGGAATGCTTCAATGGTTTGGTCATGTAGAAAGAATGAACGAGGAAAGAGTGACAAAGCAAATTTATATGGCAGATGTGAATGGCAGAGTCGGGAAGGGACGCCCTAGAAAAAAGTTTATCGACCAAATTGGCGATATTTTGAAAATCGGTTAAGGGTACTTCTAACGTGGCCCACGTTAGAAGTACCCTTAACCGACGAGCATGTATGCCTAGATATATGGATGTAAAGAAGGCGAAAGAGGTATGTCAGGATCGTGCTAAATGGAAGTCCGTAGTCTCTGCCTACCCCTCTGGGTGACAGGCATGAGTGTTTATGTTATTATGTTATGTATGATTAAAAACATGTGTTACTTATTTCACTCCTACCCACGGAAAAAGCTGAACATAGGTCTCTCCCATTGATCGCCTGATAGTGGGAATATTTTTCATAGGTGCCATGTGTGGCAAGCGGGTTGCCAACCACATATTTTTATTTTTAGTCGTTATTAAGATCTCGTGGCTGCATTCCTCCTGATTTATTTTACTCTGTTGCCTCTTACGACACCCACGAGATGATACAGGGAATTGGATATTCTTGCGCACTGGTAATATTTAAAAATAACAATTACAAGTAGACTCCAACAAAAAGTAATAACTAATAATTTATTTTGTTACCTGCATTACTTACAAAGAAATGAAAGAAGTGTTTTCAGTCCTGCTTACAGAATCAAAATTAGTAGAATATATAAGGCTTTACCGGGGCGTTAAATTAAACGTTTCTATTATACTAATTTGTAGGGTGACATCAATGTCGTACGTCACATCACTGGGATAGCGGCAATGTATCTATGAGTTTGGAAGTACAATCAATCACTGGACTTAATTCAGTTACGGAAAGAGAAAAATCCGTAGCATTTTTTGGATGTTAAATCATTTTCTTCATCATTATTCCTTATTTCTTCTTCTGTTGCACACATTGACAGCATATCAAAATTCCATTGCTGAACATCCTCCCACAGAGATAGCCTCAGATGGGGATATATTTGCCGTGGTGATACTATTAGCAGACAGGTTAACAACCCCATTTTTTCAAATTTAAATCTGTTATCAGAAACCATCTCCTGTTACATTTTCCTCTGTATGAAAAAGTCCGATAGCTTAGATATTTTACAAATAATGGCGGCAGTTAAGGTTAAGATAATCTACCACCCCATTTCATCCCGTGGGTGTCGTAAACGGTTACTATGGAAAATGTCTGAAAGATCTTCCGATCCGATAGATGATGGAATAAATTAATTTTTACGCCAGGTGTAAATACCCAATATACAGATTGATTGCGGCAAATAGCATCAAAGGTGCAACGTCTCCATGGGTCGTCAATTCGCCTGCCAAGCATGACGGCTTTAAGGTGTACGTTAAGGCGAATTCGAAGTTTCAAACTTTTATGCGCTGATGGTGTACAAGAACATAAGTTATTAGATCATAAATTTGAATTACGTAAAAAGTGGCTACTAATATTTTGTTGATGATTCTGTTATGCAGTGAAATTTTGTAGAAGCAAAAGTGAAAACTAGCTTACAATCCAACCACCGTGGCCCATAGATACTTATACTTACATTAATTCTAGAGTAAAAATAAAATGCATGTTATGTCTGCACACGTATGGGTCGGCATCACATTAAATGGGACACAGTTTCACAGAATACCATCGTGAAATTGCTACTACGTTTCGTATAACAAGTATCGAGAAACGGAAACCATTTTTAGTGGAATAACCAGACATTCTATCCAAGTCTTCAAAGACAAAATCTCATCTGCATATTCAACGACAGATGAAGATTTTTACGGAACACAGCATTCACATACCAAGTGTTCGTTTATCACAACTTGAAAAATAAAATAAATTTCCGCAGCCAATCCTGCGCGAAATTCTGTATATATGTATTTTTTTTAATTTATTAAAAAAGTGTTAAGAAATAAATAAGCAATAATATTTTGCTTACTTTTTTCTTAACAAACAATTATTTTGGTCTGATTTATTAAATTGCACAAGTCGAACGTGATGTAAGTGAGGTTGCGTTTTACTATCGACTTACGTTCACGCTAATAACTATAGAATGTAATGAAATTTGATAGTTTTATTCATTATTTGTTCAATTATATTTATCTTTTCTTGATATCCAATGAAAAGTTTTGTATTGTCTTAGCCCATAGACATATTTAATATCATGATTATACTGCCGCAAGGGAATGGCGTAATAACTTTTGGCCGCGGCTTTGCGGGTTAGGTTCGAACTCCGTAGGGAGCAAAAATTTTATGGCCTACAAATAATTATTTTGAAATCTAGATTTGTGCTTGTGCGATATATAAATGTAAATCGCTTTCACGATACAAGACTAAATTCTACTAGTAACCCCAATCTTTAAAAAAAAAGGTTGTCTAAATTCCGTACGTAATAAATCGTTTAAAAAGATAAAAATATGTCACGAAACATCACCATTATTGAAGTATTTGTATTGGATGTTCGCTTTAATAAAAGCAGTCACTATACTATCTACAATTACATAGCAGTTCCAATTACTGTAATTTTCATTATCTTTGTTAGAAATTAAAACAAACTTAATTCATATTCATATCGTTAGAAGAAAGTGTACAACGGAGATAGCGGGAATAAGTGCCCATACAAACGAGCAGAAGTGAGCAAATATTCATAAAGTTCTTGTTTATATTATTTCCAAAGAGGGTTATTTTACAAGACTTACAAGCGGCAAAACATACCTTGCTCTCGTGTAGAGTTTTAGCCTTTACAATTGTTTGCTCTAATAATGTAGAAGATAAGTATTATTAACATAGTAGGTACCTCATTTTTAATGCGTCAAGTCATAAGTAGCTTGTATAAATATATTGTATATTTAAAAAGTTTACGTTATTACAAAGTATTACGTTATGTTTACGTTTTAATATTAAAATATTGTGTTTGAATTTATTTTTTCTCATACTCAAATATTGGTATGAACACCAAACAAACCAGGTCTTTATTATTATTTATGTGCGAGCAGCTATGCAGGTCTAGGTAAAGAGACCAGTATCACTGCGACCTAGAAGATCTATTGTGATCGCTGCTATGGCTATAGTTCACTGCTAAGCCCTATGTCTTCAATGAATTGAAGGAGTTGCTTAGCCGTGAGCAATTTCACTTCTTCTGGGCGGAGTAGATAGTGTCCCAGATGAGTTACGTTTGCGCATTAAGGGTCCGCAATCGGTTAGGATGTGTAGAGGTGTTTCTTCCGTTATGGAACAGAACTGACACATCCTTGAGTTGCTTAGTCCCAGGATGGACATGTGCTTTTTAAGACAACAGTGTCCAGTTAGGGCTCTTGCCAGAATGCGCAATTTATTTTTACTTAATCCCAGGGCTTCTGAAGCGAATTTACGATCAAAAGCCCGGATTAAGGTTTTAGAATGTTTTAAGCTTGGTGTGTCAGACCAGATCTTAAGTGATTTATTGTGATAAAGAGTTTCAAGGGTCAATCGGGCTAGGCTTCTCGAGATTCCACAAAATGGCTCGGGTCCAAATTGTGTGCACTTTGAGCCCTCTCGTGCGAGTTTGTCGGCAAATTCGTTGCCTACAATGCCCTCGTGACACGGAACCCATCTTAAAACGACTCTGTTGTTACAACCCAGGGTGTTTAAACGGTTCACGCAGTCTCCAACTAGCTTTGAGTTCACTAAGTTTGATCTCAGCGCCAGCAGTGCTGCTTCACTATCAGAGTTTATGTAAATTTTATGGTTGACGTAGTGTTTTTGCAGATTGATTTCCGCACACCGAAGTATGGCGAAAATTTCTGCCTGGAAGATAGAGGTGTATCTACCCAAATTCATACTAAATTTGAATTTGGGGCGTTCCCCGTAAATTCCAAAGCCTACGTCAAGGCCTATTTTAGACCCATCGGTATACCATATGTGGCTACCGACCTCACAGATAACCTGGCCATTCAGCCAGTCTTCTCTGGAGGGTAATTCCACTATATACTTTTTATCAAAAGTGTATAGTGGACGCATGATATCTGAGATCATGCATAAGACCGGTGATTCCTTAATTGAGTCGAGCAATGATCTCAATCTGTAGGAGAGCAAGCTCAGACCGCCCTGGGCGTTAATCCTATACAAACTAGCCCTCGCCTCCTTGTATAGATAGAGATCAAGGGGAGTTAGGCATAGAAGTGCATTAAGAGCCGCTCCAGGCGATGATCGCATAGCTTCAGTTGCCATTAGGCAGGCAGTCCTTTGTAGACTATTTAGTCTGTCCGCAGTCGTCTTTTGGTTGGCCTTGTTACACCAGACAATAGAGGCGTAGGTGAGAATCGGCCTCACTATGCTGCTGTACATCCATAGGACTATACTGGGACGCAAGCCCCAGTTGTTCCCGACCAAACGACTGCACGTACCTAAAGCAATTTTTGCCTTATGGCATACGTTGCTAAGGTGAGAGTTCCACGTTAGTTTTTGGTCGATTGTTACGCCCAAGTACTTACCTTCCGTGGAAAATGGTACTTCTTTGTCATTAAGTTTTGGTTGGACTAATTTGTCCAACCGTCTCTTTTTGGTAAAGGGTATTGTAAGAGTTTTATCAGCATTAACTGATAAACTGTTATCCCTACACCAGTTATTTATGGTGTTTAGGGCTCTTTGTATTATTGACGATAAAGTACTTTGGCAAAAGCCCCTTGCAATGATCACAAGGTCATCAGCATAACCCAATGTGTCAATGCGTAGGTCTGCCATTTTGTACAATAGTTGGTCAACCGCAAGAGTCCAAAGAAGGCGTGACAAAACACCTCCTTGTGGGCAGCCTCTTGTGGTTGCAACCGCAATCGAGGTTTGAAACAGCGCTATTTTTGCCTTTCTGTTTGAGAGCATCGACTTCACCCATCTGATGGTTGTGGGGCCAATATTTTTAGATGTTAGTCCCCCAATCAGCAGTGATGTGGGGCTACTTTCGAAGGCGCCCTCAATATCTAGAAAGGCACAAAGAGCTATTTCTTTATCCTCCAGTGCTTTTTCGACCCTGTCAATGACACTGATCAGGGCTGTTTCCGTAGGTTTGCCTCTGCGGTAGGCATGCTGGTTGTAATAAATGGGCCTCGTAGCTAGAGCTACATCCCTTATATATCTATCTATAACCTTTTCCAATGTCTTAAGAAGAAAGGAAGATAGGCTTATAGGTCTAAAGGACTTTGGTAAAGCGTAGTCCTTTCTACCAGCCTTAGGTATAAATAGAACCTTGACATTTGTCCATCGTTCTGGAATATATCCCCATGCAAAACTTGCTCTGAAGATTTTCACCAGATAAGGAAGAAGGATGTCGATACCCCTCTGTAGTTGGATGGGAATTATCCCATCCACCCCGCTTGATTTGAATGGTTCAAAGGAGTCAACAGCCCACTGCACCAGGTTTGGCCTTATTGTCTTTGCAGCCCTACGCCAGTCCTCATTGCAAGGCCTTTGTAGGGCTCTGAAAGAGTTCAAGGCTGAAGTTTTGTATGACCCTGGGAAATGGGTTGACGCTAGTAACTCCAATGTTTCTGTTTCACTATTAGTGAAGTTACCATCCGGCTTTTTAAGAAGCCCGATATGATTAGGTTTAGCTTTCGATAGCATCTTATGTAGTCTTGCACTGCGAGGCAAAGACTCAACTTCCTCGCATAGCTTCCTCCACGATGCTCTCTTGGCTTTCCTAATTTCTTTATTATATTCAGTTAGGACTTCACGGATACCTACGGTTACTGTCTCCGTCGCTAACTCCAGACCTTCAATTGTTTTGATGTTTTTAGGAAACGTTTCCAAATTCCTCCTTAGACTATCTCTATAGATATCCCAGGAGGTCGCTTTCGGATCCCTAAAAGTAACGGTTTCAAAGGATGGTGATGCTCCAATCACAAACTTAATATGCTTGTGATCAGACATCGAGTTTTCGCAACTAACATGCCAGTCATTTATCCGCCTGGACATGTTATTGGTAGCAAAGGTTATGTCTAACACTTCTTGCCCAGCACGCGTTACAAAGGTTGGTGTACAACCTAAGTTTAGGCTTACCAGGCGGTTGGAGATGAGAAAATCATAAAGTAACTCACCTCTTTCGTTGATGTTGGTGCTTCCCCAGGCTGTGTGGTGAGCATTAGCATCACAACCCACCATAAGTTCGGCGTTGTGTTTTCGGGCGAACTCCGCCACTCGCTCTAACTCGATGGTAGGATCTGCGTTTTCGCCGGGAAGATAGTGTGCATCCCTTGAGATGTATGAAGGCTGTAACCAGGTCATCATTGCAGTACTCTGGAACAGCTAAAAGTTCAATATTTTTATTATAAATTATACAAGATCTGGGTCTACTGCCTTTGGTATTGACAAGAATCTTACCGGCAGCCGCCAATCCCAGAACTTGACCGATGGCCACCCAAGGCTCTTGTATAAGGGCGAGGTCAATGTTGTCCTCTGCAAAGCAAACCTCCACCACGGCAGAAGCAGCTGCTGGATGGTGAAGATTTGCTTGGAGGACCCTCGTCTTACCCTTGGGTTTTGCCATTTATGGGCGTGGAGGGGCAGGAGTCTTTTTCGCCTGTTGAGGACGAGGACGTCCTTTTCCTGAGAACTTGACTCCCGCCTTTCCTTTCTTCGAACCGCTCCCACCTCCCCTCCCCCCGGCCTGGACGACACCAGCGGAGGCCGTCGGACCGAGGCGAAATCTGCGCCTTGGGTCTTCGTCACTCTCACCGGTGGCGTTCCAGCCTCACCCCGAGAGGTGGAGGGCTGGGGGGATTGGGGTTGGGGTTGGGGCGGTTCGGGCTCCATTGCCGCGTCAGAGCCTCCCCTGACTTTAAAAGTTATCATCTTAAAGCCAAGGATGACTCTGCCGCCTGCCTTCCTAAGAGCCTCCGCCGATGGGTCGTCCAGAGAAAAGGTTACTAGGAACCCATTCTCCTCGTCCCTATGGTGGAGGATTCTCCAGAGCTCAGTATGGAGCCCTGCATTCTGTGCCCTCAACAGCACAGCCGCCTTCTCTGGAGAGTCGTAGACTGGAGAGTAGTAGTCGAGTAGGCTTAGGCAGTTCGCCCTCGGGTATTACCGAGAGCTCTGCCTCCGGCCAGGGCTTTAGTTTTCCGATTTCACCCACAATCCAGTCCTGGCTTGCCTTATTCAGGCACGTTACCAGAATCCAACCTGGCTTGTGTGTGAAACCGGAAAATTTTGGGCCCATTCCCGGTTGGGACCCACAGGCCGTCTTAGCGATGGCCTGTGTTAGTGCCCGGTGGACCAGCCGCATCTGCTCCACACTCATAGGATTCGAATTGCGAATTCCTATACGCGTGGAGCCAGCTACGGCACTGATGCTGAGCTTCTTCTCTCCGTTGCCAGCTTCACAGTCTTCCTGGGCTGGTCTTTGGGGGACTCTTCCTCAGACCGACTGCGTTTTTTCGCCTTCGGAACTGGGGGAGGCTTGGGCAGAGGAATTTCGTCCCAAAGCTTCTGGGAGAGAGAGGGCCTCTTCGGCTCCAATTTCAGCTGCTATCAGCCTTCGGTACCTTTTCCTCGCAGCCCCACTAAGCTTATAAGGCCTAGCGAACTTTTCCTTTTCCCCTCCCTGGTTCGTTTCCGATTGTGGTTCGGCTGCAAACGTGCCCTCCACTTCACGGCTCGTCCCAGGTTGGAGCGCACTGTTGCAGTGTGTTGGTGAGGCTAAAAGAGCCTCTTCCAAACCTGCAGATAGTCCATAAAGGAGATTTAATATCTTTTTCAAAATGTCGGTTTTCGTCCATTTTGTTCCCACGAGTAACTAGGAGAAATACTTGGTCACCCCGCAGCCCCGCATGCCGAGGGAAGGGCTAAAATACTACCCGAATCGCCCTGGTCTCGGGTAGGCACCGTTTGCGACTGGACTTCCTCTAGCCACGCATCCATCGGCACGGTACGCTTGACACCTTGGATTGGGTTGGGATGGGAAAAGGGGGAGGGATAATAGAAAAGAAAAAGAGAATCGTCCGAGTGTTTCTGTTCTGTCTGTTTCCTATTGAACCAGACCAAATAACAGGCGGCAACCACGTGAAGGAGAACTCCTCAGACTTGCCCTGGGGATCAACACGACCTGCGCTCTCCCCCAGAGCCATACTCCAAACTGCTTGCCGGACAGGAGAGCAGAATAGGTGTTAATCTAGTCCTATTTATAAAATCAAAAGTTAGGAGTAGACTAACCCCCGCCCAAAAAACCAGGTCTTGGTGAGCTTTCTGATGAGTATGAGTATGAGTGATAACTTCTCCTTCTCTCTTCAACTTGTATGTGAATCGGTTGATTGTTGAGCTAATCGACACAGAGGTCGGCTGCTCGATTAATGGTCACTGCATCAATAGTATCAGTTTTGCTCAGCCCTAATCGCAGGTCTCAGAAAACTAATAGGTATATGTGAGAAGTACATCTTGTCACACGGTCTCCTGTACAATGTTAAAAAGAGCTAGCTCTTGATCTTTCAAGCTAGGGGTCGTAAGCTGGGAGATGTGCTGCGCGTGTTGCTAAATGGCATCGCTCTACGCAGGGTGAAAGAATTTAAATATATCTATAACTTAAATATAACCATGTAGTTACCGAGGATTCAAAAGACGATGCTTACATCGAAAGGGAAAGGCGAGCGATGGCGATCCGCTGTAATATGTTGGCACGCAGATGCGAGCGGTGTAGGTTTGAAGTAAAGATAACCTTTTGTCAAACACTATACACCTGCAATCTGTGGGTCAACTACATGCAGCAGGCCATCAACGCTCTCCGAGTACAGTATAATAACTCATTCAGGGTGCTGGTGGTGCTCCCTCGCTGCTGAAGTGCATCTGCGATGTTTGCATACGGACGGCTTTCACGCCGTGCTGCGGCATCGCATCGCCTCGCTGATGTTCCGTACGCGGGGGAGCGTCAACACCATCCTGAACGTGCTCACCGACAAGCTTGACTGCCACCATCTGCGGCACTGGGTACAAACACAAAACCATGTGCCCGGTGCCCCAGAGGTAGGCAGATACTTGAATTAAATGTTTGAATTAAATTGTACAAGTAAATACTATAATAAATAATATAAATACTACAAAAAAAGTACAATAAATATTATTGTAGAAATTAATACTAAGTAGTTTTTTATGTTGAATTGAATTGAATTGAATAATATTAAATTAAATTAAATTAAATTAAATTAAATTGGTAGATTAGATAGAATAAATTGAATTGAATTACGTTAAATACATTAAATGAAATTAAATTTATTATTATGTATGTCACTGATATGGACTCTGTCCGAAATAAATTGATTTTATTTTATTTTTTATACTCGCTAAATTGGAGAAAGGGATAAGAACATAATAAAATTTTGAAAAATATTTCTCAATCCGCAGAAGAAACACCAATAGAAACCTTGCAGGTATCCTCATTGTTGTCGTTATTTTAAATGCCAATGATAGAATATTCTTAATTAAGAATAAGCTTTTTATTTCGTATGGGAGTATAGAGGACCGGATACTCTTTCTACTGGAAACGAGGCATTTCACTTTAGTCCTTAGGGGCGACAACGCATCTGCATATATTTCATATTTTATATCTGCATATACTATTTAATCATATTTCTTTTATATAGAACGGATAAAGTAAAACTGTTTGAGTATGGACATGCTCCCGGTCCCCTGGGATCCGCCGTCCACCAGGGTAGAGGTGTGGTGGAGGTAGGTGAATGTGTGGAGGTGAAATGGGTCATCGATGATGCTAACTATCGCAACATAATCGTAGCACAACGCCTTCTGTTTATTGATGGCTAAATTACGCTGAACAAAAACAAGTTGATAATTTGAAGTATACATCCACGTAAATCTTAGGTGCTGTTTAAACTTCAGCCTAAGCTAATACTTATTCTAAGCGTGTGTTCCGATGTGGATGTTTGCAAACTACCTCTTGTATCTAACGCATTAATCTTATGATCGTTATCGTTCAATAAAGATTTATCTTATAAGCACCAACATATCATCAACGTCATCATCGTTATAGCACTTTACAACTTTACTGCTAAACAAAGGTTTTTTCTAAGAAATGCTATTTCGTCGAAAAATCAAAGATTTTTTTATTTAATGAAAAAAAAAACCATTACACCTACACTATGACTTTTTTCTGTATCGTGAAGGCAATTTACATACATAAATTGCACAAGGACAAACATCCAGGCCCGGAACATTTACTTGTAGGCCATACAAATACTTGTTCCGTGCGGGATTCGAACCCGCGGCCCTTAGCGCTATAACTCATTGCTAAGCTACTGTGCCACAGAGCCGTCTAATGAAAGATGAATGATGCACTCACAGATGATTCTGATGTTTAAAAAAAAGAAAAAAATATATACGAGTGTATATTACCTTTCATGTCCAGTAGCTTGAAAACATCTTCCAATGCAGCGTTGAATATTATTAGAGATGTGAAACGTCACCCTGTCTTACACCTATAAGTAGAGTTACAACAATAGTACGATTATATTTCCCGTAAATTGCGTAATAAGTCGCAGGTCCTAATCCCAGCTGAGAAACGACAACCGAGAGGTAAAATAGGTTCTCAGGTGGTAGCTATATAGGTGATGTGTAGGCCGCCTCTTTCCCACTAGATGGAGTGACGACCTGGCAAGAGATGTAGAAAATAGATTGATGCAGGGGGCTCAGCACCGTACTTTGTGGCGGTTCTTGAGGGACGTCTATGTTTAGTAGTGAACTTGTAATGGGTTATGAGGTTGATAATAAATCATAAATGCGAATTCAGCTAATATTATAATACCAATTTATTAGAAAGATTAAAAAAAGAAGATAATGTTGTTATGAAAAGACAAAATTTTAAGACAACGCAAGCGATAAAACCAACTAAATAAACAAGTGACAAATTATATAGCATACTTCAATTTTATAACTAACTCGCTGAGCCTTCGTTCGCGTGTTATGTAAATGAGTTAATTATACTATGCGATTTTTGAAAACTAGTGTTGAAATCCTAATCAATCCTAATCCTAGTGTTTAAATACCTACACATCGCACGACGCAACGCTGCTACATAGGGACGTTTCTTCCTCAACGGATTTCGTTCTAACCCAACCGGTCTTTTGCTACTTAATTTTACTGGACTATCGGGCTTCGTTATTTGCTATAGATATCTTCGTTGCAAATATTATACATGACATTTTTTATAGTTCACTGTAAGTTTTAATATTTAAAAATAAATATAGTCTGGAAGAAATCGCATTTAGCGATAAGGCCGCCCCTTGTAAAAATAATGTGTTTTCTACTTCGTTTTTTTATTATGTGTTGGTGTACTAACTAAAAAGTATTCTACCTTTCTATATTCTATATTTTTTTAATTTACCACATCAAAGATAAGCTTATAATCTTTGACATTAGGCTTGATCTATGACACAATACCTTAGTGAGCATGGTTGCTAAAAATTACACAAAATTTCGGAAATAAAAATATGAGTAAATTAAAACACAAAGACTAGTTTCATATAATGTACATAGTGTTCCCTTCTGTAAATATAAATAATATGTGCTACAAACGAGTGGCGAATGTTTGGATTTTGGAAAGTATTTACGGATTACTGTTAATTAAAGCTATAAACAAAAATGTTGTACACATTCGCGTCACCCGACTAATTTTGGTCATGTCAACGAAATTTTATTACCCATTACAAATGTCATTTATTGTCTATTCTTTTGACATCCGTTTGATATTGACATAATTTAACGAGTACATACTTTCACTTACATAACAATAATACTGTCACTATAACTACTATCAATTATAAGTCCACTGTGCAACGTAGACTTCTCCCGTAGATTGCCAAAAATCCTCGCTCCTGAGTCACCTGCATCCATCATCACCTAGCTGATAACAGTTGAATTGCGATTACCAGCTCGCTTTCCAAGCTTAGAAACTGTTTACGTGGTAGAGGCACACTGCAGCTATTATGGTTGTAGCATGAATGGGTCGGCTCGACCGGGGAACGACCACGCTTTCACAGAACACCAGCGTAAAGTAACGGCTTAATGCTGCTGGGTTTACGTATGATGAGTGTAGAGAACACGTTTTACTAAAATTGAGACATTCCATCTTAGTCCTCAAGGGTGACAACCCATTTTGATTCCTAAGCGAGGTTAAATGTAGATGTCTATGGTTCACAGCATCCACTTACCATCAGGTGGGCTGTGCGGTCGTTTGTCACCCTTATCCTATAAAAAATCTATGGGAGTTACAAATGGCTCACAGATGCTGTATTGCGTTCAACATCGTAAATGAAAATGGACTTCAATTTTTGTAAATATTTTTGTTACCTAATATTATTCCTCGATGTTGACCACGAATAACTTTATGCTTCTCTAACTATATCCGTTGTGTTTCGCAGATTATAAAATCGGTAGTAAGCTAAGTTTCAGTATAAATAACACACAAAATCATTCACTCCTCCATCGATTGCCCAGAATTGCTTAATTTAATTAATTTTAACGGTCGATCCCGTGCGTAACCCGCGTATCTTTCGCCCTGATGTTTACAGAAACAACACGTCTTTCTTTAATCCGGTCATTAGAATGTGTCGAAATTTTGACGAACTGAGACATCGTAACGCTGATCTGGACATTTTTAATTCTAATATTTCACAATTTAGAAGATCTATAATTGCTACGTTAAATATGTAAATTTCACGGATATCATTAAACAAGTTATTTTTATAACTGTCACTAATACTATGTATTATTGGCTTATTTTTCTGTCATACTTGTTGTCATATTTAGTTTTGCTGTGCACACTTTATTGGATATTTTTGTTATTGTAAATGTGTTTTGTATTGCCTTCAATCTATTTGTGTGCCTTATTAATAAAATAAATAAATAAATGAAGTCTGTATCACAAATGTATTGCCATCTCTACAATTAAAAGCAATAAATCATCTTTTAAAATTTTTGTGTTGCTATGAACAGGGCTTTAGTTATATATATATAAAGCACAGACAGTCTTTAAAAGCTATAACACAACTGTAACCAAAATTGTTTTAACAGTTGGAAAATTTTATGTTTGCATAATGTTTACACAGTCAAAAAGAAAAGAACAAGTCAAATCCTCGAAGTAAAAATAAACGTACACAAAATGTACACAAACTTTGTACTTCTGGTGTGACTTATTACCATTGTAAAATTTAACGCCTACGAAAATTAAATTCTCGTATACTAAACGTAACGCATCCACCGTTGACGATTTATTCAATGTTATGTTATCATTAACCTGAACTTTTATGACATCTGAAATTTCGGTATTATAACAACTAATAATATTTTTATGGCCCTGTCTGGTGTATGACTTAGTATTCACTTCATATACGCTGTTGTAGATAATACGCCCTTATCATAATCAGACGTAAAACATTTTTTTGTTTAGTTTAGCATAAATAGCTTAGTTTTGCATAATAGTCGATTTTGGCATTTTGGCAGGATCAAATGCTAGTATCTGCGGTATAGTATCTGACCACTAACCTATATATCATACATCAACCCATAATAAAGACAACAATTGAATTAGGGCATTACTTTAACAATACTCAATTTGCAACCTTAATTTGAGTTGACGAATTTAACTCCAGTGGTTAAGTTTGCTACATCGATTAGTACTATCACAGGATGTAGCGTATTCGACAGTTAACGCCGGTATTATTATATTTCACAATCAATTCCACAGCGTCTGCTGTAGGAAGCGTATACCAAGTCGTATATGAAGCGTAGACTGACTGAGTCATCACAAGACATCTAAAACAATACACCCGATTGACTTGAAATTTAGTTACTCATTTCGCAATTTAGATGCTCATTAAGAACGGATTTATATAAATTATTCGACAGATCCCGTCATTGGAATATAATGTTTGTGTAGGCCTTTTAAAAATCAAATTTTATAAAATATCAATGTCTGTGGAATTGTTTCGTAAATTTACGATAATTGAAGCATGCGCTCTCTGAATGCTAAATAAATAAACATCACGAGAGAAATAGCCGTTTTTTTTCCCGCTGCATCGCAAATAATATTTTTCTGCACAAATGATTAAGAATAAATGTCAAAGACGTGGATATGTCAGAAATTCCCACACCAAGGATTTCTTTGTTAAGTTTTTCATTAAGAATTTTCCACAGATATTCCGTTTTCCGGCACACCGCCTGCAACTTTACAAGGTGGAGGTTCAGCCACATATGGAATACTGTTCCCATCTCTGGGCTGGAGCTCCCCAGTGCCAGCTCCTTCCACTTGACCGCACCCAGCGCAGAGCGGCTCGAATCATCGACGACCGAGTGCTTTCCGGTCGGCTCGATTCAATGGATGTTGAATCTCGAAGAGATGTTGCATCTCTTTGCATTTTCTTTCGCATATACTCTAGAGGAGTGCTCTGACGATTTGTTCGGATTAATCCCAGCCGCCAAATTTCATGAACGCAATACGCGGCAAACCTCTCGATACCATCCACACCATCTGGATGCTTGGCGGTCCACCACTGTACGTTTCACAAGGAGTTTTCTTCCGCGTACGACTTCTGTGGAATAGTTTACCACCCGCGAGTTTTCCGGACCGATTCGACCTGCGGACCTTCAAGAAAAGAGCTTACTCCCTTCTAAAGGGCTGGCAACGCACCTGCAATTCTCCTGGTGTTGGTGATGTTCATGGGCGGCGGAAGTCACTTAACATCAAATGAACCGTATGTTCGTTTGCCCCCTCTTCTAAAAAAATGAATAATATTTTAGTGAACTGTATATCTTTGACATCAAAATTGAATATGCATCAAGTTAAAAGTTTGATCCATTATCCTCAGTTCTGGAGGACTTTCAATTAAATGAACCGTTATAATCTATCCATTAGAATTATCTCTGTGTTTTCACACCTGAAACACTTCAATATCACCTGTATAGTTTATAGATTCGACAGTATTCGAAATTATCACCATCATCTTCATCATTAGAGGAAATATATTAGTGTGACATGTGAAAAGATAGAATATCGCATTTTGATAATTTATGATTTCGTTTGTCATTAATAAACGACAGTCGATCAAAAAAATTAAATTATTCGTAGAAAACAACATGTCACTATAATATTCTTATTGACCCTCCAAAACACAAATCAATTACAAAGGTAAACGAAAAAAATTATATAAATTTATTATTAATATTTTACTTAAAACATAGAGTTTTCCCGATACAGAACTGTCTGTCGTTTTTTGCGAAGAGAAATCTGAGCACACAAAATCTAACGTATGTCACTACGAAACTCACACATAACAATAAAAAACTAAACTAAAAATGTCATATAACACATAGATCCATAATCTTAGCTCGCTCCACCAAACTGCATATTATATATGTGAGCGGCCTGTGTTGGTAAACAAATCGGTAACAACGCGACCGTTATTATTGTAATTTTTAGTTTAAGAACTGGTAAATAGCAATAACGCGCCTGCGTATGGCTGATCCCCTATAGTCCGCCGGTATTCTGTGTTCGTCTATAAAATAAAACGAACAATATTTGTAAATATGTACATAATATAATATATATTATAACTTGATAATTTAATTTACAAATTTACCTCGTGTTATCCCTGAGAAAATGAAATAAATTTACTAACGCCTAGCAAAGCCCGGCTGCCTGAGTACCTAATTTTAATATGACATCTATCGATTAATGTACCTATGGAAGATTTTTTGAAGCTATTTTATAAAGCCACGATGAAATAGAATCGTATAATTTGAAAAGGCCGAACATCAGACGTTCTAATGGTGTAAAGTAGAGAGAGGGGATTTCTTAAATTTACGCGAACACTACACATTGAATAAAACTAAATTTACGGATTTTATCGCGTTTATTTCACTACTTTTACTTATTTTTAATTCCCGACGTTTCGGGTGCTTTACAGCAACCATGGTCACGGGGGGGACTGAGATGTTTGACGTCCCAATGTCATAGTTAGTCCGGCTACCTTCAGTTTTTGAACATTAATTTTTGGTCCGATTTACGCAAAACGAGCTTATAGTATCATGAAGTCTTGCAGTGGTGTGCTTAGGTTTGGGTTTAATTTTGTTAATTATAGGATCCCAAGCAGGTGGCAGCACCCATCCATCTTCTCTATTGAAATTTGGATGTTTTTTAATTTCAATAGCCTCGCGTATCATCCTTGGTAGGAATCGGTGTTCTTTTGCGAGAATTTGTGGTTTATCAAAACGAATGTAATGGTGGGGACGATCTTGAACATGTTCGCAGACTGCAGACTTCCCGGAGCGTCGGTGCTTCACGTCAGCTATATGTTCTTTCACGCGGGTTTTTATGGATCTTTTTGTTTGACCTATGTAAGAGAGACCACATTCACAATCTAACTTGTACACTCCTGCATCTTGTAGAGGGATATTACACTTGACGGATGGTAAAAATTGACTAATCTTCTTCGGCAGCTTGTTGTATGTTTTAATAGAAACTCGCTTCAAGATGTAGCCAACCTTGTCTGTGACTCCTCTGACATATGGTAGTACAGCAGGTACACGCTCGCCTGTGGCCGGCTTCACTCGGTCACGGTGACGTAGGCGCGGGACCCGAAGCTTGTTGTCTTGCAATACTTGCTTGACGTGCTGAAGTTCGGCGGCCAGATGTTTTCTGTCACAGATCCCTCGTGCTCTCTGAAACAAAGATTTACCCACGGTAGCTAACTGTGAAGGATGATGGTGAGATTCACCATTTAAATATCGGTTGGTATGGGTCTTTTTTTCTATACACAGTGTGACCAATTGTGTTATTAGGATTTCGAATTTATTATTTATATATTTTGTATGGGTTACCAAAGATACACAAACCAAACGCTCCACTACGTCCTATAGTGAGCCAGATCGATTCACCAACTTATAAGCTGGCACAACACTTGGCAAAAGTATTGTCACCACTGAGAGGACATACCAGAGCACACACTAAGGATTCATACCATTTAGTTAGTGAGATAAAAGACCTACATCTCGCAAAAGAACACCGATTCCTACCAAGGATGATACGCGAGGCTATTGAAATTAAAAAACATCCAAATTTCAATAGAGAAGATGGATGGGTGCTGCCACCTGCTTGGGATCCTATAATTAACAAAATTAAACCCAAACCTAAGCACACCACTGCAAGACTTCATGATACTATAAGCTCGTTTTGCGTAAATCGGACCAAAAATTAATGTTCAAAAACTGAAGGTAGCCGGACTAACTATGACATTGGGACGTCAAACATCTCAGTCCCCCCCGTGACCATGGTTGCTGTAAAGCACCCGAAACGTCGGGAATTAAAAATAAGTAAAAGTAGTGAAATAAACGCGATAAAATCCGTAAATTTAGTTTTATTCAATAGAGAGAGGGGAATTAAGTCATGCAACTCCTGCGCACACACTTAAAAATTAATTCTGTAAACGCCAAAAGGCTGTTTTACTACTTGGCACCTGTATTCTAGATTTTTTTAATTGGTTCTTACCTTATTTTTGTCACAAATAAGCCACTAAGTAAGTTTTTCCTTTGAGTCCAAAGCCATTGAGTAGTATTTTATAGCACCACTTTGGCCCTGGACTCAATGAACTGCCCAGAGTTCAGGTCCGAGGAATATTTAACCTCCAGCAACTGAACGTGACAATAGCGTTTCTTATAGTCAAAAAGCAAAATAAATGCAACATTATTCACCAGATTATATAAAAAGTTTCTGAAACGATGATGACGGATAAAGATACATTACTAAATTATGCAAACATAAATTGTGGAGCGACTTGTGTGACATAGGTCAATGTTACCCGATATATTGAGGTATAACACATGAGTTACCTTTCTTAAAACAAAAGTACTAAATTAATAACCATGTTAACTATGTACCCTTCAATTATAAATAGTAAAATATTATATGCAAAATATAACATTTTTACTTATTAGAATTAAAATAACTTAATTTACACAAAACTATCAAACTTAATTACATTCGATAGTGGTGTCTTCAGGGCTCACTATCTTTACACCCAACTTGTGCAACCTAATAAAACAGACAAAAATAATTTTAAATAAAATATATGAAGGATATTTTCAATAATAAGATATATGAGATAAGACTATGCCTACAATTTCAATTAAATATATTTTTATATTTCTGTCAGCATTCAGTTATCTCTAACTGTACGTTAAATAAAAGAGAAATTACTATAAATTCTCATCAATAATAGTTTTGCGCGCCCTTGTTAATGCCTGGTATATTGCGAGTTATCACTAGCGCTATCTAGTATCGAATAGAAGAACTCAAGTCAAGATATTTCTAGAAAATTCCATACTAGAACTTCAGTCAGGACCTGTATATACTCGAACATTCTAGATGTTTCAGTCGAAGAGGATCTATATAAGGAAGATTGCTGGTAGAAATAACACAAGCTTAAAAAACATCCATCGACTTCCTGCATGTCTTATCAGATCGTCACTCCACCTAGTGGGGGATCGCCTTACAATACGTCTACCGTTACGAGGCTGCCCCTCGAGAATCTTTTTTCTCCATCGGTTATCGGTTCTTCGAGCTATATGGCCGGCCCATTGCCACTTCAGCTTACTAATCCGTTGGGCTTTGTCGGTTACTCTGGTTCAACTGCGGATATACTCAATTATGAGTTTATCACGCAGAAAAACCCCGAGCATAGCCCTCTCCATAGCTCGCTGAGCGACCTTGAGTGTTTTCATATGGCCAGCAGTGAAGGATCACGTCTCAAATCCGTAAGTCTACCAACTACCTCTACAACCTAGTTTTCAGAGTTTGAGGTATACCTGACGAGAAGATGTGTCGTAATTTCCTGAACGCTGCTCAGCCGAGTTGAATCCGTCGATTGACCTCTCGGTCGAAGTTGGACTTACCTAAGTAAGACTAGTCCCAGGTAAAAGTACTCGTCAACAACTTTGAGCATAGTGCTCCCAGCAAAACACACTACCGGCACAGTTGTGACATGGACATTAAACATGATCTTTGTTTTATCTATGTTCATCTTAAGACCTATCCGTTGGTAGAAACCATTGAGGTCATTGAGTATAGTTAGGTCCTCCAGCGATTCTGCCATAAGGACTATACCGTCGGCAATCGAAGAAATAGAAACAGAAACTTTTTTATTCAATGTAGATTAAAACAATACTTATTGAAAGTCACTTTCTCTTTTACCACTGGTTCGCAAAAAAAACCTCTGTCCCAGCAGGACTATTTTTTTTCCAATCATAGCTTACAATCATGTTTACAATTAACAACACGAGACAAATTAGAAACAGCTTGGTAGCGATAACCCTTACCAGGGGTTATTATCATCCATAAATCCCTTAATATTAAAATAATCCTTTTGATACAAACTTAGTATAGGATAACATTCTTTGATTAACTTTAGCGTGTGTGACAAGAATTTTGTAATATTTTCTGGGATTTTGTTGTAAAAGCGTATACATCGCCCCAAGAATGAATTCCTGACTCGGTGGAGTCGAGTAACTGGTACTACTAGCTTGTGTCTGTTCCTAGTGCTTACAGTATGAATATCACTTTTATTTTTATGTGCGTACATTACATTTTCATAAGTGTATTGAGAGGCCAGAGTAAATATGTATAATTAATATTTATATAATTAAATTTTTGTTCTGACTCTTTTGGTTTTAAATTATATATTGCTCTAGTGGCCCTTCTGTAAATTAAATATAATTTCAGTGTCAGTCGCGTTTCCCCATAGCAACACGACATAATGCTATGGAAATAACTATACTAAACTATTCTAGCTGTTTCAACACTTATAAGAGTTCTAATCTTGTTTACAGCATATGCTGCAGAACTACGTCTGCTAGCTAGTTTTGATATATGGGGGAGACATTGAATCTTTGCGTCTAGCGTGATTCCAAGAAAAATGGTGGTATCAATAAGATTTCGTTTCCCTCCATTTAAAATACATTAGTATTAACATGTTTGACATTAGGAGTTACGAATTTGATACATTTAGTTTTAGTTCCATTTAAATGCTAATTATTAACATTAAACCAATCGACTATCTTAGCTATAGCAATATTCACTTAATTTAATAACTTGTCTTTTTAATAATGGTATCATGGTTATCCTTTACTATGTAAGGTAAGTCATTAATATATACAAGAAACAGAAAGGGGCCGAGAATTGAGCCCTAAGGCACGCCCATTTGTACAATCAACCCGGAAGAACTATTAATGACAACTTTTTGCGTTCTGTCACTTAAATATGAAATAATTAATTTAAGAGCATCAGTTCTTACACCGTAGTGTTGAAGTTTTCTGATTAATACGATATATAGACTCCACATGATGTATGTACAAGTAATTTTGAATGTGGTCTCTCCTACATAGACGGAACAAAAAGATATATAAAAACGCGCGTGAAAGAACATATAGTTGACATGAAGCACGGACGCTACGGCAAGTCTGCAGTTTGTGAACATGTTCAAGATCGTCGCCACCATTACATCAGATTTGATAAACCACAAATCTGCGCAAAAGAACACCGATTGCTACCAAGGCGAGGCTATTTAAATTGAAAACATCCTAATTTCAATATAATCCTAATGCTGCCATCTGCTTGGGATCATACAATTAATAAAATTAAATCCAAACCCAAGCATACCATTGCAAGACTTCAATATACTGTAAGATCGTTCTGCGTAGATCGGATCAAACATTAATATTAAAAAACTGAAGGTAGCCGGGCTAACAATGACATTAAGACGTCAAAAATCTCAGTTTCCCCCGTGAACATGGATGTTGTAAAGCACCTGAAACACCGGGAATTAAAAATAAGTTACTTAAACGTGATAAAATCCGTATAGATAATTTTATTCAATGCGTAGTGTTCTCGTAAATTTAATAAATTATTTTGCCACATATTACTTATTTAATAAAGGTAAATAATTAAAAAATGCTTTCACAAAATAATCACCTCTCTCAACTCGAGTGATAAACTTTTACTCGGTGCAGGGACTATATCTATTTAAGTCGCGTCTTTATCTTACGTTACGTTTATGAAGATTCTCTATATGCAAACCAAAAATATATAATTACCTTTAAGTTTACTAATAAAATTTGTGTTGGATGGATGAAGAAATATAAAAATAATTTGTAACAAATTGACACAGCTTTGTTCCGCTAATTGGAGTCGCGTAACTCGAGTTATATTCGAGTTACGTGAATTACAACTAGTTTCTTTGGAGGTGACGTCTCTACTACAATTTTTTTAATGTTACAGTACCTACCAGTGACCCGGACACGAATATTAAAACAAATCATTATTTTTCAGATTACTTGATTCCATTTAGTTTTTCATAAACTCTTAACGCCATTTACAATAAAAAATCATTATTTTTTTGTGTAATACCATTGTGGGTCGTTAATATTTATAGTCAGCTTAATGAGATTCCTCCTTTCCTTTCCTCTTCTTTTTTCCTTTTCCATATCCATTTCTTTTCATTTCATTTTTTTCCATTTCATTCCATTCCTTTGCCATAATCATCATGTTTGGTAAGTGAATTGACGATCGCATAGACGTCTTGATTTTTGATGCTATTGGTCATAACCATCCTGGGTATTCACACCTGGAGTAAATAATAAGTTATATCTTCATCTATTGGATTAAAAGATCTTTCTGCCATTTTCCATAGTACTAACCATTTACAACACCCATGGGATGAAATGGGGTGATAGATTGTCTTAAACTTAACCGCCACTATTATTTATAAACTATTTAAACCATCGGTCAAAATATATTATTTATATTAAGGAGACTATTTCATACACAGGTAATAATACAGAAGATGGCCTGTGGCATATTTCTGTTAACCACTTAAAATAATAATAAAACTGCAATTCCTCATATGAGGCAATATTGGGAGGCTTATGTGCAACAATAGAATTTTGATATACTGCAATGTTTTGTCAGTCCGACTGCTAAGAGTAATGAAAGGGAAAATCTACCCTGCAACGGTAGAAGAAGGAAAGGCTGGGACGAAGAAAAAGACTTAACACAAAAAATTGCTAGTGATTTTTCTTTCCCGGTATTTAATTTTAGTCCAGTGATTGATATTACTCCGAAATCATGGCGGACATCTATGTGTGTAGCTTAATTACATTGCCGCTATCCCAGTGATGTGACGTACGACATTGGCCTCACTCTACAAATTGGTATAATTGAAACGTTTTAGTTTACGCCCTCGCAAAGCCTTATATATTCTACCTATTTTAATTCTATTAGCAAGGACTGGGAATATTTTTCTTAATTTCTTTGAGGATGGTATAGATATTAAAAATTATCTATTATGGCCGTTATTTGTATAGGCAACTTCCAATAATATTCACAAATTGTTAAACGTGAAAACGATTCACAATCCTTATGCAATTATAAAATATTGGGTATTGTCTGGTTTAACAAACTAATTTAATATTAATTAAATTAACTTAAAAAATATTCCTCCTGAATCGCTGGACTACGCTGCGTGCATATTATGGATGTAACACGAATGGGTCATCTCCGCCGAAAATGGACCACGCTCTTACAGTATACCAGTGTATAATAACAGCTTAATGCTGCAGTCTTTGGTATTTGTGTATAACCCTTTTTGCAGGACACGAGGCATTCCAAATTATTCTTCAAGGGTAATAACGCATCTGATTTTTGATTTTAAATCGAGGACAGCACAGTATCCACTTATTATCAAGTGGACTGTTCTCGTTTGTCATTTTTATTTTATACATAAAATTATTAATATTGTATATATTGCGTCCCAAAATAGGGTACTATTCGGTTTATTGACTTGGCAAGAAAAGTAGGTAAATTTCTTTATATCCTTTATGCTTTTATTATACTGCTACAGAGAGACGGCTCCACTTCTCAGAGGCTAAAGCACTAGGTCGCGGTGCTATGTGTTGAATTTGAATCTGTTATGGAAAAACTTTTCATGACATGCGTAATTATTCTAAATATGGATGTGTGTCCTTGTGCAATTTATGTATATAAACCACCTCGAAGATACAGGAGAAATTCGAAGTGTAGGATTCAACCTTTTTTTATTTTAGTACATACAGAATCTTTTTTCAAAAGTGGGGTAAACTTTTCTTTTAAAAAGATTCCGTAAGTAATAAATTGTTACCATGGCAAAAAGCGGTCATAAAAACATTATTATTATTGAGATATTTCAATTGGATGTTCGTTTTGTAATTATACTATACAATCTTAAATAATGAATTAGTTACAAAAACGAAAATAATTTCCATTAATTTTGTTACGAATAAAAAATACCTTAATTCTTACTCATATCGTTCGAACAAATTGAACTACTGAGATAGCGGGAATAAATACGCATAATAAGGAGCAGAAATTAGCTAATGTTATAAATTTCGTGTTCATATCTCCAAAGATACTTATAAGTCGCTAAACGTTTCATACTATCGTTTAGAGTTGTTGCCTTTTCAATATTTTTTTACTCTAATAATGCAGAAGGAAAGTATTATTATATAGCAGGTACTTCAAATTTATTGCATAAAATTAATAATCAACTTATAAGCAGCTTGTATTTATATTATATTACAAGGTTTTGTAAATAAAAATCTAGTAGTAATTTTCATATTCAATAGCATCTTCAGAATTTTATTTACCAGGAAAAATCTTAATGATATATCCTAAAGGGTTCAGAATTCCTGTTTGACTCTAAATGAGGGTAATAACTTTAAAACTTTTCAATACTTAAATTCTTTACGAAATCAGTTTGAAGTTTTATATCAATTAATTTAATGTTTGGTGTTTGTTTCCCAAAATATTTTTTAACAGGCTTATACAGGGTATTTGTGAAACGCTCCCGAAAACGACGACTGACAATAGTACTAAGGATACCTAGAAGGATAGGACAAAAATAAAATCATGACAAAAGGCTGTTAAGCACTTTGGTCAAGTCTGCATAAAACAGATCGCAAACTGAGTATTGCATATCCGCCACATCAATACCCGTATTTTATGACGTACCCATGTATCGGTATGTTTCATCCGGTCCTTTGTTGAGGTGCATAGTTAAGTCTATTCCCTCAGAGTTAATAACCCTACCCCTCTCAACATGGAGGACACACTTATCCGTCCCTAGCTCCATTCTATTAGAATTGCTAAAATCACAAGTGATGTTTAGCGATTCCATATGATTGGAGCGATTTCACGCGAATAAATTGAGATTATCCATATAAAAAGTGGGTCACTTTTGGATTTCCTTTGCAAAGCTAAAATCCCGTCCCGGAGCCTTCCAGTAAAGTACTGAGAGTGTTCAGAGAGAGGCGAAAATAAACAATCTCTCTCTCTCTCTGGAGTCAAACAATCGCCCTGGAAGATACCCCTTCTTACCCTTATGTGGTACTCCGAAGCCGTCATCTGATCAAAGATCATACTCCACTGCCCCACACACTGCACGAGGAAATTTCTAACCTCTCGACTGTATAGTCGAGCTTGTACAGCTCGAGGACCCTTCTCAGCCATGTATGTGGCACCGAGTCGAATTCCTTTCTTTAAACTATCCAGGCGGCAGAGAAGTTCCGACGGTTGCATTTAAACACCTTGCCAATGATTTCGTCAATGAGGAGCGGTTTCTCGGTACCACGATCACCACCTCGACATCCATTTTAAGCACGTAACATCACCTGTTTTGAGTTTAGGTGACGAATGATTCTAGCGCTCAAAATGGATGTTATTATATTATTATTATTATTTTACGCTGGTATACTATGAGAGCGTGATTCTTCCCTGATCGAGCCGACCCATTCAGGCTACAACCATAATATACAACTATAAAATTCTACAACGTATAAAATTGTATACGTATTTCCGAGAGGCTTACTATTTGACTATGAATCTTATCATAATGCGTGTATATTGGCACAAATAAAACATTTACGTTTCAGTATTTAGTCGCAGATACCTACTAATAATTTTATTAGGTACAAGTTATGAGTAACACTTAATTTAATTCGTCAAGCCAACATTATCATTTTAATAAGTTATTGGTTTGTACACAGACATTCACAATGCCGAGGTTGGTATGCAATGTAACCAAATTGGCAGCCGCATTTCTCCGTAAATATCGGTAGCTCCATCATCATTTATCAATGAAAATTTGCAATGAGAACTTTGTATTAACTTTGGAATGATTTTGAAATATGCTTTGACCTTGGAAGTAATTTGGAAGTTGGCATTATGTGTGATCGGGTTGTCCTCGGTCGTGTCAACCAAATTGTACAACAATTCATTTGCAGCATGGCTCAACCATACATTACTTACCGTCAGGTAAGCTGAATGCTTTTTTGCCCTCTCTTCCATAAAAAAGAAACTCCTTGGTTGCTTATGATAAAATATCTACAGATAACTTATACTGACATAAAGAGAACATAGATTTACGTTCAATATTATGAAAAACGTTTTTCACGTGAAATGGATAGCCATCTTTTCGGAAATATAAGGTTTGGGTTATAACTTGTCCCGTATATTAAAAATGTTTTTGAGTAAATAAAGTCCCAAATCACGTTAAAACTACGTTCCATAGTCGTACGTCTAGATGTCTGACATGGGACTATGTAAACAAACTTCGTTTAAAACGGGTTGAAGTGCTCGTTTTTTTTAATCGTACAAAACTGTCCAGTTACAAAATATTACAATATTTTGTTTAGCAGTAACAGTTTTAGAAAATAATTTTGAGATTATATTCTGATCAGGACTTCTTTGCAAAAGTAACTTTTTGAATAATTAGAAGGTTAATCATGTTAATGAGTGCTTGAAATTTAAAACTAGTATTCAATATATTGCTTGTGAGATTTGAGTTTTTTAATATGCACATATTAAAAAAACTACAGACTGAGTTAAATATCTTCTTACGTTTACTTTGTCTGTTTCTTGGCTTGTTTTTTAACCACGTATTCGACGGTTAAGGAAGACATTGTGAGTAAATCTGCATGTCTATGCAATAAGATACTTCTAGGATATATGAAGTTCACCAAAAATGCTTGGAAGAACGGCGAGGACTAATTGCTCCATACCCTCTCAAAATTAATATGCGGCTTAATATGTGGTAGAAATTCTTTTCTGCCCATGAGTCCATCTGGATATATATTATCCTCTTGCCTATTTTGCAGCCAAATAACAGTGTTTGCAATGCTGTTTTCTGTTCTAAAGGCTATAGAAATCAAATTTAAGTTCAGAGTGTGAGGTGATGATTCATCTGTAGATATCTTTGTTTGAGATTGGCTGGCTTATGAACCACAGTAGCTACTTACTATTAAAAGGACTTTAAGTTCGTTTGTCACTTCAATTTTATAATAAAAACAAACTTCTAGAAAAAACGGTCCAACATGACCTGTTCTTTTCTGTTTTTAAAAGAGAAACGCTCACCATCAAATGGAATATACTTTCCTTTGTCACTACAGTTTTATGAAAAAATAATTATCATTATCTTTCTTGAGAGTTTCCTTAGTTTTTTATTAGTATGACTCACAGAAATAGTAATAATAAGACAAGAGAAATGATTTAGAGCTTGATTACTTCCAAAACTGATGTCGAAACATTTTAACACATACGCATTAAGCGACCGATGCCTGCAGTCTTATTATAAACATATGCAATGCAAAATGATACCTAATGTTTCACATTACATTGCTTGACAAGATTGTCTACGTCGCGTGTGCCGCATATTACGGTAGAACAAAAGCAGCAATGGTAATTGTACAATACGAAAAGTAATAAATGAATGTTTACAAAGGTAAATATCATTGTAAAGTATCCATCTAGATGTAAATTAGTTAAAACAATGATAATTAGTAAATAATCATCTTACCGATGAAATGTTATGCTTTTATTAGTTGAATTACACGTCCTTGATGAGTATTTACTACAAATTATGCTGCAGTTCACCATTATAATAACATAAATTCACGTACGACGTTCCCCGAGCAACTAAATCACAAAATGGTGAATGATATTCGTCAACACATCATAGAGGTCACGTTATACTGTTTTATTATAACGATTTTTCACACTTCGTTGGGATCGGGAATCGGGATCGTTGGGTTGGGATGGGCGTGACCCCATATAAGACGTTTAATTCAGAAACACAAGCTGCTCATTTGCAAAAGACATGGTTGATGCCTGAGAATATGGGTCCAGCGTTTCGTCCCGGCCTAGACGTTCAACATGAACTTAGTGGACTGTATATCTTCTTTAATTCCCTAACCTATTGGTTAGGGAATTAAAGAAGATATAATATGTCGACACCGGTAAATAAAACAGCAATTACGTATAATTGCTTCTAGGATATGTGATAACATTCACCTTTTCTTTTACTGGACTTTTACGTTTTCTTTCTTAGTTATACCTTAAAACTGTAGCTGGTCCCGAACTAATTACAAATTATTCGATTTTCCTAAGTACTGCCAAGCTAAACCGTGAAGTGAGCCAGGTGCAAAAGCCTTTTAATTTCGCGCATAATTTTCGTTGTCACATTCCGCTAATTGGCATCATAACTTTATTCACCATAAAAAAACATACATGACAATTATATTTTCCTAAAATAAAAGCACAGTACGAAAACGGTTAAACATTCACATTATATAAAACATTAATAAAATATAGTAAGACATAATATCACAATTTACAACCAATTCCATGTGTGTCTGTGTCTAATAACAAACAAACTTTATTACATCTTACCCAAAAAAAAAAAATTTCCTAGTTCACTTCTTATCCTTACTTTCATCTCTCTTAAACAATTTAACAGTTTAATGCGAGAATTCAAATTTTAAACATACCTTTAAGCAAAATTGCACTTTTAATATGACATTTAATTTTTACATTACTTCAATATTTTATTGTTAAAACAAAGTCCTATTGACATTTCGATTTAAAATAATTGCTAGTAGCTATTATATTTATTTTAGAGAATTCAAAAAAATAAAAAATAAATTATTTAAATAAATTAATATTTTTAATATCCTTATAAACCTTTTCACCCTTGACATGCGACAATGCTAATTATGCTTGCAAGTCGCTGCATCGATCCCTGCGGGACCCTTGGCACTATATAAGAGGTTCTCGCTATCTCTATCTAACGTGCATAGCTACTACTCTACTTTTTATTCTAACATTAAACTGTCTCTTTCTAATAAATTGGAATGCCTTATCTTTAATTTATTCTACAAATAAAGTGCTTAAAAGTCATAATTGTTTTACATACATTTACATAGCAGATTACTATGTAACACATGACTAAGTTAATACAATAACATCCGTTCAACCTTTTTAATCAGAAATTAGCATTTAATGAGACTGAATATTCTCTACTTATAATATACGAGCACAATAAAATTGAAAGATTAATAAGATGATTCGTCTCGCGGCACTTACAGCAGTGTAATGCAATCATACACCGTATACATGTTGTATTGGCGGTAAAATAGATTCTACTACCACAACCACCCCATATCATGTCCTAGGTGTCGGTAAGACGATAAAGTGTAATGAAGCAGGAGTTGAGTAGCAGCATATTCATTCATCATTCATTTAATCACAACTCAAGATAATCCCACTTATCCCCACTTATCGCGGCATAGCAAATATGGCAAATATCTAATAAATAATTATACCTATGGTGACCGACAAAAAATGTCAATGTAGCAGGCAACTTTTGTAAATCGTCTAATTAGTGAGTCTATTGTAAATCTTCGTAATTTTATGTCCCTTCACCTTTAAATACATCCATAACAGGCTATCAAAATCCACTGCTGCACATAGGCTTAGCCAATACATTGCATCATAAAAAAAAAAAAAAAAAAATGAGAGATATTGTCATAGTTACCATGCTTCTATGACAGAATTTAATATGGTGTAGTGGATACCTATTCTTACGCCGTCATTACACCGTAACTTTAAATGCCTTTCTATAACACTGTATTCCTTTTTAAATGTAAGACCATTGAATTGTAGTTCTGTAACGTACTTTAATTATTTCAAGCATTTATAAAAGCCAAGGATGAGTTTGTTTAGTTTATCATACGGCTGAAAGCAAATAAACATTAGTTCTACTTAAAACAAAAAGTAAAATGTTTAACTTCGCTCATCATCTGCTGTTGGATTTATATATTGAACATGTCTACGAGGAATTCCTTTAGTCTTTGAATACTAACTAAATCTAAAACATGACACGATTACATGAATAAAAGCGGTATTCAAGGAGCACTTTTATCTTAAAATAAACGCACATGTAAAAAAATATAAAATATTCATTTTAGGTTTCCAAAATTTTGTAGTGCCATATTTTTACTAATGTATCTCGTTTTTCTAAAGGAGATGTATGAAATTGGGTGCTTGATATCATTCGTAACAGCCATACAAAAATATGTAGGTAATGACACAATAACAAAAAAAAAACGTTTTAATATTATCTTGTAGCTGTGTTTATGAATGGATATTACGTATTTGTCCTTTCGTGGACTTATTTAATTTGACCCTTGGCTTTTCTTTAGGATTACAGGACAGTAGGTTGTTGCACCCACACAATGACAATAATGTGGTACTTGGATTATGAGAGGTATGGACCAGATAATATACAGCCTCCGGGTGCTTTTCTAGATGACGTTTTGTTACTAAAATCGCATAAAATAATTAAAAATTTCAAAAGTTAGAAGTGTATATAACTAAAAAATTGCATTCTTCAGTGTCCTTTCAATTTATTCAAACAACTTATCCCAAGAACGAGTGATTTTACTACAAAACCAACAAATTATAAATCATTAAATAAAAACAAAACCTGAGTCAAAAAGTCAAAAGAGTGGTCTATTATGCCGAGGACCTAGGAGTCCATCTGAGTAGGTACTATCCTCTTACTTATTTTTATCCAATATGCTTCCACGTTCACGACATTTTAAGTTCTATATTCAAATAATGTGGCTACCTGCCACAATTTTTTCAAATTTACAATAATGTGATGAAATAGTTTCACAGAATACCATCGTCAAATATCCTAATGCTGCTGTGTTCTGTATGGTGAGTGTAGATCACCGGAGACCCTTTTTACTGAAAACGAGGCATTCCATCTTAGTCCTCACGGGTGACAACGTATCTGCATTTTGATTCGTAATCGAGGACAGATTTAGATGTCTATGGGCCACAGCAACCACTTACCATCAGGTGGACTGTCTGCTCGTTTGTCACTCTATCATATAAAAAAAGTTAATATTAATTTAAAATCTAACTAGTACAATTACACGTCGTATCCGTTTATTAAAGCTCTAAATCAGACTCATCTCATGCAGTTAACATCATTGCATTCAATATTCCTTGTAATAACGCAATAATGCTGATCTAAGCTTCAAACTATGTTAATATACCCTACAAAGTAAGGTACACAATTAAAGCTAATTGAGTTATTCATAACTCTGTCTGTTTTAATAGCAGACCACCTGCAATATTTAATGTTTATATGAAACGTTGTCATTTTTAAATGTTGAAAACGAAAGCTTTATGAATGAGGAAGAAAAAGAAAAGAAACTCTAAGAATGAATGAGGAAATAGTGACAAAGAAAATTTATATGGCAGATGTGAACGGCCAAGTCGGGAAGGGACGTCCTAGAAAAAAGTTTATCGACCAAATTGGCGATATTTTGAAAAGGGGCCACGTTAGAAGTACCCTTAACCGACGAGCATGTATGCGTAGATATATGGATGTAAAGGAGGCGAAAGAGGTATGTCAGGATCGTGCCAAATGGAAGTCCGTAGTCTCTGCCTACCCCTCTGGGTGACAGGCGTGAGTGTTTATGTATGTATGTATGTATGAAAACTTTATCGTTTATTTATGTACAATGAATATATTTTTTTATTATTTTTAAAAATGGGTAACATTTTTAAAAATAATAAAAAATATATTCATATTCTGTAACCTGGAGGAAATTTACATAGGTAAATTTTACAAGGACGAACATCCAGACTTAGAACAATTACTTGTAGACCATACAAATGCATGTTCTGTGTGGGATGCAAACCCGAGTTCCTCAGCGCCGCAACTCGTTGCTAAACTACTGCACCAAGTAGCCGTCAAATATTTTTTTTAATTTTATGAACACGAATTTGCTTTATTTACTCTCATAAGTTCGCAATTCACACCATATTAATACTTACAAACGAGTTACCTAAGTCCTTGTTGAGTACAAAAGTGTATCGGAGTCATTTAAAATAAAAATAATGAAATTAAAATTTTTCTGCAGAAACTATGGGACTGTGGATAAATAAATAAATAAAAAGTATTTATTTGCCACACAAAAATACAATGTTAAAATTTAAATAGAGAGCCTAATAATTATAATATAAATATAATAATAACTTTTTAGTTGTGACAAAACGGTCTGTGACTCAGTTGTAACGGGAAACCCATTACTCCTGCTATTCTGCCACAGCCTTTGCGCATAATTCATACAGGGTCTTAGGCAATTGATGAAACACACGTATCAACAATAAAAAAGTAAAAATAAAAATAAAACAATTAATAAATTATATCTTCCAAATACAAAAAAAAGTTGTCTAATTTGAGGGGGTATCAAAGCCACATAGAGCCAGGGACTGTCTTTGAATAAGCCACTTGCGGCATCTTTGTCGGAAGGTAGACGGAAATAGGGTAGATCGGACTGGTGGTGGCAAATCGTTCCAAATTTTAGCAGCGGCAAATTTAAAACACCCCCTGGCTCCAGCGAGGCTAATCCTGGGTAGTGGAAGCCGATGACTATTTTCTCTGACTGAAAGCAAACTTTTTTTTTCAACGGCTATCTTATCATACAGATATCTTGGAGACTTTGCGTGATGTGAGTGTGCAGAAAGCATGCATATTTTAATTTAGTACTATTGCACATATTTAAAATGTCGTTACTGACTAAATAAGGTGAAATCCTATCCCTTTTCGGTATATTAAAACAAAAACGCATACATGCGTTCTGCACTCTTTGCACATTCTTCATAGATTTTTTTAATAAGCATGGACCATAAACAATATCACAATAATGAAGGTGGCATAGTACTAAACTGTTACAAAGCAGCAGTCTTATGTCACGTTTTAGAAATGAGCGAATTTTATACAAAGTTTTTAACGAACCATAGCATTTACCGATTTTAGTCTGAACATGTTGCTCAAATTTTAAATTCTCATCCATGAGGAGACCTATAAATTGCGAACACAACCCTCGTAAGGTATGACGGTGTCAAAGATCTTAACAAGAGACTTCCGTTCATTAATCGATTTTACCTGGTACTTTGTTCCAAGGGTAATGGTGACACTCTTTAAGGGATTAAGTACCAGGCCATGTTTCAAAGACCACTCCGCAATAGAATCAAATCAATTAATCTTTGTTTAACTTGGAAATAGCAACAGCAACCTCCTCATCAATTGGCGTTGTGTGAACGTATACTTGGCTGTCATCTGCATATAAGTGAATTTTCGAGTGAATTATAGCTTTATTAACGTTGGCCGTGTAAATTGCGAATAATGTGGGACCAAGTATTGAACCCTGGATAACACCTTTATTAAGGGGGGAGCGTGTTGGAAACATTTAGAACTCCTTGGCTATTCAAACATTGCACTTTTTGCAGCGATTATGGAAATAAGATTGAAACCAGGTGCAGGCCGATTCTGTGAAACCATAGTATTTTAATTTTGCCAATAGAATACATATATCAACACAATCGAAAGCGCGGCTGAAGTCTAGCAAAACCATAATTGTTCCCTTACCCTCATTGGACGCAGCAAGAATATCATCAGTAATATTTCAAAGAGCTGATACTGAACTGTGATTCTTCCTAAAACCAGATTGAATCACAGGTAGTACTTGATTACGTTCTAGATATGGTGAAATTTGATAAAGAACGCATCTTTCAACTATTTTAGATAGTGCAGGAAGAATGCTTATTGGTCTTATATCAGAAAGATTATCCACCATTGATTTTTTAGGAATGGGAGTGACGATGGCAGATTTACAAGATTCAGGAAATACTCCTTCCAATATAGATTTATTGACTATCGCCACTATCGTTGACAAAGAATATGGAAGCGTAAGATGGCAAGGATTCCAGTTGCATAGTAGTTTCTAAAGAAGTGATATCCGTAACTTGTTTTCGTCGCTGATTAAAACGGGACTGGTTCTTTTCTCACTCAAAAGTTAACTGGTATTTATTATAGGTTAGCTATTCAGCGAGGTGTACGACAATTCAAGTTTTGGGTTTTAGTTTTCATAAAAAAATATACTTGAATTTTATATAAATAAATTATTATTTGCGTAAATCAATGGTATAAAAATTGGATCAGAGTCAGGGATAAGAGGCTACGCTCCGCCAAAATTTTGCGTTATGAGCGCTTCATTCAGTATTAGGTAAAGGTGCGATTGGTTCACATAATTTCCAGAGCCTTTATAAACACCAAGATACACAGGTGCGAAGATAGAGTTTCTATTTACACTCTCGTACTCGGCCTATCTCGGGATGTGTACAAAAAGTCTCGAGAGTGTGCAGTCACCATTACAATATTTTGCTACACCACCAAGCATGTGGTTTATATTTATACAGTGGTTATTACTTATTTAAGTACACATAAAACGTATAAATATCATTTATTTTCTTTTTTTTACTTTAATTTTTTTTTATAATTTATTTGACTTTAACAGGATCCCTAACCGCAAAACAGACACAGTAGTTAAACAATCGAAATGTTCGTATATAATACATACGACAGGGAAAGGGCCACCTTTACCACGCTACACTTGCGTAGGACATAATGGGTCTTACGTACTTTTATAACGTTGAAACTTGTCTCTTAATGACCGTTTTACTACTCTCATTACTTGTACTAATTTTTGGCTAGCGGATGGAAACAGCTAACAACACTGACCTCCATATATACTTGTATAATAGAGGTCAGCGGCTAGCAACAAATTTAACTTGCTTGCAGACGTTACCATTGTTTTTCTCGAATGACATACGGTGATCGAATGTTACCCCTAGGTAATTGGCCGTCAATGCCCAGTATATTGTGTAGCCATTCTTAAGGACTTCTCTCGGATTAGTGTTCCAGCGACTTAGACTTTGAATGCGGCAACGAAGAATGCCGTGTCATCGGCGAAGAGAGCAGTTTTTACTATCGGTAAATAATATAAGTTACCCCTTGTCCTTCGGGACATCTCTCGAGTAGAAAGTAACGAAGTGGTAAGAGTAAGGAGAAATATAACATTCTGGAATTTAAAAAGCGCTTCAAAGAGCGTCTTCTTCTTTTTGACATCGAAAGAAAAGTTAGCAAGGAAGACTCAGATAAAGTAAACGAGGCACGAACAGCTTTTAAAGTAAGTTGGTGTGTTACTCGTAGTCTTTATTAAACTTTTTTGCGATATGAAAAGAGTTTTTTAGAGAGAATTAATTTATTAAGTTTTTTACGATTCGTAAATAATAAGATTTATTTTAATTAAAATAATTAGTTATTATACATTTATATAGGTCTAATAAGTGTTCTGTATAAGCAAAAATGTACTAATAGTTGTAGAGTAAGCATTAATAATTCTAGAGAAAATAATGATATTTCTGTTTTTTTTTTTTCTTTGCATCCGAGAGATTAAGTAAGTATATTTGTAAGTGAGAATGTGTTAGACAGGCATGTCGCTGAGTGATGAAGTCGGTTTCAACTACTATGTAGTACAAGTTATAATTAATACAAGTGTTGTTTTATAGTATATAATATATTTATTTTTTCTTAAATTTTTCACATACATCATGTGACAACCCTATAGGAATAGGTAAATATTTTCGACGTTGTTAAGAAGCTTCCCTTCTGGTCCTTACTCTTTACTCTGTGGTCAGGAGGCAATGCTCTTCCTAATAATATTAAATACTGAGGTAACCCGAGCGAGATTATCTATGATCTAATATTGGTGTGTTTTATACGCTTGTGTGTGTGTGTGTGTGTGTGCGCGCGCGTTCGTAATGTGTGTATAGTGTGTGTGTGTGTGTATGCATGTGTATGTGTGATTGTAGGTGCGTTCTATCTATTATATTTATGTTGTTTTATTTAATAAACAAATATTATAATATATGTATACATTTACGTAACGTAGAATTTTCTGCGCTGTGGTAGTATATTTTTTTATTAAATTCGCCTATGTACTACTTTTGCATAGCAATATAAATAAATAAAACCTTTCAGAACCACGATTGTGTTGTATATTAATGCAACACTTTTCGGGACAATATTTAAAAATTGCTGTTTCTTGTTGGCCTCGGTGCCGAAGGCCATAAATTAAAGCACAGAATACTAACTGTGCATGGCATCACATCTCTTGTCTAATGTTTTAGATTTATTTATATTCACCTTAGCGAATAAAATGATTTAGCCTTATTTTGTTAGACGTTTGAACTTGTGTTACAAAATATTAAGGTATATTTTGGTGCCGTTAAAAGCATATAAAATAATTTAAATTTAGCTCGGCAAAAAACAATGATTTTGATTCATTTTTATACGGTCATTATGAAATTTAGCTCGAAAATTAGAAATAAAATATTACAAAATAATATAACTTAATTGAAGTATTTTCAATAAACATTAAAGTTTTATCGAATCATCATTTTCATCCACTTTTATGTGGACTGTGTGCTCGTATGAGATATTCATTCTATATTAAATACTTAAATGCTGCTATGCTAAATTTCAGAAAGTTAAGTTCACGAAAGTCAAATTCCTTGAGCCGTGTAGTGACCGCGTAAGAGAATCCACTACGCCATATCATCTCTGAGGTATCGTAAGAGGTAACAAACGGAATCTGAAACAGGAAATGGGCAGCATTATTTTCATAATACCAGCTGAAAATAATAAATAATACAATTACCAACCCGCCTGGCAATCTTAAAAATATCCATGAAGCAAACATAAAGTATTCTATAGGAGAGGCCCAATTTCGGCAGTAAACCTTTGATAAGGTAAAATGAATGAATAAATGAAAAAAATAATTTTGGAATCATTTTATTAATAACAATGAAAATGCAGATGCGTTGTCACCCTTGGGGTTTAAGCCTTGCTTGAATGTCTCGTTTCCAGAGGGTCTTCGGTTCTCCACACGCACCAATATCATCCCGTTGGTGTCGTAAGAGCTGACAGAAGTCAATAGAGCAGCAGTATTTTCCAGCTAACTTTTGACTTCTGTCACCTGTTGTGTTGCTGACGTGTATGCTAATCGTGTCAACTATAGCAAATACCCGCTCTATAAGGCAATATATGGGGAGGCCTACGTTCAGTGAAGATATTGAATAGACTATAATCGATGGATGAATAATAATATAAAAATAAAGCTTAGCTAGGTCCACGAAGGCTTTCCATTCCGATATGAATCCTGGAAAATGTTGATATTTTGATATCTGTATCATTAAATCGATATTAATTAAAACTTTACGTGGTGGGGTCATTTTTTTATAGAATAAGAGTGACAAACGGGTACACAGTTCACCTGATGGTATGTGAATGCTGTGGCCCATAGATATCTACATTTCTATCCTTGATTAAGAATTACAATTTAAATGCGTTGCCACCTTTAAATATCTTCGTTTTCAGTAAAAAGCGTACTCCGGTTCACTTCACTTACCATATGTAACACAGCAGTATTGAGCTGCTATTTTACGCTGGTATTCTGTGAGCGCGTGGTCCTACCCCAGTCGAGCTAATCCATTAGTGCTTCAACCATAATATAGCTGCAGCGTGGCTCTATCATGTAACTAGAACTTAAAGAAAGAACCGTAACGAAACGTGGTATATACGTGGTAGAGCCATGCTGCAGTTATATTAGTAGTATAGTTGTAGCATGAATGGGTCGGCTCGACCGGGGAAGGACCACGCTCTCACAGAATACCAGCGTGAAATAATAGCTTAATGCTACTGTATTTCGTATGGTGAGTGTAGAGAACCGGAGACCCTTTTTACTGGAAACGGAGGCATTCCATCTCAGTCCTCACGGGTGACAACGCATCTGCATTTTGATTTTTAATGGAGGATAGATGTAGATGTCTATGGGCCGCAGCAAACACTTACCATCAGGTGGACTGTGTGCTCGTTTGTCACCCTATTCTATAAAAAAAAAGTCAGAACTTTTCAGTCTATTTGAAAATTTAAAATTCTTTCATTCATGATGTGCGAGTCGTGCAATTGTGAAGTACTATCGAATGTGTAACATTTATTTAAATACAGTATTTATATATTTAAATACAGGTATAGTCGGTACGGATAAAGAATGAGATGAGATACGGTGACTCATCGAGCACGTACCGTCAACAAGCACAATACAAATAAAACCCGCTAATAACGTTATGTATCGTTATTATGTTAATCAAAACGTTAGGTATATCATTCGGTTAATTGGAAACGTTCTATTAATGGGAAAATATTTAAATATATTTATATACGCAGGTAGACATATTAATTTTAAAATGACATTTATAACCAGTGGCGCGCAATGGCTTCACATGGATAAAATCGAATTATTTATAGGTATAGATTAGTAAATTTTTTTTTTATAGGATAGGGTGACAAACGAGCACACAGTCCACCTGATGGTAAGTGGTTGCTGCAGCCCATAGACATCTACATCTATCTTCCATTACAAATCAAAATGCAAATGCGTTGTCACCCGTGAGGACTGAGATGGAATGCCTCATTTCCAGTAAAAAGGGTCTCCGGTTCTCTACACTCACCATACGAAATACAGCAGCATTAAGCTACTATTTCACGCTGGTATTGTGTGAGAGCGTGGTCCTTCCCCGGTCGAGCCGACCCATTCGTGCTACAACTATACTACTAATATAATTGCAGCATGGCTCTACCACGTAGATTAGTAAATATATTAACGAAGACTAAAATAAAAAATGTATATCTTAAGGAAAGTTTATATTATATTAAATAGCAGTCAAATATATTTCAAATAAGAGGGACAGGCAAGAAACTCTATCGACATTTATTTTTACTTATAGTAATCTTGGAAAATTAAATTCTGAAACTTGAACCTACACCAGAAACACATTGATTACGGACATCCTATCGTCATCTTCATGACCATTGTCAGAATCAGAGTAGCTATCACTTTAACAATCGCTGTTCAGCCCAACATTAATTATAAAATCTTCAATGTCATAATTCGTTACTTCTCTCATCTAATAATTTTCCTCGATATATTTAGTAAAATTTTGCCCATTTATTTCATTATGGTAATCGCCTCTTTTGGTTTTTCCTTCAAAAATCAACTCAACACCCTTCATAAATCCATTTTCTGCATGCATAATTATCGATCTCTGACCCAGACTGTCGTTCTTGCGGACCCCTTTATCCATCTTCGATTGCCAACATTTAGACGCCGTACAATGATCGTGAATCTAAGTCTCGTCTATAAAGATTACAGGTTTTTTATTAAATGGTTAAACGAACTTACCTTAAGTGAAGTTCAACCATAATTATACGAAGCTCCTTGTTCTAAACATTCTTAACAATTGTAGTACGCCGCATTCCATGCCAGCATCACAATTTATCCAAGCTCGCTAAAAAAAATTTTAAAGCAGTATATATGGCAACACTGTATCAACCCGTCCGTCAATGCAATTTCATTATGTTTAAAGCAAGGAATTAGATGAGCAACCCTAACCCAGGGAGGGTTGGGCCGAGAGTACCGTCAAGGACAAGGAGCTTCGTATAATTATGGTTGAACTTCACTTAAGATAAGTTCGTTTAACCATTTAATTATACTCCCTCCTTGTTCTATACATTCTCAACAATGTGATGTTTGAAGACAGGGTTGCGAATTTATAATACCAATGAATGGAACTTTGCAATTTTCCTTATTTTATAAAAAATGTTGAACATATTGCCTGTATAGCAAATTTAAATTAATAACATAAATAAATTATCATTATTTCATAACATTTCCTTATACACATAAGGCCAGCTTGATTGCAGCAAAAATGGCCCTATGGAAAAATTATGACCGAAAAAGAAAACAATCTGGAATATCTATTCAAGTTTAATTTATAATAAATTTTAATTTAACATCTTATAACTTACTAACTTACTTAATAAATACTATTCTAAGTGGGTTAAATTTATCGCTATCTTGTGTTCTGTTTTCTATTAAAATATTAACAAGAAAGGCTCAACCTCTTCTCATTTATTTTTCCCATGCAAACCCTGTTGAAGTGAAATTCTATCTATATCTTAACTATACATCTGAGCTCCCTTTTGAATAAATGTAATATTTGTTGAAGGACAATGTATGTATATTATAACCCATATCTCATCACTGCTCAGATTGTTACTAGTTTTTGTAAATTTCTGTATTCTCAATATTTATTGCAATATTCTGTAGTTAATAATCTAAAAGTAACTTATTATTAAGTCTATTTTTATAACTCAAACCTAAGTAAAAGGCACAAAAGACCAGGAAGGAATTTCATTACACTTACTACAATTTGGTACGATAAAGAATTAATTATTTTATTATTTTATAATTTATAGTATTTGACATAGGAGAGTTCACTATAATTCTTAGTACGAATTTTGGAGTGAACCTTGGAGTGCTATATTTTACAAAATACTTCACTAATAGTAACCTATGATGTGTATGAGATGTCTATGAGATGACTGTAACATGACTCAGTAGTATGATTATCTTTATCTAGGCAGTGTTAATGATAATTTGTTATTTTATTCAAAATAAATTATTCATTTTTTCACATTTACTGCTCATGTGAAAAAAACAAAAACCTATGGTTTTTTGGCTCATCGACATTAAGAGGAAATACATAAAAGAAGAATCGTCCCCCAATCTAATATAACTGCCATGGTTTCTGGGTTATGCCTACAGAACACCATTGTTAGGTATATAATAATTTTATTATTTCTCGTTACTAATTTGATCAAGTTTTAGCTTTTGACACTGCTTTATGATCTTGTTGAATAGACTTGAAAGACTTCCTCTGACTGTTTTTTGTTTACTTAGCTCAATTTTAGATTGTACGTTAAATTTCCATATTTTTATTTAATTTAAAGTATTGAATCCTCAATAGTTAATGAATAGAACCCTCTCTATCTTGTTAATATATGAAGCAGAATTTTTATCAACTCTGGGTAAAATTGTACAACATAAGTATTATTTAGTTGTAGTAAGTTTACTATTCATTATAACTATATTGTTTTGCTCAAAATTTTGTATTGTATTCTACCATTCCCAAAAATATAAGCATATACTACTTTAATATTGAATAATATCTATGTAATTTACTCTCAATGAAGGACTAAAACCCAAATATTGTCTCATTCTATTGGTTTCTCTCCATCCAGTTGAGAAGTGTTAATTTATATTTCAAACGGTTTTATGACCAGTTTTAAGACCAGAAATTTGCCACTGAATATATATTACATAACATTATATATACCTTATTATATATAATAAGGTTTAAAACACAACATTATTAACCTCATTTTACTAATAGCAACCAAATGGGTTATGCACAATATATTTAGTCACTATTTATATCATAAAATTTTTACAGTTCTTAAGTATTTTTACATAATTTCCTCTTACTACAACAATTTATTTTGTTGCTAAGATATTTTGGCAATCAGTGTATGCATCTGTCAGCATAACTCAATTGTGCTTTTACCATACCTAGTTCTAGTTATGTAGGTGATAATAATTAAATGATAGGTATGAATGATACCATACTTAATTTTACTGAATAAATCCATCTTTATTTTATTTTTTAATTATTACTTCACATATTACTTATTTTTAACTTGTCATAACTTTTTAATATTTTACAATAGAAAATTATTTCCTATAATTATTTTTAAATTTCTTTTTAATTGTTTAATTTACCACTGTTTTAATTAGTGAAGTATGTAAGTTTTATATTTTCCCAGATTGATATTTTATGTACCGCTGTAGGCCATTAATGCATTTGCAACTCATCATTATATTTAAAACCTAATAACCTGATGCTAAACACTTCTTTTGTGTTTAGCATCAGGTTATTAGGTAATGCCAAACTTCTTCACAGAGAAGTAGTCTCTAAAAATAATTATTGATGGGTTAACCTGTTAGCTCGCGAGGCCACGCGTAATATGACACTCCCGTTCGCTCGCGACCGTAATGGCGGGAAAATTTGCAAATTAGCAAATTTTTTGCTATATTGCAAATTTTGCTATATTTTCACTTTGAGACAATATTTATGGATAAAACTTACAGGAATTCTTGTTGAATGTATAAACTATTGAATAAAATTATTTTGGTTGTTAGAAATTATAATAAAATTCATAAATTACCCTTTATAGCATAAGTAGTAGTATATAGTTCACTTTTAGTGCCAAAATTACTACTAATTTGAATTCTACACTTTTGTTTTTGGAGAAATTTATATGGAAATGTTTGGAAATATCTATATTTTTATGTTTTATGTGTTTCTATTCGTTACTAATACCAAAATATTAAAATATAAAAAAAATTAAAAAAAAAATAATAATAATATTTATCTGTATGACATTTCGAACAATATTTCAAAAATATTTTTGTGTGAATTTGAAATAAATACGTCAAGTTATTTTAAAAATATGTAAGAAAACTATTTTTACTTACATTTTACACTAAAAATAAATGAGAATTGGAAAAATAACACATTTATGACCCAACCGCCAAAATGGGCGTTTCGTATTTCGAAGTACTTTTGGTAATTTACTTTTCACTTTTTATACCACAAATTATATATCTACGTGTTTACTATATTACAAGGAATATAAAAAAGTATAATGCTTTCGTTTTTAGTCCAGACACAAATATAAAATTCTATAAAAAAAGACGGAGCACCTTCATCAAAGCGACACGTCGAACGCCGAAAGTTCAGAGTGATTTCTTTTTTTTTTTTCTAAGAAACATTGCCAGGTTATGGTTTAAAATAAAAGAGCATATCTTTGTCTTTGATACTATTATCTATTGCATAGTGTCTTTGGTTTTTTTTTAATTAAAAAAAATTATTTTTCAAAGGGTAGTACTTGTGGTACACATGTGTATCTTGATCGAGCGAGCGTACGATGTTTATGTTTGGTACACATGTGTATGCTAATCGACTCAGTGTTGTGGGTGGGTGTGGTCACATTTGACCTCTTGTATTTTGACGAAATATCGAAGCGGTCAAATTTGGACGCTTGCCGTTTGAGAGGTTAATGCGACCTTATTTAATTTGCGATAATTATACGTGGTAGAGCCATGCAGCATTTGTATTAGAAGTATAGTTGTAGCACGATTAGGTCAGCCCGACTGGGGAAGAACCACGCTCTCACATATTACCAGCGTAAAATTGTAGCTGTATGCTGCTGTGTTTCATATGGTGAGTGTAGAGAATCGGAGACCCTTTTTACTGGAAACGAGGCATTCCATCTTAGTCCTCACGGGTGACAACGCATCCGCATTTTGATTCGTAATTGAGGATAGATGTAGATGTCTATGGGCCACAGCATCCACCTACTATCAGGTGGATTGTGCTCGTTTGTCACCCTGTCCTGTACAAAAAATTACCAAAGTCACCACTCAGCGAGCGGAGCTATGGAGCGGACTATGCTCGGAGTTTTTTTGCGAGATAATCTTGGAAATGAGAATATCCACAGTAGAATCAGAGTAACTGTCGTATCCCAACGGATTATTAAGCTGAATGCAATGAGCTAGCCCTATAGCTTGAAATCCGACAAACGATGGAGAAGTAAGTTCCTCGTGTGGCAGCCTCGTTCTGGTAGGTGAAGTATAGGGTGGCCCTGCAATATTTAGTGATGACCTGGTATAGACCATGTAGGAAGTCGATGAATGCTGGTAACTCAGGACCGTGCTTCGTGTCGTTCCTTAGTGGAAGCCTATGTAAAGTGGTGGACTTGTGAAGGACTGTAATAATGATGATGATGAATTACCAGAGATCATTTATTTTTAAATGTTTGATTTCTCAAAAAAAAAATTCCAAGTTAAACATTCGCTCAGCTGCTACGTTACAGAAGTCTCGAGGGATGATGAAGGAAGCTTATCGAGGGGTATCCTTGTTCAGCAGTGAAACCGTGATGGGTTATTACGATAGTTATGACGATATCGTGTTAACGTGTTAAAAACTAATGATCACTCATGGAGTTTGTATCGTTAGAGTTCCGGGGCAAATACCCTGATGAAATGATCTTGCCTTTGACTAGAGAGCAGCATGTTCTCCGTTAGATAGTGACACAATATCTAATATAATAAGGAAAAGTATATAATATCTATAACGATGACGGTGTTCAACGACGTACAATATGAACCACACCCTTTTCTTTGAAAGCTTAACCTTACACTAAGATTTTTCATATATATATATATATACAGTGCTTCACTGTACATATTATGCTATATACAGTGAAGCACTTATATATGAATCCTGCAAAAAGAACCCGAGATCCACTGTGCAAAAGCAGAAAAACCGTTGTGTTATCGCACCGCATTGAAGTGACAAATGAACTTACAGCTTATCTGATGGTAAGTGGCTACAGTAGGCAATGGACACCTGCAACTAACTGCAAACAAAGAAGGCTGTAGATACACAGATGCCTTACACCCTGTAATTATACTTTTACTCTATACAGGGTTATTTTGCAATAACCGACCAATTTTGCAGAGAATGTTTAGAATAAGTACTATAGGTAAATGTTGAAGAAAAAATAATTAAAAAGAATTCCAAGCAATTGAAATTTAAAATGCATTCTTTTAACTAATTTTTCATTATGCTAGGTGATGTTTACTTGAAATATGACAAAACGGGTAACAAATAAGGATACCTGCGGATTTCCCTACCTGTTTCATTTACGGCCGGAGGAACCTTATTTCCAATTTTGAAAAAAAAATGTATGCGTCGAACTAAAATTTATTCTCTTACATTAAAAAAATATTTTATTTCATTTGATTAATAAAAATGAAGAATGAGGCGGACATAATGTTTTAAAATTGATCCTTTTAACTAGAGAAATTTTTATTTTCTGGCAGTCTCGCAAATTGCTTTCCGAATCAAATTATTGAAATCAATAAACAGTTGTTTATAATAGCGACGGAAATTAACCAATCTCCGCAAACGTTCCCGTCAAGCGAGTAAAGTGATTTTTACCTGTTATAAAGTTTTCCTTTTCCATATTAAAAATATTTAGTTCTGCGTCTTTAAAATAAACAGCAAATATATTATTTATTAGTCAACGATCTCAACCTACAAAACTGCCAACTTCTGTACGTCCTATTTAAAACAAAACGTAAACTTTACTTACAAATCCTTTTTTTAAATATTGAGACAGCGCATTTTTACTATAGCTCATTGACACAATAATCGTTTTCAATGAGAAAAGAAGAAGTATTTTAGGTGCTTCACCAAATTATCTGATTGACAACTCATACAGCTGCAACGTGACTTTACCACCTAAAAGTACGATTAACCCTAGGAGTTCGTATGTTAAAGTGGATGATGAGAACCAAATATACTAGTACCCCCTTCCTATAAATTATTGTTACTACGACACAAAATTAGAATATATAGATTCATATACTTTATTATTTATAGAGTGCACGCCTTGCAATACATAATGCAGTGTTGGTACCGACTTTGTTATATGGCAGCGAAACCTGGGTATGCCAGAAGAAGCATAAAAGCAAGTTGAATGCAGTGGAGATGCGATCTCTTCGTAAAATGTGCGGCGTTACCTTAGCCGACGGAAAGCGAAACGAAGAGATTCGCAATATGGCAGGATTGAAAGATGACCTTTTCACAAAAATTGATAGGGGCGTACTCCAATGGTTTGGGCACGTTGAACGAATGAGTGAAGACCGAATGGTGAAGAAAATATATAGAGCGAAAGTAAATATTAAAAGGTGTCGAGGTAGACCGAGACTAACTTTCGAAGACCATGGGAGCAAATTGCTCGAAGAGGGGGAGGGTCAAGAGTACTCGGATACCTAGACGTGCATGTATGAAGAAGTTAATGAACCTGAAAGAAGCGAAAGAGGTATGTAAGGATCGTGACACTTGGCGATCTGTTTCTCTGGCTACCCCGTTAGGGATTGTGCGTGAAGATTAGGGATTGTGCATATACTTTATTAGGTATAAACATTGATTCAGGTATAAATTTGAAAGAACACATAAATAAAGTATCATCTAAACTTTCCCGTTTCTCGATGCACTATATAACGGCCACGTGTACATGCCTATACCCATGTATGGCTCAAGCACGGCATTATACTGAGGGGAAACAGCACAGACGTAAATAAATCATATATTCTACAAAAAAAAGTTTTCGCATAATTACAAACATAGATAACACTGACAGCTGTAAACCCTACTTTATTTCATAAAAAATATTAACACTTACATCTATATATATTATCAAGAAGTATGCAAATTTGTTAAAAAGAATATGCACCTTTTTTCAATACTCCCGGCCTCATTTTTATATCTAGTGAGGCCAATTGCCTCTTAGAATTCGGCTGGCAGGAACCGGAAAATGGTGACGTTAATAGTTCCTGGGTTCGAAGCCGGAAACGGATGGTCACTAAATGTTTGGGGTGACTATGTTGCCCTTCGTAATAAAGTCAAAATTAATAAATTTCAGACGTTAAGTATTGTATTACATTAAAGGCAAAATATTGTCTTTCAAAATAAATAAATTTATTGAAAAACTTGTAAAAATATTCAAAATGTGATAAATAATAGAAACACAAGTCGAAAATATTATAAAAATAAAAATAAATAACATTTAAAAATATTTGGAAAATTGGTTAAAAATTGGCTAAGTCATGGAGGGAGTTCGTTTATAAAAGAACAATTTATTAAGTTATGGAGGGTGTATACACAAACATCCTCCATAACTTAACATTGACTTTGACTTATAATAGTAAGGTCTATGATACAAAAGAATCACTATAGAAGGTCTCTATAAATTATAAGCATTACAATACTAGTTGTGGGTTGAAATACGTTATATTAATGACTTACGAGGGCACTGAAAATTTCGGGAATCAAGGAAGTGAGACAACATTACTACGAGGGTGGATTGAAAAGTACTCGGCCTAACCAAGAAAATAAACACATACTAAATCAGTTATATTTTTATTTTTCTACATAATCACCATCAAGTTCAATACACTTTTGCCACCTCCCCTTCCAAGCATTTAGATCGTTGAAAAAAAATGATTCTTCCTTAGAGTCAAAATATGCGTCTACAGCTGCTTTGACCTCGTCGTTTGTCGAAAATCTTTGACCTCCCAAGTGCTTTTTTAGGTTAGGGAAGAGAAAGAAGTTTGATCGTGCCAGATCAGGTGAATACGGCGGATGCGGTAACAGTTCAAAGCCACAGTTGTGAATTTCAGCCATTGACTGTACTGACGTGTGAACACGGTCGTTATCTTGATGAAACAGGACTTTTCTTCTGAGCATTCCTCGACGTTTTTCTTTTATTTCCTCTCGTAAACGACGTAGTAAGGTGCAGTAGTAATCAGAGTTTATAGTCTGACCCCTTTCAAGATAATCAATCATAATCACACCTTTCGAGTCCCAGAATACTGAAGCCATCACCTTATTTGCCGACAAAATCGACTTAGCCTTTTTAGGGGGTGGTGAACCAGGTCTTCTCCACTGTTTTGATTGTTGTTTTGTTTCCGGTGTATAGTAATGGACCCATGTTTCGTCCATAGTAACAAAACGATTCAAAAAATCATCTGCATCGGCTTCAAATAACTCCAAACAGTCGCGTGAAATAGTCAATCGCGTCCTTTTTTGTTCAACTGAAAGCAGTCGCGGAACCCACCTCGCAGACACCTTGTGGAAACCCAACTCGTTGACAATGATGTTTTGAGTTCGTTCATAAGAGATGCCTATAATCTCGGCTATCTCTCTAATTTTTAATCTGCGGTCTCCCATTATTAAATCAAGTACTTTTTTAATATTTTCGTCAGTAGTTGACGTCGAAGGCCTTCCAGAGCGGGGTTCATCTTTCACACTCTCTCTACCACGCTTAAATTCTGCTATCCATTTTTTGACGGATGAATATGACAGAGCACAATCGCCTAATGTACTGACCATGTCATCATGGATGGCTTTTGATGATAGCCCCTTCTTATGGAGGTACTTAATGACGGCACGCTGCTCGATTTGCTCCATTCGCGGAAATTATGTCCGATTACTTTGTTAATAAATTTATAAAATCACAACTAATTATCGCACACGTTTCGAACTTCACACAATGAACTAGTCTGAACTTAACTAAATAATGTGGGTAGATTTGATTTTTAGAATTGAATGGATCTGTGTTAGGCCGAGTACTTTTCAATCCACCCTCGTATTTAAAAGTGTATTTATTGCTTTTCGAAGTATTCTCCGTGAAATTTGACACATTTTTCCATACGATGGAACCAACCATTGAAGCAACCATTCCATTCGGAAGTTGGGGTCTCCAAAATGGCCGTTTTGTTGGCGTCCACAGCTTCTTCAGGTGATGAAAATCTATGTCCACGCAATTTATTCTTTATTTTAGGGAAAGTATAGAAATCATTAGGGCTTAGGTCGAGGCTGTACGGCGGATGGTCTAATAATTCTATGTTTTCTTGCTCTAAAAACTCTTTTGTTCTGTGTGCGGTGTGAGAACTCGCATTGTCGTGATGGAGGATGATGTGGCGGTTGCAGATCTCTTTACGGAGTTCAGAAACGACCTATGGCAAACAAATGCTAGCATACTATTCTGCATTAATTTTTTTTTGTCCTTCAAGAGGAATAGTCGTAACATGGCCGGTTTTGGAGACAAACGTGGCCACCATTTTTTTTGCAACACTCCGTAAACGAACAATTTTTGTTGGCTTTAAGTCATTTTCGAACACCCAAACTCATGACTGGTTTTTTGTTTCGGGTTCGTACGCGTATATTCAAGATTCGTCACCTGATACGATGTTGTATACAGCATTTGAGGATCCTGCGTGGAATCTTTCGAGAGTTCTGACGCACCAAGTAACGCGAGCCGCTTTTTGCTCTTCACAGAGCGAATGCGGTATCCATCGGGAAAACAACTTTTTTACATCTAATTTATCATGCAAGATTATTTGAATTTGACTCATGCCAATGTCTAAAGTTGCTTGAATTTCGCGGTATGTCACATGTCGATCTTCCTCAAACAGCTTACGCACAGCATCAACGTTTTCTTGGGTGACTGCAGTTTTTGGACGACCTTGACAGGGATCATCACTGAGCTTGACACGTCCACGTTGAAATTCATCAAACCAGCGATAAATTGTGGCTTTGGATGGGGATTCATCACCAAATGCAAAAAACCATCCGGTCAACACACTGTTTTTGTGTTAAACCACTTCGAAAGTCATAATAAATCATCGCTCTTGAATTTTCTCGAGTCAATTCCATTTTCTAAACGACTAAACAAGTTTGACAAAACCTTGTGACAAGACCGAGAATCTTTTTTTAAATAAATAAATGGTATTCGATTTTTTAAAACCAAGGAGTTTTCAATTAAAAAGATTTTAATATGACAGGAACAGTGGAAATATTCCATTCGCGATACTTTTAGTGCAGCCTGGTATAATAGTAAGGTCTATAATACAAAAGCATTATTATAGAAGGTCCAATAATAGAGAAGGTACAATAGTAGAGTTGTGGGTTGAAGTCCCAAAAATTAAAGACATAGAACAGTAAGGTCAACGAAATAATTAATTTCATAGACCTTACTGTTATAAATTTTTATTACTTTATTTTTAATTAAATTATTACTCTTATCTTATAACTGTCTTTTGGCTATGTCTGCCGTTGCATTGGTTGGTAGAGCGTATGCGTCGATCTCATGCAGGTGATAGCTGGAGGGAGGATCTTAGGAGACTCGCAAGGCTGCGGCCGAAAGCCGCATAACGTGGGACCCCATTCCCTTGAGGTCAAGTCTTCGCTAAAATGTAAGAAATCATAACGTAATTCTTTCATTGATGTTAGTGCTTCCGCAGGGTGTTTGGTGAGCATTAGCATCACATCCTACCACAAATTCGGCGTTGTATTTTCGGAGGAACTTCGCCATTTACTCTAACTTGATGGCAGGACCTTAATTCTCCACGGGAAGACAGGCTGAGCAAATGATTAATCTGGCTCCTGTTCATTCCTTGAGGCTTATGTAAGCTGTGACCAGATCATCATTGCAGTTTTCTGGTACAGCTAAATGTTCAATATTTTTTGTAAATTATAGAATCTCTGGGTCTACCACCTTTAGTATTGACTAGGATCTTACCGGCAGCTGACAATCCTAGGACTTGACCCCATTCGCCACGCAAAGCTCTTGTTGGAGGGTGAAGTCGATATTTTTCCCTGTAAAACCAACCTCCACCACGGCAGAAGAAGCTGCTGCTAAGTGAAGATGACCCTGGTCCTACGCTTGAGTTTGCCATTCATAGGCGTGAGAGAGCATGGGTCATTTTCGTCTACTAAAGACAAAGACATACTTTAGTGACGCTCTTGACTTCCAACTCCCTTTCACTTAACCCTGACCGACACCTGCGGAGGCCTGCGAACCGAGGCGGAATCAGAAGCTTAGGTCTTAGTCACTTTCACTAATGATGTTCCAGACTCACCCTGAGAGGTAGAGGGCTGGAGATATTGGAGTTGGGACGGTTTAGGCTCCATTACTGTGTTAGAGCTTTCCTTGACTTAAAAAATTATCATTTTAAAGCCAAGGACTGCTCTGTCGCCTGTCACCCGGGGAGCTTTCACCGATGGGTCATCCAAAGAACAGGTTACTAGAAACACATTCTCCTCATCGCTGCGGTGGAGAATTTTCCGTAGCTCGGTATGGAGCCCCTCATTCATTGCAATTACATACAGATTGAAGCAACTAAGTTCTTGATTACCAACTTATCCACCGCCTTGATTTTTTTTATTGTCAGCATTTGACCGTTGTTGCACTACAACATTCAAGCACTAACAAGCTATCCTTATTCTTTTCCGAGTTATAACTGTTATTATTATATATCTCATATCTGATTAATGAAATGAATTGGAATGGAATGGACTGAAACTCATTGGAATGGAAGAAATTAGAAAAAAAAATAAAATGATCTATATTATATCTGTATATAATATAGAATGTATAGATAACAAGTAATTCTGATTATCCCATTAAGAAAATCCTGCGGGATATATTTTCAAAAATATGACTATTAAGTTTTTTTTCGATTTGTCAAAGTTGAAATAAGTAGTAGTTAAAACTTACTTTCTTTTACGATACTTCTATAGAAAGACACGTTGCAAAAAATTAAATAAAAGGAATATAACAAGGTCATTAAATTAACTCTTAAATTTATTTTCTCGGACTTGGTAAGTGTTGTATTTACTGCAAAAAAGATTTGTGAAATGATCTGAAAGTAACACGCAATAAAGGAAACGATCCGTCAATCTTTACCCTTTATTTTTATTTTCGGAACAAGATGGTAGCGAATAACCTTTCCGACTTAGTGTAAGCTAATAGAGAATGGACTGTATGATAATATATTAAATATAGTTAGTTAGTAGTCGTGCAGTGGCGCTGTAAGAGTATCCACTTGTCCGAAGCAAAACAGGTGAAGAGCATCAACGACTTACTTAAATCAACTAAGAAATTAAATAAAAACTGCGGTCGTCAACCCGTTTTACAAGCGTGTCATCTTTGGCAAAATCAAGCAAAATGAAGCATGAGGCAATATATGGGGAGGCCTATGTTTTTTTTTTTTTTTTGCGCCCGAAGCAATTAAAGGGCTACCCTATACGTAGGGAGGCGGAAAATGCATTACGCATACCACGATAGCCGGTCTATCGTGGTTATGAGGGGCTCACTGTCCTACCGGGGACCCTAAGTGATACCCTCTAAAAACCGCCTTTGGGGACAGGCAACCGGCTGATTAAGCTCTATTGTGCCTTATCATGAGCGACCCTCTTTTGGGAAAAGAGGGCGCAGGCGGCTAAGTGCCGCTGAGGGAGTGCCTACGAAGGCAAATTAATGTTAGATATTACAATAATTTTATTTAATTAGAGTTGGCCTGAGCCGCCAGGAGACAGTTCAGGTCGTTTGAAAGTTTATTAGGCGGGTCCGAGAGAGAGTTTCTCGGCCTGCGGACACGATAGCGAGAGGGGGGTGGGGCTGCATAAGAAGCTGCCTCACGAATTAAATGGTTTGGGTGCGACTCTGAGGCTTTGAAGAAGTTCTCAGAGAGTTTTTTAAGAAATTGTTGAATTGCTGGGAGCTCTAAGTCCCGATGAAGGTCGGCATTACGGACGTACCACGGTGCGTTCGCAGCTCGACGACAGAAGAGGTGGGAGGCCTATGTTCAGGACTGGACTTTTATAGGCTGAAAAGAATATTAAGTATTATATAAATTATAGATAATGCTGTAAAAGTTGACATCTTGAGGAAACCTGCATGTCTGAGAAGTACAAAAATTATTTCGTACACATGTGAATTTTTTTTTAATTTTTTTTAATTTTTGATCAAACATAAGAGCAGATCCGCGCTCAGCAGCGGGATGTATATAGGCTGTAACTTTACTCTTTTATTTCATATTTTGTTTAATTAGTACTAGTAATCGTATTAATCAAAATTAACATTAAAAATAATCCTTTTGACCACTCCTTGTAAAGTTAAAATGCTTGTTTAAGGCGTGGTTTACGACAGTAATCGCATAGAAAATACAAACCAACGGCCTTTTGACTTCGCGATCTGCGCTCTGCCATTAGGCTACTGTCGCTTAGCTGGAAGCTTCAATTACTGTATTATTGTGCAATTACGGCTATTATAAAGCGTCATTGAAATGTTGCCACTAATTACATAATATCTCATCCTTCATCATTATGGATGAACACCTATTATCTCATCCTTCATCATTACAGTCATTCACACGTCCACTGCTGAACTGGCCTACCCCAAAGAAAGCTACAAAGCACGGGCCTGAGACACCTGCATTGATTGACTGCCTGCATGTCTTTCAAGGTCTTAACTACATTTAGTGGAGGGAGGTACCCTACAGTTCGCCTGCCGGTACGAAGATGCAACTAAAGAACTTTTCTTTCCCATCGGCTGTCGGTTCTTCGAGCTATATGGCCAGCCCATTGCCACTTCTGCTTACTAATCCGTTGGGCTATGTAGGTTATTCTACTTCTACTGTGGATAACATCGGTTTTAAATTTATCACGCAGAGAAACCCCTAACATAGTCCTCTCCATAGCTCCCTGAACGACCTTAGCTTTCTCATACGGCCAGTAGTGAAGGGCCATAATTACTGGCAAAACGCGCTTGTTGTATAATCTAGTTTTGAGGTATGTCTGACGAGAAGATGTGTAGTAATCTCCCGAAAGCTGCCCAGCTGAGTTAAATCCATCAATAAACATTTTGGTCGAAGTTAGTTTTACCTAGTCGGACTATTTGTAAGGTAAACATACTCATCAACAACTTCGAGCTTAGTACTCCCAACAACTGCCGGCATAGGTGTGACATGGACATTAAACATGACTTTCATTTTGTCCATGTTAATCTTTACTTAAAGACACTATTGAGGTCAATGAACTTCTTAGATGCTTAGAGCCTCCAGCAATGCTGCCGTAAGGACTATATCGTCGGCAAAGCGAAGGTCAGCAATGTACTTGCCATTGACAAGACAAATTATATATAGCTTGGTAGCGATAACCTTCCCAGGGGTTATTATCATCCATAAATTCTTTAATATTATAATAACCCTTTTTATAAAAACTTAGTTTAATAACATTTTTGAACTTCGTGTATGACAAATTTTGTATATTTTCTGGGATTTTGTTATAAAAGCGTATACATCGCCCCAAGAATGAATTACTGACTCGGTGGAGTCGAGTAACTGGTACTACTAGCTTGTGTCTGTTCCTAGTATTTACAGAATGAATATCACTTATTTTCGCAAAACTACTTTTATTTTTGTATACGTACATTACATTTTCATAAATGTATTGAGAGGCCAGAGTTATTATATTAATTTCCTTAAATTTTTGTCTCAGTGGCTCTTTTGGTTTTAAATTATATATTGCTCTAATGGCCCTCTTCTGTAAAATAAATATGATTTCAGTGTCAGTCGCGTGTAAATACCATACGACATAATGCTATGGAAATAACTAAAGTAAACTATTCTAGCTGTTTCAACACTGGTAAGAGTTCTAATCTTTTTCACAGCATATGCTGCAGAACTAAGTCTGCTAGCTAGTTTTGATATATGGGGGAGCCATTGAAGCTTTGCGTCCGGTGTGATTCTAAGAAAAATGGTGGTATCAACAAGACTCAGTTTCCCCCCATTTAAAATTACATTAGTATTGACATGTTTAACATTAGGAGTTACGAATTTCATACATTTACTTTTAGTTCCATTCAAATTCAAATTATTTACATTAAACCAATTGACTAACTTAGCTATAGCATTATTTACTTCGTCGTAATTATAAGTGTCGTTTTAATTTGAAAATTAATGAAGTATCATCAGCAAATAATACTATATCATGGTTATCCCATACTATGTAAGGTAAGTCGTTAATATATACTAGAAATAGAAAAGGACCGAGAATTGAGCCCTGAGGAACGCCCATTTGTACAATCGATCCGGAAGAACTCATACTATTTATGATAACTTTTTGCGTTCTGTCACTTAAATATGAAATAATTAATTTAAGAACATCGCTTCTTACACCGTAGTGTTGAAGTTTCCTGATTAATGTTTCATGGTGAACACAATCCAAGGCTTTGGATATGTCACAGAATACACCCAAAGCATCCTGTGAATTCTCCCATTTATCAAATATATATTCAATCAGCTGAACACCAGCATCAGTTGTCGAGTGACCCCTTGTGAAACCAAATTGATTTTTATGAAGTAAATTATTTACATTAAAAATTTTTAACATTTGATCAAGAATAATTTTTTCAAAAATTTTACTAAGTGTTGGCAGTACAGAAATAGGTCTAATATTAGCGGGGTCCAATGTACTACCAGATTTAAATAAAGGTATTACTTTACTATGCTTCATTAAATCAGGAAACACACCAGATTCAATACTAGTATTAAAAATAATATATAGTTGAGCTGCGATCGCATCTATTATAGACGCAATAACTTTAACAGAAATCCCCCACAGATCGGCGGTTCTCTTAATATCGGTGGTCTTAAAATATTTTACAATATCTTTTGATGACACTTCATGAAATGTAAAATTCTTTGTACTCACATTTACATTTTGTTTAAGTAATGATTCGGCGACGGCAGGAGAAGAATTCAGTGATTTAGTGGTTAAGATCGGAATATCACTAAAATATTTCTCAAAAACCATTGCGACGTCCTGATCTGTTTTAGTTAATTTATTAAATGTTATGTTATGGTATGTTACATTTGGCGCTTTTTCCGTGTTTTTGTATGATTTTAATGATGGCTGTTGAAATTTACTATCTAAATGTACGTGGTCTGTCAACAAAGGCATCAAATTTATATGTATTAGCAATTGTGATGTTATATGCTTGACGGAGACGTGGCTTAACGATGAATTTTGTAATAACGAGCATTTTGTTGAACTTTATCTTGTTTAGAGGCGTGATAGAAACTACAGTGTTACAAATCAAACTTTGTGAGGTGGTCCGCTTACTGCTGTAAGGCGTGAGCTTGCACTGGAGGAGCGGTTCAACTGGTGTTCTTCTGCCGATGATATATGGATATTGTTAACTCTTCGACGTTCCAAGCCGGAAGTGACATACAAACTGCATATATGTACGATTTATTTATGCAAACAAAATCTAGGTAACTTTTATCTAAACGGTTGAACTCTTTAGTTTCAGTGACTGAGTGAAGCCTGCCTCAGTCGAGCGTGTGTCTGCTGTATTACCGTATGTCAGAGGTCAGAGGAGTCACAGACAAGGTTGGCTATATCTTGAAGCGAGCTTCCATTAAAACATACTACAAGCCCTGAAGAAGATTAGTCAATTTTTACCATCCGTCAAGTGTAATATTCCTCTACAAGATGCAGGTGTACAAGTTAGTGAATGCGGTCTCTCTTACATAGATTAAACGAAAAGATTATCAACTTAAAACTTAAACCACCCAAAGAGATCGTTGCTGTTACCCACTTCGAGTAGTTTGCTGAGAAGTATAACATGATCTACTCGTAAGCGGTCGAACGCTTTACTGTAACCAGTGTAGACTACGTCCACTTGTAAGTGCTCAGACATAATGTTAGTTAAATTGTCAGAACAGACAATAAGGTTCGAAACAGTAGATCTAATTTTTAAAAAGCTTGTTTATCATTACTGAGTGTATGTTTGTTGCCATGATATACAGACGAGTATACGATTTTCTCAAAGATTTTGGTGAATATAGAAAGCTGGGATATTGGCCTATAGTTTTCTACACGATTCTTTGGACCTCTTTTATGGATGGAGGTAATAAATGCAAATTTCCGAATAAGAGATACTATTCCTTCCTTAAGAGAACGTCTGTATATTATTGTTAATGGTATAGTCAAGCTTTAAGCACACTTACTTATAAGTATAAGTGGTATACTATCAGGGCCTGCAGATTTATTTACGTCAAAAGAATTTAAAAGCTTAGAGACTTCAGTTTCGCTAACTTTTATCACGTTCTAGGTAGGGTTTATACTGTGCTTCCGAACAATATAGAATGCTATCATCTTCGCATGCTTCGTCATGAGATCCGAGGCCTAATTTCGTTTGAAGCGTTGAAAACTGTAGATGGTCATGTATATTCCACGTTCCAATCAGCGTGCAAAGCTCTCGGCTTGCATGAAGATGATCAGCATTTGTTCGCAGCAATGGAAGAGGCAGCACTTTGCCATTCACCGCAAATAATTCGGGATCTTTTTACGATTATTTTATTAACCTGCCAAGTATCATACCTCTTAAGCTTTTGGGAGAAATTCGATGAATACTTATCTGAAAACTTTAAAAGGCAATTAGAAAGACAGGGATTCTATGTGGATGTAGAACACATAACAGATGTGGTATTTAACAAATGCCTTTCTGTAATAGAAGATGCCGTATTAGCGTTGGGTGGTCGGCTACTAAAATAGTATGGGTTACCTCAGCCAAGCAAGAAACAACACTTGAAAATAGAGTTTCTTAAATAAACTTTTTTAAGTGGTAGAGCCACGCTGCAGTTATATTATGGATGTAGCATGAATGGGTCGGCTCGACCAGTGAAGGGCCACGCACAGAAAACCAGCGTAAAATAGCAGCTTAACTCTGCTGTGTTTCGTTTGTTGAGTGTAGAGAACCGGAGAGCTGTTTCACTGGCATCGAGGCTTTCCATCTTAGTCGTCAGGGGTGACAACGCATATCTGCATTTTGATTCTTAATCGAATGTAGATATCTATGGGCCACAGCATCCACTTACCATCAGGTGGACTGTGTGCTCGTTTGTTACCCTTATCCTATAAAAAAGACAAGTTATGACTTACCATCATTAGAAAATACAGTTAAAATAATTAAGGATCACTGAATGACGACTAAAAACGGTTTACAATCAAATTAATACAAAATTTGAATCAAATAAGAGTGGAATATTCTTTTTAGATACTCCCGGTGGAAAATGCAAAACATTCCTCATAAATTTGCTATTAGCAAAAGTTAGAAGTACTCGCGGTTAGAAGTAATTGCTTTGGCTGTGGCTTCTTCTGAGATCACAGCTACACTGCTTGAGGGTTGACGAACTGCTCATGCTACTTTCAAGTTACCACTCAATTTAACAGCAACTGATACTCCCATTTGTAATATATTGAAACAAAGTAATTTTACTGAAGTATTAAGACATACGAAAATGATAGTGTGGGATGAAATAACCATGGCTCATAAGGGTGGCGTAGAGACATAACATGACATAAGAAGTTAATGGGTGGTGTAACGGTTTTTCTGGCTGGAGATTTTAGATAGACTCTACCAGTAGTGCCAAAAGGAACTAGAGCAGATGAATTTAAGGTGTGTCTTAAGAAAGCAAATTTATGGCCGTATTAGCCGTGGTAGCTCAGATGGTTCACGCTCGCTGTAAATATAACAGAACGCGAGTAACCCGGGTTTGATCCCCGCCGGCACCAATAAAATTGTTAATTGCAATTTTAAGTGATGATTTACCACGTGTTTGGAGGTGAAGGAAAACATCGTGAGGAAACCTGCATGTCTGAGGAATAAGAAAAAAAATGTTTCGAAGACGTGTGAAGTTCTCCAACACGCATTGGGGCAGCGCGACGGACACTTCCTTGCCCTAAAACCCTCTCAGAAATGAGGGAAGACCTGTGCTCAGCAGTGGTACGTATATAGGCTGTATAAAAAAATTATAATTTGATGCTACTAATTTGATGTTTCAACGAATTTAATTCATAAGTTCGGGATTGGTTTTTTCTTAATGAGTTCGGCTATTTTAAAGTGGCATTTCTGTGGCGCTAAACGCGGGACTTTGATTGAATGTTCAATAGTTTGCGTAGCTCAATAATCGCAAGGGTATTTTTCATCCGCGGTTATTTTAAATTTGAACAAATGTGGTATCCGTGGTAGGTGAGAACCTAAGTCCAGTGGATTCATATTCGTAGCCGCTCTAAGTTCCCGAATGAATCCTAGCATCTTTAGTAATTCTGTGGCATGTTACCTGCTTCAGAGCTTCTCATACCTTACTTGCCAATGAGTGTGCGTATCAATTTTGATTCCGTGTTTTATGTAAGACGTGGATGTCGTGATGTAATCAGGTGTCTTAAGTGCTTTGGCTCCTACTTTGGCCACCATGTCTGCCACATCATTGCCAGCTATGCCAGTATGGCCCTCGACTCAGTCTCGGCAAATTCAATGGTGCCAAAACATTTTTGTTGGTGACTATTGATGAATCTAGTTGACAGTTGGGTGTATATTGGATCTGTTTTGTATGGAATGTGGATCTGAAAGAGTTTCCGTTTAAATTAATATATACGTGTACCGTTTATCAGCTGCCTATTCGCAAGCCTTCAGGATTGCACACGGTTCGGCTTGGAATATAATCATAGTGGATTAATTTGCTATATTCGCCGCGTTTCATATGCTTTTGCACCTTTGCCCTTCTCCTAATTTGTTTTCCTCTATCGCCTCTTACGACATCTAAGACATGATATAGGGTAGTGGATGTTCTTACAATACTGCTACATGGTTATAGCAGAAGCAGTAGTTGAGAGTGCTCTTAATCAATGCGCATGTATGCGTGATATGTGGTATGAAAAAGGCGAAAGAGCTATGTCAATATTGTATCTAATGGAAGTATGTCTAAAACAAAACAACGTCCGTCCAGCTACAAAATGTATCAGCGAGCACGGCATATTCATATCATATATTACTTATTAGACATTTTTTAATAAATACAGATAAAAACTTAAGATGTCAAAATTAATTATCTAAGATCTGCGGCGGGAGGTGCTCTTCAAAGTAGGTAAGACACATAATTTTTAATTTTCTAGATTTATTTTTAAAGACTTTAGCTTATTAATTTTAACATCTTCAATATAATGAATTTTCGCTAAGGAGTCCCTGTTTATAATAATTTTCATTGAAAACACGAATTTATAAAATATGTTTCTCAACATAACTTTAAAAATATTAGCCTTTTTTATTTTGCCTCTTCGATATGATTTCATTATAAAACACATTTAAGTAGCGTGTTTTTCTCATCTTTATAATATTCTTTTGTCCAGTCAATTAATATGATTCGCGTTTTTGTCTACACATAATCTTTAATTTACTTTAAATAATTTTGTATTAATTTTTCTTCTTTTTACAAAGACTCAAAAAAAAACTACGACTCATTTTTAAAATACTTAATTTTTTTCTGTACTACCATGCATTCGTGTATCTATATTTGGCATGTGCAGGTTGTGTATGCAGGTACAACATTAGCCTTAACAATAATCATAAAAACATAACACTAACGGACTATTTGCATGCCAGGTAACGAAAATTAAGCTCACGCTACCATATTAATACAAATTTTAGTATTATTTACAGAAAGGAATGACTTTGTACAACAAGTTGTAATTAATTTAACTTTTAGTAGTAAAAAAACACGTAACTAGTAAAGTGGTGGTGTAAAAATAACAACAGATGGTCTCGTGGACGTTTTTACAGAAGGTAACTAATAACAACAGTTGGACAATAATAAATTGCGGTTGCCAATCCACTTGCCAAGCGTGGCAACTATGGCAAGTATCCATCCAATAAGGCATTCTATAGAAGAAGCCTTCGTTTAGCATTAGGTTTTTGATAGGCTGTAATGGTAACGTTGAGAGTAAAGAAAAGAAAATCGACTTTAAATACTTAAAATAATTTCTCTCCTGAAATTGATGCTAAGACATAGTGAAGATCATAAAAAAAGCCAATATCATCTAAGCGAGGTTGAATTTTTAACAGTTATTTGTTGACACTTCCTCTGTGTTTGTATACTATGTAGTCATGTATTGACGGACCAAATCGCACGAGTTTTAATCTTCCAAGGGAAATGGAAAAACTTATATAAACTCCCACTGGCAACACTATACACATCAGTTTATTGAGAATTTTTCGTGCCGAATCAGCGAGTCACATTTTTAAATTAAAAAGTTTAAATTTGTTTTTTTCAGTGAAAGTTCTGAATTTTAATGTTTACAAAGGGTAAAAACTTATTTACACAATCATAAACGTTTTGAACGTTTGCAATGTACGTGTAATGTAGATTAATTATAACGCAAAATGTGAAATCTATACCTATGAGATAAAACGAGCGTCTGTAAGTCCATTGACTGTTAACTGATAACTAAATATGAATGTTGTATTTATACATTGAATAGGTATATTGTAGGTATGTATTGTTGCGTAATAAGTCTCATACACTAGCGCCATCTAGTGTCGGAACGAGAGCGAGGGGAGCTGTGCAGAAAATGACATCAAATCTTTCAACGACAGTGATCCGATGACATTTCTAGAAATTCCTCAACACTCGTCCTTTGCGCGCAACCCGGATGCTTCATTGCTAATTTGTATATATAGGCGCTGCAAGATGCGATCGGGGAAGTATTGGAGTTGGCGACACAAGCGAAGCTTCAGCGAAATAAAGTGAATCAGTGTGATATTTTTAGTGTTTTAAGTTATTAATTTGTGTAAACGAAATTAAATCATTTAGGTAATTCTATCGGCAATTTTTATTATCACGAACCTAAGCTCGTAACAGTATTTAAACAACCTGTAATAGATTTATAAAACGCAAACTATAAAATCTAATTATCGAAACACAACGAGTATCTGTACTACACTTTTTTTCAAACAAATTAACTTTGTATATTATTTTATTGTATATTACGAATTTTGTATATTGGTGTACGTTGATTTGTACTACCAAAATGTATATAATAAAACAATATTATAGTTTAAAGCGTAATAAAAACGCTAAATAAAATCTATGTATGAGACAGAAGGAGAGTCTGTACATTATATATCAGCCTTGCAAAACCACGAAGGAGTACACAAGGCATTTTATCCTATTTTCTAATTTCAATTTTCTAATTTTAAATTTCTTAGTTGAATCTATTTTTGCTTGCTTTTGATGTATCTGTTTGGATTGATGAAACCCTAAGTATTTATATGTACCATGTTCGGCCATGGGCACTATTATGTTCACCAGTATCGAGTTTATATGTATTGTTTATTGATTTTCTTCTGATTTCTTGATATCTTTCTCGATTCTGATTTTTTTTTCGCAGCAAAACTAATACTTTGCATTTATCATTTATCAACACCAAATTGCATTTTTATGTCTGTAGAAAATGACTGTGTTAAGTCTGCTAGTTTTGTAAGTTAAAGACCATTTGAAATAAAATAAGATCATAATGATTTCTTAAATTTAGGCGAACACTACACATTGAATAAAACTATTATTTACGGATTCAACTTAATTAATTTTAATTATCACGACGTTTCGGGTGCTTTACAGCACCCATGCTAACGAGGGGGGGAACTGAGATGTTTGACGTCCCAATATTATTGTTAGCTCGGCTACCTTCAGTTTTCAAATATTAATTTTTGGTCCGATTTACGCAAAATGAGCTTACAGTATCTTGAAGTCTTGCAGTGGTATGCTTGGGTTTGGGTTTAATTTAGTTAATTATAGGATCGCAAGCAGATGGCAGTACCGAACCATCTTCTCTATTGAAATTAGGATGTTTTGTTAATTTCAATAGCCTCACGTATCATCCTTGGTAGGAATTGGTGTTTTTATGCGAGGATTTGTGGTTAATCAAATCTGATGTAATGGTGGGGACGATCTTGAACATGTTCACAGACTACAGACTTCCCGGAGCGTCGTTGCTTCACGTAAGCTATATGTTCTTTCACGCGGGTTTTTATGGATCTTTTTGTTTGACCTCTGTAAGAGAGACCACATTCACAATCTAACTTGTACACTCCTGCATCTTGTAGAGTGATATTACACTTGATGGATGGTAAAAATTGACTAATCTTTTTCGGTGGCTTGTAATATGTTTTAATAGTAGCTCGCTTCAATATGTAGCCAACCCTGTCAGTGACTCCTCTGACATATGGTAATACAGCAGACACACGCTCGACTGTGGCCGGCTTCACTTATTCACTGTGACGTAGGCGCGGGACCCGAAGCTTGTCGTCTTGCAACACTTGCTTGACATGCTTGAAGCTCGGTGGCCAGTTGTTTTCTGTCACAGATCCCTCGTGCTCTCTGAAACAAAGATTTACCCACGGTAGCTAACTGTGAAGGATGATGGTGAGATTCACCATTTAAATATCTGTTGGTATGTGTCTTTTTCTATACACAGTGTGACCAATAGTGTTATCAGGATTTCGAATGACTAAAACATCTAGGAAAGCTAAGGAATTATTTGCCTCTAACTCCATTGTGAATTGTATTTTAGAGTTTATAGAGTTAAAGTGGTCTAAAAATGCAGTTACTTTGTCAGATGGTAAAATTGTGAAAGTATCGTCTACGTATCGCTTATAGAATCATGGATTTACAGGAACAGTAAGAATGGCTTTCTCCTCAAAGCCCTCCATGAATATGTCGGCGACTATGGGAGACACAATTAAGTTAGTTAAGTCCGCCTTTGTACTTTTTTTCTAAGGAATTTTCAATTGTTAATATACTATACACAAACCATCCTAACCTTCTCCAAGTTATAACCATTCCTTTACTTTGATATATCCTATTCATGTGTTAACATTTTCAAACTGTTTCACGGATAGACACAAAACCTTTAGAAACAATTTAAATTTAAACTGCCTCCATTTCAAATTCTTTGGCTTGCTTTGTAGCCTTAACGGCTTGATGGATTTCAACATATTATGGGGTATCAAAGGGTTGACGTCAGATTGGTTTAAGTTGTGGAAGTGACTAAGGTATAACATTTTTCTCTTCTTAGTAAGCCTTTTAAACATTGGGCTTGTACTGTTAGAGACATATTTTTTCTACCCTTTCCAACTCTCTTTCAAACAATATAAAATAATATAATTTAAAGATTATAAATAGTTTTTATCGAAAGTTATAAATTTATCTCTGTACATCGCAAAAACATCCGAGTGGGTTTTAGTATACTGCGGTATGATTTCGTTCCTGATTTTAGTCTTAATCAATGCACAATAATGCTCTGATTTTCGCCCTAGAACAACTGCTTAAAACAAATTTTTAACATTAGAATTTAAAAATTTACACTTACATGAAAAACTTTAAGTTTCTAGTCATGTTTCTACCTCAATCCTCATGCTGCAGGATAACAAAGCAACCCCGAAACCTTTATCCTGGGAAGAACAAGCAAAGAAATCAGCGGAACATTTTCAACAAGTCAAATTAAGCTTATCGTTTTCAAAATGTTTTGACATGTCATATCATGAAATTAGAGTGACAAATTGTCTGAAGTCAATTATACCTCGCATGAATTTAAACTTTTTTTCTAGAAAAACTACTACCACTTAACGTCAAATTATTAGGCTTCTATCAGCTTGAAAGATAAACAAGTTGTAATGCTAGTAAGCCTATCTTCATGAATAAGGCAAAGTATTATTTTATATGAATTTTATATTATTGTCATGAAGATATGCTTGCTATCACTATAATTTCGTTGTCATATAGCAGCTTAAATTCAAAACTATCAAAAATAAAAATAAACCATAGTGTTTTTATTGTGTCAAGTGATCTTTAAATGTACCATCATATACCTAAATTGAAGACACCCATTGATTTCGAACTTACGAGTAAAAGACCAAAAAATTACGAAAAATTTGTTTTCAATTTTGATCTTTCGGCACGAAGTTCAAGTCAAAACCGCCATATTTTCAGTTATTTGCGGAATGCCAGCATGAAAGCAAGTTTTCTTGGAACCAAACTACCACAAAAAGTACGTATAATTTTGATTAATATTTTTCGTCAAAAGTACCATATTATGGAATGGGGTTGTTTGAATTTTAAATTCACAGTTAGACATTTTATGTTAAAATAAAAGAGCTACCTTTTGTAAAACACTTGTTTAGCTTAAAATATTGATACAAATATTTCACTAACTTATAAAAAAAGTATCTATAATTAGAATACATTTCATTTGCTTACTTTAAAATTTTAAAACTAAACGTCATTGTTTTGGTTTGTTGTTTTGATACATAATAGTGTTAAAAATGAAATAAGTATTATACTAACAAATGGTACTTACTCAGTGACCACGTTGTTGTATAGTTGCATGTCAATGTTGTCTTTATAAATTGTATTGCATATTTTTTTCTTTCTTTCTAAGCCGTCTTAGACTCACATCAACAACGGAGTGAGGGCCCTATTCGAGGGCATTTTTCCCCCATTAGTCCTCAGTTTATAAGGTAAAAAGCTTATAAAGTGGTTTATAAGGTAGCACGAGAATATATCGCATTATAGATTTTTTAAATGTATTACTCTAAAGCCTCTTTTATGTAACCTGAAGTACCCGTTATCTTTTTACCTGAAGGTTAAAAACTGAAAAGAAAGGTAATATGTTCGTTAATTGGCATGAATTTATGATTTTTAATATGTTTGTACCGAATTCAATTATTTTTTATTTATTAATAAGAGTGTATACTTAAAAGTGTAAATGCTTAGTGAGTGATTACTTTGTGATATTTTTCTGAATGAACAACCGATAGCAAAGAATCCTAATTATATTAGAGCTTGGGAGTCCCGTCAAACACCTTAAAAAGAAGTAAGTACATATTATATTTAATTCAAATTTTATTTAGTTTATCTTTAAGTGGTTATTATAAGAAAGCTACTTTAGCTTGGATTCCGACAGGCTATGTCCATTACGATAAATGTTATCTGGGGGAGTAAAGTCATGGTTAGTATTATTAATTATTATTGAGGTATCTATATAATTTTCTCACCTGGTTGGGTGCTATAAATATATAATTATAAATTAAAATGAAAAGATAAATATACATAAATATCAATAAAATAAAATAAATACAAAAACTACATAAATAAATAAGATCCAACCAGATGGGAGCCCTCGGCAGGGGAGACCAAACGGCCGAGGGTTGGGGGGAAAGGGAAAGAAACCGGCGGACGATGCGGGCGGTATTGAGGAGCACCGCCTTCTGCATTTGAGCCTGGAGCGGTCCGTCACGGAGTCCCAGTCGTCTCAGATGACCCGAGAGGCTGACTGGGATTAGCCCATTCGCAGAGACGACTACAGGAATAATTTCGGCAAATATTTTGTTCGTTTATCTGTTTCGGCTTTCACGAAGTTCTCATCATACGGAATGGTAATTTCGACCAAAAATATCCTTGACTGTGCCCGGTCCATCAGCACAATATCAGGCTTATTCGCAAGAATAGTCCTGTCTGTGGTGATGGCCCGGTCCCAGTAGAGCCTGGTCATTTCCGAGCACGGCTTCCGGCAAGTACTTGTAATACGGCAATTTTCGGTCCACGAGACCGTATTTCAGAGCGAGCTCCTGGTGTAGAATTCTGGCTACTAGGTTGTTCCTATGCAAGTACTCAGAGTTAGAAAGCGCTGAACAACCGGAGATGACATGCCTAAGTGACTCCCCGGGATGGCGACAAGCTCGACAGACGTCGACAGTGCCATCCTTTAGGATGTATCTCCGATAGTTGTTGGTCTTAATAACCTGATCCTGTATTGCACAGACAAAACCCTCGGTTTCCCTGAAGAGGTCACCGAAACGTAGACAGTTGAGTGAGGCGGCTGTATCTACGTGAGGCTCATGTGGAGCTCTGTAGTACCTCCCATGGAGCTCCTTCTCCTTCCATACGGTCTCCCGGTCGGAAATGCTCTGTACTGTCGGGTCTTGCCATTGCTCGTTGGCTAAGGATAGAGGGGTAAGTCCTTTATCACTAGAAATGACGTCATTATAGAATGGATCATCCGATCTCGCCAGAAAGTAATGACGGAGGCTGCACACTTTGCGATTATGCATGGTGAGCGCGCTCAGGAAGCCACGCCCACCATGCTTTCGCGGCAAGTACAGCCTCATTGCCGACGATCTTGGATGATGCATCCTATGGGACGTCATTGTAGTGCGGACTTTTCTATCCAGGGCGTTAAGTTCAGTCTCACTCCACCTGAGTATGCCAAAGGTATACATGAGGACAGGCATGACCCAATCGTTATATGCATGTGTCTTATTCACACCGGACAAAAGGCTGTTAAGCACTTTGGTCAAGCGTGTATAAAACACGTCGCAAACTGGCTGTTTCATACCAACCTCATCGATACCGATGTTCTGTGACATACCCAGGTATCGGTATATTTCGGCCTCAGAAAGGTCCTTAAGTTGACGGGCATAGATAAGTCTATGCCCTCAGAGTTAGCAACCCTTCCCCTTTCAACATGGAGGACCGCACACTTATCCGTCCCCAGCTCCATTTCTAATAGAATTGCTAAATTCACAAGTGATGTTTAGCAATTCCATAATATGGGAGCGACTGGAGGCAAATAACTTGAGGTCATCCATATAGAAAAGGTGGGTCACTTTTGTACCTCCTTTACGAAGCTCAAATCCCCTCCCGGTAGCCCTCCAGTAAAGTACTGAAAGGATTAAAAGAGAGGCAGAACCAGAATAGACTCAGACAGTTGCACTGGATTACCCCTTCTTATCCTTTTGCGGCTTTCCGCAGCCGTCATCCGCTCACATGGATGACAGAGGATCGTACTCCACTGCCCCATACACTGTTCGAGGAAGGTTTGAACTGTACAGTCAATCTTGTACAACTCGAGAACCCTCTTTAGCCATGTATGGGGCACCGTGTCAAATGCCTTTCTGTAATCTATCCAGGCGGCGGAGAAGTTCCGACGGTTGCGTTTCACCACTTTGCCAATGACCGCGACAATGAGGAGTGGTTTCTTGGTTGCCAGCGACCGCTCGCCCTGTATCCATTTTAGGCGCGCGACATCACCTTATTGTCCAGGTGACGAGCGATTCTCGCGCTCAAAATGGATGTTAGTGTCTTGTATATGGTCGGTCACGTGATGGGGTGGTATTTGCTCGGGTCTGTGGCACACTGATCTTTAGACAGTAGTGACCCGCTAAGCCCGGAATTTCCAGTTCGGGGCCCTACGGACCGCCTCAGCTACTACGGTGGGCACAATCCTTGGCCTGGTGTTGCCTGACCTGAAGCATATCAATCTGCCGATAAGGTCCCTAGCCTTTGCAATACGCTTTTCAATTATTATTCTCCAGGCTGGGATAGCACTACTTTGTCCAGTAGCGCGTCTAGCCGTGGAAAGTTTTGCGCCTATAATACGGCAGACTGCCAGTGCGGCGCCAAAAAGAATTGAGTCCGTTTCGCAAAGGTCCCGGCTGGCTTCCAAATAGGTAACCAGCATTGGGTTCAGAGCCCTCACGACAGCCCGATTCCGCTTGCTTAGGGCTAAGCGGGGAAGTCGCGTTCGATTTTCGAGAGTCTTACTGCGCGTTTCCACAATCGCCTCTTCCAATGTACTCCTCATTTGCTCTAGTTCCGGTTCCTGGGCGACTGTTTCATCTTCGTTTGAATCAACCACAACTTGCGTATTCACGGCGGCATCCATATTTGCCGTTTGCTCAGCAAGTTGTGGCGCCGCATCCTCAGCCGCAGCATTTTCACCGATGATGGAACAGCCTCAGGTCGTAGCCGTTCGAGTTCGGTGACATCACATGTATTTGAGTGCAAGATATACCGAACTCGGTCTGCCAGGTTTTGCTCGGTGACGGTTACAGATGGCTCCAGCTCAGCAAAAAGTCGATGCATCCTTGCCCGATACGCAAAACCTACAGTTTCTCACCCTTTCGCCCTAAAATACGCCCGCAATGCGTTGCTGTTCATCTGGGTTGTCAAATGCATGTGGCGTACTCCACCTGTAGCGGGTGCCGATTGCTGGGCCCGCGAAGACCCTGCCGACACCAAGCCAGCTGGTGTGGATGATGGATGCGAGGGGCTGCTGGGTGGTCGTGCAGCACCTCGCTCTCGGCTGGCGGTTCGCATACTGTCGCGTCCAGCGCCAGCTCCAGACGCGGCCTGGTGACCTCTAGGCAGCGGTCCTTTGCGCGTTCTATTTAATTCCATCATCCATTTTTGAGGGCGTCATTTATTAATTATTATTATTACAATACTCATTTACTTAACTTCTTTGTTACATACAGAGACCGCAATGAAAGTGGCAGTCCAGAAGTAATCTCAAGAGATCTAGACACAGTTGAATTCAAATTTATTTCTAATACAGTATTAATAATTTATTTCGGGCATATAGCTAGATTCATAATTGTTAGTAACAAAGTATCTTAAGGCTATTGTGTTAGTACATAATAAAAGTCTTTGAAAATGTATTAAAATGGAAAAAAACATATTAAATTAAATTGCATAAATCAAGGTCCAGCACCTTAGTTTCTCTCCGGCTATGCCGCGTGAAAATTTACTTAAAATATATTTCAAGGAAATAGTGCCGTGAATATGTCTACGAAGTCAGCCTGATCTCAGTTTCTCAAAACTCAACGAAATAGATTTAGTTTTTGCTTTAAGTAGGCAGCTGAAGAGAAGGCCAAATAAGTATTTCGAAAAAAGTGACACTACTAGCCAATTGGGATGATTTTTCATCAAACGAAAACAGATCAAAACTATTCAAATGATTAAGATGATAATATAAACGTGGATTTTGTCTTCAAAATATTTTTATATTTCGTTCCTTAATACGATTGCTTATCACCGAAATCCGGACTTTAGAGGGTAAAATATGCCCAGTTCTTAGCAATTGTTTATAACCCAATTGAATCTAACAACAGTCAACAGCAACAACGATCTACTTGTGATTCTCAGTCTGCAATAGTAATTGACCCGTCAAATGTTGACATAACTCGTACTGATCGTCGTATGTATTTAATTGCGAAGAAACGCCACCATCGGGCGTTTACATCGAAAACCGAGGTAGTAGTACAAAAAACGCGGAAAAGAAAAATGCACACGGAATTATGGAAAAAAATTTCTTAGTCATCACTATGTACCAGACCGGTAAATAATACTCATTTAGACGTCAAAAAATAATAGCATTCCGTACGATATAAATAACTGACGAATGACAATTTTTACGATTTAAGACCTTTAGTTACGGAAAATCACATGACAAGTGAAGTCGGAGAGAAAGTAAACTAGAAAGATATTAAAATTATGAAAGTCACCAAGAACCACTGACTTACTTCTTTTGTTTTATGAAGATGAAAACTTTAAAATGGTGCACACATTATAAAAAAAATTGGGACTGCAACAGAGCCAACTTTAAAAAAATTATATACTCAAAAAATGAAAGATTTGGAGTCAAAAAGCAGGATGTCGTAAAATTAATAGAAAGAAATGTTATGTATGCCGCTTAGTTAAGTCCAACTTCGACCGAGAGCTCAATCGACGGATTCAACTCGATTGGGCATCGTTCGGGAAATTACGTCACATCTTGTCGTCAAGTGTACGTCAAAACTTATAAAAGAGATTGTAAAACCAGTGCGTGTTGCCAGTGATGACTTGGTCGCTCAGCGAACTATGGATACGTCCTCGGGGTTTCTCTGCATGATAAACTTAGAAATGAGGATATCCACAGTAAATCCAGAGTGACCGACATAGCCCAACGAATCAGTTTGCTGAAGTGGCAATGAGCTGGCCATATAGCTCATAGAATCGACAACCGATGGAGAAAAAAAGTTCTTGAATGACAGTCTCGTAACGGTACTACTACCACTAGATGGAGTGACAACCTGGTAAAACATGCAGGAAGTCGATAGATGCGGGTGGCTCAGGAACATGCTTTGTGGAATTTTTCGGGTAGCATTTGTTCAGCTGTGAACTTTTGAAGCTCTAACACACTGAAATAATGATGATAACGATGAATGATGACTTTTTCTTTCAACTTTTTCTTCTTCAGCAGCTCGTTACCATTTCAGCGTTGGATATGGTCCTTTCCTATTACTTACTCTTATATTTCTTGTTTTTGAGTATTTTTGTGCCTATTGGTTAAATAATAAATTAAAGTTTAATATAAAGTTTCTTTCATAAATAACTAATAAAAACACTCACATGGCATATACAAACTTTCACACGTTTACACATTTAATACATCAATATTAACAATGATTATTTCGAAATCAAAAAAATCACAAAATTTTTGCTGAAGCAGTTCAACAAATGCGATAAAATTATTGACGTATCTACCAAATTACAAATAATTAATAATAATCAAATAATAATTATCTATAGGAGTCTGGGATATCTGAAAAATCATGTTATTGTTAATTTTATTTGTTTTGAATGTTACAATTTTGTTACTTATATACATATATACTTTACCATATTTACATTTTGTTATATTTTGCATGACCCTTACTGTTTATTTTAATTTGCAAATGTAAACAGCACGATGTGCGACGTATACTACACCTCAAGTTTATGCATTGCACGAGCCGGTCTAAAGTAGTTTCTCTTTGTGTGCACGACGAGTCGCCAGTGCCTATCATAGCGCGATAGTATGAAGCTTTGCCTATGGTTGATTTTTTTACCCATATATCCTGACTGCGTATGAAACCTGAGGTTCCGCGCGATTGTAGGTATTTACATCAAAAATTACAGAAGCCTGGTTTTTGGTATATGCCGTAGCTGGTCATAGTTTAAATTTACTTCTATGTTTTAACTGTTACATACCTTATGAATTTTTATCCACTTAACTAACATACGTATTAGTATATTTATACATTTCACAAATGTCTAGCAATAACATGATGAATATATAAAAATGTAATCGAATATCACTAAAATAATCAAACACCGAAATATTGCTATTCAACAAACAAAAACTCTGTTATTTGGAACAAAAACTAATTTCTGAATTCAGTATCACGGCGCCAGGAAGTCGTGACAGATAACATTTGCAAGTCACTTGATGGAAAGAGTAATGGACTATGATGTCTTTCAAGTCTGGAAAGCGTTTAACTTTCATATAGTCGTGTATAATTTCACATTCCTAATATACAGATTTTTTAGCTGTTTACAAGTGCTTGGGAGTAGAATTTTTTACAACGTTCAATTGAACGAAGCTAATCATTTGAATAGAATAGAATAGGAGCATTTTTATTCAATATAGATTACATGTAAATCTTATTGAAAGCCATTTTTCTTACTGGTACTGAGATCCTTTCTTGTAGATGATAATAAAATTATAATAGATTTACTTAATGTGGACTTTACATAATAAGTTATTGCTTATGTGGCTCTGACGGAATACCAGCGCTGCGTTAACTCTTCTGCTATAATAAAATATTACACTTAAGGCTGTAGTGCTTTCGTTGCTTTTCTATATAAAAGAGAATGCGGCCCACCTGACGGTATGTGACTACCGCTGCCCATGAACAATCGCAGTATCAGGGGAATTAAAAGTGCATTGCCAACCTCTAAGGACGAAGTAAGCTTTTTTATTGAAGATCCCTAAGTGGTATCGGCCCAGAAAAATCCCTAATGGTAAACAATCCCACTAAGCGTCTGGACGAGGAAGAAAACTCCTAGTAAAATGCACTGTGGTGGACCATCCGACCATTGGTCCAAGTGACCATGAAACTGTATATTATTCGATATTTTGACGTTGACGTTTTAAGTTGACGTTGATTGCATTCCGATGCTAGCCTTTAGACAAAGTGGTTCTTTCGACACAAGTTTGTTTTGGTACTCGGCGAAGTTTTCTCAAGAAATATTGGTACGGTCAATGTGTAAAGCATGACCAGTGCTGTCGTCTGCATAGCAATGTTAATAGGCTTGTTATTAGAATATGCACCATCTACTGTCACCTTGATGCTCCAGCCAGCAAGGAAACTGGAGATCCAATTGCACAATTTCTCAGGAAGCCCATGGGAAGGTTGCTTCAAAAGAATCGCTTTGTGCCAAATCCGATCGAAGGCCTTCGGCTCTTTTGCCTCGACCCATCTATGAGTCAGGTAAACCAGAAGATCACCAGCAACTCGATGAAAACCGTATTGGTGGTCATTTATATCCTGGTGATCCTCAAGGTACCTCATATGTTGGCAGTTGATATTGGATTTCATTATTTTGGAGATCAAGGAAGTGATGCGATAGGCCTATAGTTGGACTGTTCTGAGCCAGAAAAAAGGCTTTTAGGGAATATGTGGACGAAAGCTGTCTTTTGTGAATTTGGAACTACGCCTTGGGAGTAAAAGTATCGGAAAAGACGCGTTAAAACCGGTACCAACTCCGGAGCATACGTCTTTAGCATAATGGGGGACTCCATCAAGCGCATTCGACTTGTTAACGTCCAGGGCTAAGAGTGCTTTCCAAACCGAGTGCTATGTAAACTGCACATCCGAAATAGAGCAGTCAACCATGGGATCATCGGTGGTGTGTTCCCCCGCCATTGAGAGTTGTGTTGGATGCAAAAACGGAGCCTTACAGATCGGATATCCCATAGACAGCCTTGGCAAGAGGTCAGAAGGCACGGGCCCTTGCTTTGGCAATGATTCTTTTGAAGTAACTGGAGATGGAATTATACTTATTTTTAAGAGCGCTGGTGTTTACATTCCGAAACGTTGATGCATCAGCTCAGACCCTGTAGCACTCCTGCTTACAGCGTGATGCTATTTACAGGAGCGACCAAACCATGGCCGGGATCTGTCTGCGATGGGCACCACAAAAGATGGAATAATAATTTCCATCTACACTTACCTCTCCGGCCACCTACACTTACCAATTGAAACGCAGAAGTAAATTTTTACTTTATGCTGGTATTCTGTGGGGTCATGGTACCACCCCGGTTCGAGCCGGTCCATCCGTATGACAGTAGAAGCTGACGCGTGGCTCTACCACTGTGTAAATGCTGTAATCTAGTGTCAAGTTCGTCATTATTTTTATTTATTTACTATTTTCAAAAAATATAACCACTGAACGACCACATCTTCATTCAATTTAATACATCTTATCACGATCGATGATTTTATCATCTATATATCGTACCTACAAGCTTAATTAGCCTTTTAACTGCCTAGCGCATAATTAGGCACAGATCAGAGACATTACATAACGTGCTCAACCTATCTGAAACTAAACTAATATCTGAAATTTGAAATTTAATTCTTTGATATACTTCGTCTTAGCACCGACTTCAGAAACTACGATGTGAAAAGTAGTTATGATTTTTCGTTTATGAAGTCGGTTTTGTTGTAAAATGTTTTTGTTTTTAAATTCCCAGCAAATAATGCAGTAAGTCGCAATAGGTTGATGTAGTCTTAATGTCTCTTCAGAAATATGACAAAGTTATTTTTTAGGATAATTGATATAATCAGGCGTCATTTTGCGGAAATCTATTACAATGAATGATATTAATAGTTATTTTGCAACCATCCGCTAAATTTAATAAAATGTGTCTTACCTCGTATCGTCACCACCGATCCCAGCACCACTACTACCAACACCACTATTCTAGGAAATACACACCATTGACGATTACATGACACGTTTTTCGCCTCTACACGAGGCATTTTCAGGTGATGTTGACTCTACGACGACTGACTTCTGTCTTAGCGGTCAGCCGCTGTAAGTCATCGACGGAGATGGCGGGGATCGAACCCGGGTTGCTCGCGTACTGTGAAACTTACAGAGAGCGCTTAGCCCGAGACTACCACGGCTTGTTTTGGACGATCATTGTTAGTCAGTTGTCAGAGCTGCATCCATTTACAGGGTAAAATTGCCATTAGGAGACCAAACGGGAAGGGAAATCCTAAAAATTAATATCTTTAAAAATGTGTGTAAAAAAGGAGATCAAAATATTGTTTATTTTTTGTCGGGGCAAATTTGAAAGTTAGATAAACAAGATTAATTTCAATATCCGATCACAAACTCATTAAATATTCATAACTTGGGATTTCGTTCCTGAGGGAAAACTAACAAGATGAAGTTTAACAACTCTATAAAGCATTTAAATGATTTTTTTTATGATTTATAAAGAAATTGATAACTATTATTCCCCCTCATTTTGCTAAATTTTTTTGATTCTACCAGATGTTGATTTGATACTCTGAAAAGTGAGAAAAAAAGGAAAAAAAAGATTGCGTAAACTGATAGGGATTTAAACGATAGTGCGTAGAGGAAATGTTACAATATCAAATATCTCACATCCTCGCGTGGATTCCGTAAGAGGCGACAGAGCCAATCAAACCAGCAGATAGGAGCGTCTTTCTAACGTTGCGTGCAATAATTAAGGCCTGGTACATGGCACTCACGCAGACTGACGTCAGTCTGAGCGAGATTAGAATGGCTCTCCAGCACCTTAAAAACGACAGGGCCCCAGGCGAGGATACAATTACAGCGGAGCTTCTGAAAGCATGTGGAACACCGGTAGTTAAAGTCCTTCAGAAGCTCTTAAATTCCGTCCTCCATGGTGGCACTACTCCGGAGGCGTGGAGCAAAAGTGCGGTGGTCTTGTTTTTGAAGAAAGGTGACAACGCTCTCTTGAAGAACCACAGACCGATTTCTCTTCTGAGCCGCGTCTACGTGCTTTTCTCGAGAGTCATTACGAATCGTCTCGCACGCAGACTCGACGACTTCTAGCCTCCCGAACAAGACGGTTTCCGAAAAGGCTTCAGTACCAAAGACCACATACATACCCTGCGGCAGATTGTACAGAAGACCCAAGAGTACAATCCGCCTCTTTGTGTGGTGTATGTGGACTATGAGAAAGCCTTTGATTTCGTCGAAATTTGGGCGGTGCTACAGTCCCTTCAGCGGTGCCAAGTTGACTGTCGATATATCGAAGTGCTAAAGTTTTTGTACAGTAGGGCTACGATGGCTATCTGAGTACAGAACCAGAGTTCGAAACCCATCCAACTGCAGAGAGGTGTAAGACAGGGTGACCTTACATATCCGAAACTCTTCATCACTGTATTGGAAGATGTTTTCAAGCTACAGGACTAGAAAGGATACGGTATTAACACCAATGACGAGTACATCACTCACCTTCGATTTGTCGACGATATAGTATTTATGGCAGAATCGCTGGACGCTGGAAACTCAGAAATGAGCATATCCGCAGTAATACCAGAGTGAACGACATAGCCCAACGGATTAGTAAACTGAAGTGGCAATGGGCCGGCCATTTAGCTTGAAGAACTGATAACCGATGGGGAAGAAAAGTTCTCGAGTGGCAGCCTCGTACCGGTAGGCGTAATGTAGGGCGACCCCCCATTAGATGGAGTGACGACCTGGTAAGACATGCAAAAGGTCGATGGATGCAGGTGGCTCAGAACCGTGATTTGTGGCAATACTTGGTGGAGGCCTATGTTCAGCAGAGAACTTATGAAGGGCTGTAATGATGATGACATGGCACTAGCGCCATCTAGTTTCGAGTAGCAGAACTAATCCTTCTTGAGAATTATCTACTAGAACCTTCTTCAACTAGTCAGTCGGGACCGGTATGTACTCGAACATTCCAGATTTTTCAGTAGAAGAAGTCCTATATAAGGCAAGTGAGGACCGCGACCGGGTCAGTATTGAATTGGCTATAAGCGAATAATTTGTAGCGATATAACTGCGAACTAAAGTGATCAGTGTGATTAATTATAAGTTTGTTTTAAGTGGTAATTGGTGTTCAGTAACACTAAAGTATCAATTTTGGTAATTTAATCGGCAGTTTTTATTTTCACAAACCCCAAGCTTGTAACAATTGGTGTCAGAATTGGGATGCAATCATGCCGATCTGACCTAAAAAGGACACGTAGAGTATCCGTAACCAAAGTCAACGCCAGCACGATACGGAACATAGACGATTTGGTGGTGAACAATGCCGCAGACATCGGCGGACCAGCTGCCGACTACGGAGGCCAGCCGATCAGCAGCTGCTGCACCTGCAGCACCTGACTTAGGTGCTTTGATTATGATGCTGAAGGAGTAGACTCACTAACAGGAGGAACGGACTCGTCAGTTGGAAGAGCAGCTGCAGCGACGACAGGAGTAACAGGCTCGATGATTCAAAGAGCAGCAGGAAGAACAGGCTCGCCAGCAGGAGGAACAGGCCCGGCGACAGTAGGAACAGGCCCGCTGACAAGAGGAAAAAGCCCGTCGATAAAAGGCACAAGCCCGTCGGTTGGAAGAGAAGATGTAGCGTGGACAGGAGGGATAAGCTCATCGTTTGGAAGAGCAGTTTAAACGCGATAAGGAATAGCAGATGTTCCTCATGAAGGACCTTCATGTGACCTTCGGGAAAGAGATAAGGGAGGTGAAGGATAGATAAGGTTGCTTAACATAACAACCACCAGTCGGAAGCTGAAACCCAAATCAACCAAGTGAATAACGTGATGGATAACATGAAGAAAACGCTGGACGACCTCAAACTTAGGGATGGAATTACAGCTCCCGTAGTAGCTGCAACACCTTTGCAACGTGAATTCAAAGTGCCGCCGTTTGACGGGACTTCTACGTGGTCGACCTACAAAATTCAGTTCGAGCCTGTCATGAAGTCAAACGGCTGAAATAAAAGTCAGGCCATGACTGCTCTCACACTAAGCCCGCGCGACCAGTCCTTAACTGTTCCGGAAGCTCTCGGTAACTTAGTGACTTACAAGCAACTCCTTGAGGCATTGGAGGCTAGATATGGCGACGCTTACCTTGAACACGTCTTTCGTGTACAGCTTATAGATCGCGCGAAATACGTCAACGAAAACCTGCAGCCGTGGGCTCTTGAGGTGGAGAAGCTAGTTCAAAAATCATACCGGTCTGTACCTGAGCTCATTGGAGGGAACCTGGTACAAACATTCATCGATGTCATCCGCGACCTTGTAGTCAGAGCTGCTGTGAGGCACCACGAGACGCTTAAAGACGCCTTAGTCCATGCATTGGAGGTGGAAGCCATGCGGCAGGTTCGTCGTTCACATCGCATCAGGGAGAATGCAGCAGCTACAGTCGGCGACCGCAATAAAGGATAATAGGTGCTATGGCTGTGAGGAAAGGGTCTATCTTTAATCCAGCTGCCGCAAGCGAACTGTGGAAAGGGAAGGTGGTCGATTCCGAGAGAGTAGTGTGACTAACAGCAACACCCAGCAGTAAAAGCCAGGACTGTGAGGCGGGTCTCTGATCTGATGTTAAAAGAGCTCCAAGGATTTTGATCTCACAAAGCCATAGTGGGAACAGCCTAATTATCAAGAATGAGTTCAACGGAATGCCGTGTAAACTGACCACAGACACTGGAGCCTCTCACACGGTTATCAGATCCCTTAACTTGTAAGTCCGTACCTTGGGGACTCTGCATGCAACCAAGAATACATTAATTTGGTAACAGCCACCGGTCACCATATACTAGTCCGTGGAGAGAAAGAGATGAAGTCGAAGCTAGGCAACATGATCTACCTGCATAATTCATGGTAAAGTCATAAAATTTATGAGTAAGAAGTGTTGTGAGATTGACGTTAAGCAAGGTGTTTTGAAATGTTGATGATAGGAACATTTCGTGGAAAGGACATTACCAGGGATTATGTACAGCGTAAAGAAGATTATTTTTCCGCCCAAACCGAAAACCATTGTGCCGTTTTGTTTTCCTCAGAATCCTGGGCAAGCCCATCGTTGTGTACTCGTTGAAAGGGTAGACAATGAATTTCCATGTAAAGTGGCTCGAACCTTGGTCAGAACCAATGACATCTCAGGAGTACGTATGCTGTACTTTTGTGATTAGGAACAGATTATAGAAAAAGGCTCACTGGTTGGTACTTGTGAAGAAGTGGATTGGTTGCCTCAGTGCCAATATCTGTCGACTGGGTCCTCCAGACAAGATACACAAACGAGAATGACCACACTTTTAGAAGACTGTCGCAACGTCTTCTCCCCGAATAAAATGGTCAAGACGAAGAAATTTTTACTCAAGTTCGCCGATGTTTTCTCTTCAAACTATGCTGATAGAATAAAAACATAATTGCCTATCAATCAAGGCCAAGAAGATTGCCGGTATCACGTGAAAAGGAAGTGGAAACCATGATTGAGGGAATGTTGAAGTATGGCAAAATGTGTGGTGCTGGTAAAGAAGAAGGACGGCAGCATGCAGTTTTATGTTGACTACCGCTGTCTGAACGACGTTTCGAAAAAGGAAAGCTATCCCTTGCCGAGAATTGATGACACGCTGGACATGCTTACAGGAGTAAAGTGGTCTAATGGCTACTGGCAAGTTGAAATTTACCCTAAGGACAAGGAAAAAACTGCATTCTCAACAGGATCTACTTAGATGACATCATCATCATAGGCAGTACGTTTGAGGAACACCTTCAAAACATGGAACTCATGCTCTTGAAGATCCAAAGTGCCAATCTTAAGTAGAGTCCGAAGAAATGTTCACTATTCAAACGGCAATTTGCCTTTAGGGGTATGTAGTGTCTGAAATAGGTATCCTTACGGATCCAGAGAAAATCACCGCTGTCAAGGATTGGCCAGTTCCAAAAGACAAGACGCAGGTTAGAGAATTTTTGGGTTTGTGCTACGACATCTACTGGGATGAAAGTTGCAATATCGCATTTTAGGAGCTCAAGTACCGTCTGTGCAAAACACCAAATTTGGGGTACCCTGATGTGGGCAAGGAATTTATAGTTAATATAGACACAAGTGAAGTAAAGTGATCATTGTGATTAATTATTACTGTGTTTTAAGTGGTAATTGGTGTTCAGTAATTAAAGTGTCAATTTTGGTAATTCAATTGGCAGGTTTTACTGTCACAAATCCCAAACTCGTAATACGAATAAAAACTAGAAAATAAAAAAGGAGACCTATGTTTCGCAGTAAAACTTATGATAAAATTACCATGGAATTGTTTCTGTAGCTATGTAGCACATTTCACTATAGAGTCAACTAATAGATTTATTAAAAGATGATTAAATCTAACACTGTCTCAGGCCACACAACAGTCATAAGTACTGCTGAACATGAACGTTTCTTCCCCAAAGTCGAAGAAACGTTACGCCTTTACCGATTCATGGTTTTTAGCTATATTGGAGATAACTTTGCACAAAGAATAAAAAAGAAAAGAATAGAAATTAATATGAGTAGAATGAAATAGAAAGAAATGAAGTATGATGGAATGGAATGGAATGGAATCGAATGAAATGGAGTGAAGTGGAATAGAATGGGATGCACTGGAATGAAATAGAACAAAATAGAATAGAAAAAATAGAATTATATTTTATCTATATATAATAATATACAATAATATATAACAAGTGATTCTAATTAAGCCATAAAAAAACCCTGTGGCACAAACTTTAAAAGTAAATTTATAAATTCAAAACACAAATTACTTAAAAATATATTACTATTCGTGTAATTTGGATTACTCAAATTTAGATAAAAGTTACTTTCTAAAGACATTAAACTTTTAAGAACTTTTTAGAAAGACACGTAGCAAAAAATTTAATTAAATTATCCCTAAAATTTAATTTATTAGACTAGTAGATTTAACCTTTAAAATCGTTTGCAAACTGATCTGAAAGTAACACGTAATAAAGAAAACAATACGTCTATATTTACCATTTTCATTTCATTTTTGTAACAAGACGGTAACGACAAATCTTTCCAACTTAGGATAAACTAATAGGGAATGTACTGTATGATAAAATATTAAGTACAGTTAGTAAACATGTAGTGGCAGTATAAGAATATCCACTAGTTGTCCGAAGCAAAATAGATGATGGACAGCTACGTGTTTCTAAAAAAACTAAAAAAAAAAATAAACTGCGGTTGTCAACCCATTTTACAAGCGTGGCACCTTTGGCAAGATCAGGAGGTATTGTGCCATAGTAGCCTGAGGTATGAAGCAATATATGGGAGAGTCCTATGTTCGCGACTGGAGTTTTAGAGGCTGTAATAAATATTAAGTATTATATAAATTATAAATAACGCTGTGAATTTTTTAAACAAAATTTTGTCTATATTTACATTCAATCATTATAGGTGACTTGCAAATCACGACCGCAGTCTGCGCTCAACTTAAATAAATTAGTCATTTTTTTAAACATATCCTATAATCTAGATGGAAAGTGACTACTGCAGTGCATGGACACTTTTAAGTACAAACACATCATCATCATCATCATCATCTTCATCATCATTACATCCCTTCACAAGTCCACTGCTGAACATAGGCCTCCCCCAAGTAATGCCACAAAGCACGATCCTGAGCCACCTGCATCCATCGACTTCCTGCATATCTTACCAGGTCGTCACTCCATCTAGTGGGGGTCGCCCTACACTACGCCTACTGGTACGAGTCTGCCACTTGAGAACCTTTCTTCCCCATCGGTTATCGGTTCTTCGAGCTATATGGCCGGCCTATTGCCACTTCAGCTTACTAATCCGTTGGGCTATGTCGGTCACTCTGGTTTTACTGCGGATATCCTCATTTCTGAGTCTATCACGCAGAGAAACTCCGAGCATAGCCCTCTCCATAGCTCGCGGACCGACCTTGAGCGTCCTCATACGGCCAGCAGTAAAGGACCACGTCTCAGATCCGTAAGTAATCACTGGCAACACATACTTTAGTTTTCAAAGATTGAGGTATACCTGACGAGAAGATGTGTCGTAATTTCCCGAACGCTTCCCAGCCGAGTTGCATCCGTCGATTGACCTCTCGGTCGAAGTTAGACTTACCTAGTCGGACTATTTGTCCCAGGTAAACGTACTCGTCAACAATTTCGAGCATAATGCTCCCAACAACAACTGGCATAGGTGTGACATGGACATTAAACATAATCTTTGTTTTGTCCATTTCATCTTAAGACCTATCCGTTGGGAGATACCATTGAGGTCATTGAGCATAGTGCTAAGGTCCTCCAGCGATTCTGCCATAAGGACTATATCGTCGGCAAATCGAAGGTGAGTGATGTACTCGCCATTGATGTTAATACCATATCCTTTCCAGTCCAGTAGCTTGAAAACGTCTTCCAGTGCAGCGGTGAAGAGTTTCGGGGAAATAACGTCACCCTGTCTTACACCTCTCTACAGTTGGATAGGTTTCGAGCTCTGGTTCTGTACTCGGATAGCCATCGTAACCCTACTGTACAAAAAATTCAGCACTTCGATATACCGACAGTCAACTTGGCACCGCTGAAGGGACTGTAGCACTGCCCAAATTTCGACAGCATCAAAGGCTTTCTCATAGTCCACATACGCCAGGAAAAGTGGAAGATTGTACTCTTTGATCTTCTGTACAATCTGCCGCAGGGTATGAATGTGGTTTACGGTACTGAAACCTTTTCGGAAACCGGCTTTTTTGGAGGCTGGAAGTCGTCGAGTCTGTGTGCGAGACAATTCGTAAATAGCACGTAGACGCGGCTCAGAAGGGAAATCGGTTTGTAGTTCTTGAAGAGAGCGTTGTCGCCTTTCTTAAAGAACAAGACCACCGCACTTCTGCTCCACGCCTCTGGAGTAGTGCCACCATGGAGGACTGAGTTGAAGAGCTTCTGAAAGACTTCAAGTACCGGTGTTCCACCCGCTTTCAGAAGCTCCGCTGTAATTTCGTCCTCGCCTGGGGCCCTGCCGTTTTTAAGGTGCTGGAGAGCCATTCTAATCTCGCTTAGAATGACATCCGAGATATCATCGGAATAGTGTCGGATAAGACTTACTCTTGGATCGTTACTCACACTTGCGTGTGGCTCCAACGATGATGTGTACAGCTGCCCATAGAACCTCTCAATCTCACTCAAAATCTCAGGTGTCCCGGAAACGATGCTGCCACACTCAGTCTTCAGCTTTGACAGTTGGCTCTTACTGGCAGACAGATCCCTGGCAAAGACTTTGGAGCCCTGGTTCCGCTCGATCGCTTCTTTAATACGAGCAGTATTAAAGTTGCGTAAGTCTCGCCGCATGCATTTGGAGATTTGTCTGTTCAGTTGCCTGTATGCTGTCAAATCTGTTGACAATGGCAGCCTCATCTCCCGTCTAACGGCCATGAGAGTTTTTGTGTTCTTCTGCGGCGGGTCTTGCAGAACTTAGCTCCGACCGCATGGACAGTTTCCACGAGCTTGTCATTCATATCGTCCACTGCATTGCAATCTTGTAGGCACTGAAAGCGGTTACGTAACTCGAGCTGAAATTTTTCGGGATTCTGGATTAGAGCACGAGGGGGACGGAGCGTTGACTTTATTGGACGAAACCTCTCCAACTTAACGTTTCAGTTCAGTGTGCCTCTAACCATTCGGTGATCGCTGTTGGTTTTCACCCTTACGGTCACTGAGACATCACTGAACAGTTGGCGTCTGGTCGTCATAACGAAGTCAATCTCATTTTTTGTCGAATCGTCGGGGCTCGACCAGGTCCACTTCCTGTGGGTCCGCTTCTGGAAGAAAGAGTTCATCATAAAGAGTCCCTCTTTCTCCATAAAGTCGGCCAGCTGCTGGCCCCTTCGGTTCCGTTGCCCTACTCCAAATTTCCCTAACTTCAGCTCACCGTTTTCTCTTGTGCCTAGTTTTGCGTTGAAGTCTCCCATCAACACCGTGTAGTGGGTTTTGGAGGAATGCATGGCTTTGGAAATATCCTCGGATAATCCTATAATATTCCAGCGCAAATTGTCTATCTTTTCTTCCAGCTTCAGGATCTTCTCGTCAATCCTCAGGGTGCGTGCGTTAAAAGTTGTCAGGTCGAGTCGTCGTAGGTGGCAACCAAACCTCCACCGGAGATTCTTAGCACCCCCTGCCCCGCCGTTAACATGCTCGCCACCGTAGCCAGGAATAGCGTGACCGCCGGGGACTGGGGGCCGTCTATTTGTGTTATTGTTCATGGGGGGTATATTGCCATAGTTGCCAGGCTTGGCGAGCGGGTTGGCAACCGCAGTTTTTTATGTAGTTGCTGTTATCAGGAAGATGCTGCTGCCCAACTCCTGCCTGTTTCCCTCTGTCGCCTTTTACGACACCCACGGGAAGATATGGGGTAGTGGATATTCTTAACCGCCACTACAATTTAAACACATAAGGCAATATATTCGTTTACACTTTTTTATAGAACAAGGGTGACAAACAAGCGCACAGTCCACCTGATAATGTAAGTGAATGCTGTGGATCATAGACATCAACACTTATCATCGATCGCGAATCAAAATACAAATGCGTTGTCACCCCTGAGGGTAAAACTGGAATGTATCGTTTCCAAAATAAAGGTTGTCCAGATCTAAAGTTAATGTAGCGTATCTTTACCGCTTTAAAGAACTAACTAAATTCTCAGAATATATATTAAATACGTCACCGCCTGTAATAATACCGGCTCATTTTCTCTTCTAAAATAAACACAGAGTAACGGTGCTTGGTGGCGAAAATTGCCATAAAGTTGCTAGCTCACAGTAGTCTAGGATATCGGAAGGTTTTTAACGGATTTTCACTATATTGTAGCAAGTTTTATTTTTCACCAGAAATTACACCATCCATAGTGGCCGTTTTTACTAATTACATAATTATTACTTTTCACGCGGATCTTAGCAAATGAATTTTTCTCATGTTCAATATAACTACTATAACTTACGAAAAAGAATACCGATAATATTTGTCTTAAAAATAAAAACGAATTTGTGATATGTATTCTCAACATTGCCCAAAAATATTTAGTCTTTTCATTTGATATAACTTCAACATGGTTTCATTAAGAAATATCTTCAAGATATGCGTTGAAATTGCGTTTTGGGTAAAATTAAAATATTCTTTTGTCTAGCCAATTATTATGATTCGCGTTTTGTCTTCACGTTATCCTTAACTGTATGTTTAACTTTTTTTTTTTATAATTTTTTTCTATTTACAAAGATTCAAAAAGTACTGAAATTTTGACCCTGTACGAGTATTATGCGTAATAATGTTCTAGTTACTTATGCCTGATTGTGTCGCAATATGATTTACAGAATGTGCCGAAGGTGTTTATCGGGTTCAGTAATTAAAATTACGAATGTCGTTGATGCTATATTCAGAAACTCAATTTTACAGATAAGGATATTATTATTGGCGATACAATTATGTTTTCTACTTGGTAGCGGCTTAGCGTGGGCAGCGTTGTAACGACTAGCGTTCCGGACAAAGGTGCAAAGTATCAATTCAGCAATATGTAAGACTTCAAGATAGGTTCACACTGTGTAGAGTGGAACAAAAAAAATAATTTCAATCTGTGGTAACCGCTGTTAACTATGACATCTGGACGTTAAACATCTCAGTCCCCCCACCCCCTTACCCATGGGTGATGTAAAGTGCTGGAAACGTGGGGTATATAAAAAAGTAAAATAGGCGATAAAATCCGTAAAAACTTGTATTATTTAAATGTGTAGTGTTCGCGTAAATATAAGAAATCATTATCATAAAAAAAAACTCCAAGATCATCTAAGCACGATAGAATTCTTTGACAATTCATAATGTCTTCTAGAAAGTATGCAGGTTAGTATGGATGGCCTTGCTCGGTAACTTGCGAAGCCTTTTTTAGATCCTACAAACAAAAGTCACTTACTAAACTAAATCCTCTTCCTTCTTTGCTGACAGTGAGAAACAGAAATTCTGACTTAAGGTATACGTATAACTATATACGTACGACTTAAGGTATATTCTGATATAAGGTGTACGTGTTATGAAACTTTTAATAAAAAGTAAAAAGCAACCTCAAAAACTAAAAATAATAAAATATTTTTACATAATAGCTTCTGAAGTCAGTACTAATACATAAGCCCTGACATCAGAAGAATTTCAAGATTACCTATTCATGGTTTTGAATTTATTTTTTACTACTTGAGTCGTGTTCGCTCAGGAGGTAAACGCTCGCTGTAAATTTTACAGTACGTACGTGAGAAACTTGGGTATAATCCTCACCGGTATCAATGAAATTATTAGTTTCAATTTTAGTGCTTAGTTACCACATGCTTCGTGGTGAAAGAAAAAAACAAGAAATAGGAAAAAATATCTTGCGAAGACATGTGAAGTTCACCAACACTCATAGGGTACACATCATTGGGGCAGCGCGACGGATATTTTCTTGTCCTAAAAACCTCGCAAATGAGAGTAAGCCTATGCCCAGCAAAAGCAGCCAAAAACTGCATCGCTTATTTTAGAAGTATTAGGGATTATTACCATATTTAGGTTATGAAATATTTCCTTAAAATTTATATGAGACCCCCACAGAAACGTTAGAGAGGAAAAGTATAGTGGCATACTCGTAATGGCAAGCGTAGTGGGTTACAAGTACGAGTAGCAATTCTCTGCTTGATAGAGTTCACTAGTTTTATTACATGACATAATGAAACATGAATCCATACATACATGTGACGGAAAGTCGTGCTTTGTAACACTATGTGGACCATCTAATGATGATGTTCTAATACTGGAGTGTGGACAGTGCGTGAGAGTATTTGCAATAATAAAATGAATATTATTTTATTCTGCTTGTCATTAATTTCAGGAACTTCAGGATATGTTGAACAGACTAGATGAATCCTTCCAACGTGTTGGACTGTGCATGAATCTGAACAAGACAAAAGTTATGTTCAACGATTACGTCATGCCAGTTCCAATTACTCTTGATGGTGAAATTCTCGAAGTTGTCCAGGAATATACCTACACCGGGCAGATATTGCAACTAGGTAAGAATAAATTCGAGAAGGAAGCCGATCGGAGGATTCAGTTGGGCTGGGCAGCATTTAGAAAGCTCCGTCGGGTTTTCTCGTCATTCACTTATGGTACCGAAACGTGGACACTGACGATACATCTGCTCCAAAAGCTTAAAGTCGCTCAGCCAGCAATGGAAAGAGCTATGCTCGGAGTTTCTCTCGTAGACAAAATTCGAAATGAAGAAATCTGCCGGAGAACCAAGGTTACTGACATAACTTTCCGGGTTTGTAAGCTGAAGTGGCAATGAGCTGGTCATGTCTGTCGCAGAGGTGACAACCGGTGGAGTAGACGTGTTATGGAGTGGAGACCGCGTCTAGGCAAACGTAGTGTGGGACGCCCCCTGACCAGATATAGCGACGATCTGCGCAAGGTGGCTGGTAGAAACTGGATGCGTGTAGCCGAAGATCGGGCTAAGTGGCGCGCCTTGTAGAGGCCTATATCCAGCAGTGGACTGCCACAAGCTGATGATGATGATGATGATGATCATTCATTTGAATATATTTGGATTATTATTGAATAATTTAATAATAATATTGTTTTAATTACGTTAATACTAATACAATTTAATTAAGATCTAGGTACACACAAAATTGGGATTATAAAACAAGTTGAAAATTATGAAACATCAGCATGTACTTTAGTTATCTACTACTTACTACCATTGATTAAAACATTAAAATAAAGATGTAAAGACAGATAACCTGACAATTTAGCCAGTTTTCTCTGAAGGGTAGTTCCACTATACACTTTTTGTCAAAAGTGTATAGTAGATGCATGATATCAGAGATCATGCATAAGACTGGTGTTTCCTTAATTGAGTCGAGCATGGGTCTCAATCTGTAGGAGAGCAAGCTCAGACCGCCCTGGGCGTTAATCGTAAACAAACTAACCCTCGCCTTCTTATCTAGATAACGATCAAGGGGCGTTGGGCATAGAAGTGCATTAAGAGCCGCTCCAGGCGATGATCGCATAGCTCCAGTTGCCATTTAGCAGACAGTCCTTTGTAGACTATTTAGTCAGTTCGCAGTCGTCTTTTGATTGGCCTTATTGCATCTGACAGTTGAGGCGTTGGTGATGATCGGCCTCCCTATGCTACTGTATAGCCATAATACCTATACTGGGACGCAAGGCCCAGTAATTCCTGAACAAACGAATGCACGTACCTAAAGCAATTTTTGTCTTATGGTATACGTTGCTAAGGTGAGAGTTCCATTTTAGTTTTTAGTCGAATCTTACGCCTAGATACTTAAATTCAGTGGAAAATGGTACTTCTTTACCAATATATTTTGGTGTGACTAATTGTCCAACCGTCTCTTTTTGGTAAAGGGTATTATTAGCAGTTTTATAAGCAATAACTGATAAACTGTTATCCGTACACCATTTATTGATAGTGTTTAGGGTTCTTTGGATGATTGACGATAAAGAACTTTGGCAAAAGTCCCTCGCAATGATCACAAGATCATCAGCATAACCCAGTGTGTCAATGCGTGGGTCCAAGATTTTGCCAAAAAAGGGGTGACAAAACATCTCCTTGTGGGCAGTCTCTTGTAGTTGCAACCTCAATCGAAGTTTGAGACAGCGCTATTTTTGCCTTTCTGTTTGAGAGCATCGACTTTATCCACCTGATGGTTGTAGAGTCAACATTTTTAGATGTCAGGCCCTCAATCAGCAGTGATGTAGGCTGTCAAAGGCGCCCTCAATATCCAGAAAGGCACAAAGAGCTATTTCTTTATCCGCCAGTGCTTTTTCGACCCCGTCAATAACATTGATCAGTGCTGTTTCCGTAGATTTGCCTCTCTGATAACACTATTGGTCACACTGTGTATAGAAAAAGGCCCATACCAACTTTTGAATGTTCATCATCCTTCACAGTTAGCTATCGTGGGTAAATCTTTGTTTCAGAGAGCACGAGGGATCTGTGACAAAACATCTAGCCGCTAAGATTCAGCACGTCAAGCAAGTATTGCAAGATAACAAGCTTCGGGTCCCGCACCTACGTCGCAGTAACCGACTGAAGTCGGCCGTAGTCAAGCATGTGCCCGCTGTACTACTGTATATCAGAGGAGTCACAGACAAGGTCGGCTACATCTTGAATCGAGCTTCCATTTAAACAAACATCAAGCCAAAGAAGTTCAGTCATTTTTACCATGCATCAAGTGTAATATTCCTTTAAAAGAAGCAAGAGTGTATAAACTAGACTGTGAATGTGGTCTCTCTTACATAAGACAAACAAAAAGATGCATAAAACCCACGTAAAAGAACATATAGCTGATGTGAAACACAGACGCTTCGGGAAGTCTGGAGTCTGTGAACACGTTCAAGATCGTCCCCACCATTAAATCAGATTTAATTAAACCACAAATCCTTGCAAAAGAACACCGATTCCTACCAAGGATGATACGCGTAGGCTATTGAAATTAATAACGACCATCTTTAAACATTTCACTACTGTTGCCTCTAATAGAACTAGTTGGTAGGACTTCTTTTCTGCCTAGGAATCCGTCTGTAATAAGTATGTTGGTTAAAACTCTTATATATTTCTGGCGTCGAAAACTTGTTATGGTCTGAGGCAACAGACAGCCAGTATAATAACAGGCTTAGAGTTATTTTATCTTGCGCCTTAGACGTGAAAATTCAGTCTTCATTATTTGAAGTTAGTATCTGATGGTTAGTGCCTACTACAGTCCATGTACTGTAGGCACTTACCATCAAGTAGCCTGTAATAGCGTTCAACTTTAACGCATAAAAGATCCAACTCACATTTGGGTTAAATGAGTTTACATAGTGACATAATTTGGTTTATACATTCATATTAAATTACAAACAATCACATCTAATACTGCGATAAAATTTTGCATAATTGCCGTGTGTTGGCACTGTAAGAAATTGTTTAGCTCATATTGTCTAATAGGTGTCGGGAGAGGTGGTTTTTGGCCACAAAGTTTGGGGGAAATGCTAGAATAATCTCAGGGCATATTTAAAAATAGTGTCAGCAGTAAGTATAATTTTTCTTTATTACTTTAACTTTACTTTGAGATGGGCGGGTCACTTTGAAAGAATGCCGGACACAAGAGCCGTAAAAATAATGACAAATTGGACGCCGTAACAAAAGAGACTGAAAGGCAGGCCTAAAAAAGCGTTGGAGTGATTGTGTGGAAGAGGGTCTCAGGAAGATGGGAAAGTTTTCCAGCTGGAAGAAAGTAGCCAGGCAGCGTGACAACTGGAGGAATATTGTAAAGGAGGCCAATACCCACAAAGGGTTATAGCGCCAACGGAAACGAAAACTTTCACTTTACATTAGCTTATTTAAGTCATCATTTTTATAACTAAACAATTTTATTCTTAAATATAAAAGTCGAACACTGTACACACAAAATAGCAAATTACCCGAATAGAAAAAAAACTAAAAGAACAGGGATAAGCATAAAATGTCGGAACACGCCCTTCATTAAGCTCAGTGAAGCGATAACCTCATTTTGATCATACAGTTGTGATCGTCTAAGTGAAATAAATAAATAGTTTTTTTTTATTTACCTCATGATTTGAAATAAACTGTTACGAAAATAGCTGTAGCTCTTTATTATAAAATATTTAATGATCTTTTATAATAAAGATTACCTAAGAAGAAAGATTGCCTGGGACAAATAACAAAATACCAATTCAACACAATAAAACTTAATAAAGGAAGCTTGAACTCATCCAGCGTGCGGTGTAAAGGTTTATGCTTGGAAATTTTCTGTGGGATAATACATAGCCTAGCGGATCAATAAGCTTAAGAGGCAATGGTCTGGCCATACAGCTCGAAGAACCGATAACCGATGGGTATTGACAAGCGTAGTGGCAACCTCCCACTACATAGGGTGATGAACTAATGAACCGCGCAGGCGGGTGAAGAATGTGGGTGCATCTTCAGAATCTCCGTAGATGAGGTGTTGACAGTTCTCCGGCTGAGTAGAGATAAGTTACTGGTTTTTGACGGCTGCAGAGTTTGCAAGACACAGTATTCAGGGGTTACAATGACAAGTCTGGAAGAAAGCCAGGTTAGTAAATAAACAAAGCCAAAATCGTTGCTACGGAAACGGGAGCAACACAAATATAAAAGGTGCGCGTTTTATTTCTCCCGGGGATGGTTTAACTCCCCCTCCCTCCTCTCTACCGTACCCGCTTGACGTTGAGTTTTGGGACCCAATGACCCTATGACTGAGTAAACGTTTGGTAACTTATAATTTAATTTTGTAATCTGTATTGAACAAACATATACTACTTCACAAACGCTGTCAGTGTTCTGTCCTAGTTATTTTTTGATATTTTATACATTTAAGTTCAACAATTTATTGACTTGATTGCATAATTTTCAGTGAATAATTTGTAAATTTATAACAACCTTCATCTTAAAATATCTTAAACCATTTTTGAAAGTGTTTTTGAATTAGTTCTTCTTTCAATATATTCATTTTCCACTTAATCCCGATGATCAATGCAAATACAGAGACATCCCTTGTTTTAGTTATCCAATGAAACTCCAGACCTATACAATAACAGAGACAAAGGAACGTTCCAACAATATCTCTGACAAGTTATTGTATGTAATATGTTGTCTGGCTTGTCTCCGGTTAAAATTGGATTATTATTTCGTTTGTTTGGTAGTCTTAATGAAGATAAAATCAAAACTTTTGTTATAATTTATATAACTATTGTCATCATTTACTTCTACATGGAATTGTTACGTTAATAATGTTTTTATAATCGAAGCTGAAATTGCTTTGTCTGTCCAGAAGGGTAAACTTGGTATCTTGTCATAAATGGCAAAATATATCTAAAATTGTATTGCAGATTTTCAATTTGATTTTGTACATGCAAGGAATGTCCGACAACCTACACTGGAGCATGGATTCATAAAATCTCTACGCCCAGTAGTGTTTTTTACAGAATAAGCTTGACCGCACACAAGCCACTCAATGGTTAGTATATGTTGAGGCCCATATATATCTATATCAATACTCGTTTCAGAATCAAAGGGTGTTAAAGCAAAAAGAAAAAAAAATGGCACCAACTTTAGGTCAAGTGAACTGTATTAGCGTTGTTCAAAAGAAACCAAAACAAAATGGCGGATGTGGCACGTGCGGACTTTGGACAATATACTTGCTGTGAAATTAATTTGTGGTGCTGGCTGACACGACGTGAGATGAGCTGCTACTGATTAAGGAACAACAAATAAAACAGCTCATAATAGGAATAGATCTAAGATGCGTCCACCAGTATCAAGCTTCCCCCTTACTAGGCTGGCCGGTTAGATGATGGAAAGGAAGCGAGGGTAATTCTGTCAACCAACCCAACTATCGAATTACATCAACAAATACGAAATTCATGGGTCTGCGTTGGCTCAACCAAACTTCAAAGCGTAACACGAGACCCTGCTCTTTGCGTGAAAATAATTCGGTGTAATATGTTTCTAGGTTTCCGTGTCTTTAAGAGTAAAACTGAGTGCTATTTAATACTTGTCTGCCGCCTGTCTCCATCCGTATGTCATGGATCTCTAGCTCAGGGACGGAATGTGTAACAGACCTAAAATTTGGTCTTTGATGTAGAAATGACTGAAGACCGAATATTAAATTAAAAATTCTAGTAAATTATTTAATAAAGTAGAATCTCAATTTAGTGAAATTTAAAGACCGTGAAGTTAAAAGAAGAGTCACTTTTACCTTAGCACGTAAGTCAGTGTCCGAAGAACAAGTGTATTTAATTATTTTTACCTGATGTCCGTCAAAGTTATCTGTTTGGTTATCTCAAAAACTAGACTAGTCATTTCTTCTCTAGTTTTTTCTTTTAAATGTACCATATAAATTATCGATCTAAAATATCGCTTATAAAACTGTGACCAAAACAAACATAAATTTTTAAACATTTTTCTCTTTACCGGGTTAGAAAAAACTAAAATCGGTAATTCATTCGTGACACAATCATAAAAAATAGAAATCTTGACTACAACTTTGTTATGAAATCTAATGAAACGACTACCTGCCAAATATTAAAGAAAACATGGCTGTTAAGAACCCTTGGGCATGAGTTTATCGCTACTCGTTTAATCTGTTTCTTAAATAATTTATACGTACATTTTAATAAAGTGTCTGATTCGTTAGTCTAACGGCTGCGAGCGCGATGCTGATCGTGAATGTCCGGGTCAAATAACAAGTAAATTAAAAATAGTTATTGTGTTCTCTGTCAATAAATTTTCATGAGCAGCCAAGAATTAGGAAGTTGGTGGTGTTTCACACCCGTGCCTGTTTGTTGCCAGATTCCACAACGGAGGCTTTTTCTAGAAGAGGCGGCAAACGAACGTTAGGTTCTGCTGATGGTAAGTACCAGCAGCATAGCAGATTTGTTGCCGGAAGTTACCTAATAGGTTTCTTTAAAATTAGTAAAGGAAAAGACTACCTTAGGTAGGTATGTTTACATATCATAAACATATTCAAAAATCATCGTTATCATCGTTATCAGGACACAACAGTCTACTTCCAACTAAAGGTACCTCTTATTAAAGAACAGATCAGGCATAATTGCGACGCATGACAGGCAGATAGCCGCAATATCAGAAATCTCACATATTTAACAATACTTCCTATTTAATATTCCTAATTGCGTCTAATTAAGACGGGGATTATGTAGGGTATCCTTAACCGATGAGCACAGCATAAATATACGGACGTGAAAGACGCAAGAGAGTTTATGCAATTTTATGTTATGTCAAAAACATATAATTTACGTGTAGTGATGGTGTATAAGAACCAATCATCTCTTTTCATAATTGTCTTATGGCGATTATGGAAAATGCCAGAAAGATAGTTCGTGGATCGTATAAACATTTTGTGCACGTCAGCGATAAAATATCCAGACCAGCGAAGAAGAGCAGCTTTACAGGCGCGAGACTTCTGATACCGCCTGACAGGAGGCTATTTAGTCGAACTATTTTTTTGAATATTTATTAAGTTATGGGTCACTATTGTCAGATGAATTAATACATTTTTTTAAATTTAAATCCTCCCTACAACCGGAGCATGATAACCTGGACATAAGTCCAGGAAAGGATTTTCACGAAACATTTAACCCCTTCCCCCCCAAGCGGACGAATTCGACCGCGGGGCTATTCCGTCAAAATTTAAGCGTTCAAATTCGACCGCGCGAAAACTTATATTTAGAGACTACTTTTCTATGAAGAAGTTTGGTATTATAGAATTAACATAAAATTTTCTATCCTCTAGTGCAATAAAAATTCAAGTTATCTTATGGATAATTATTTATAATCTACGTTAATTTCGTACGCCTTTTTCGCGTGAATGTTATTGTGTTGATTTTTGGATTTTTCTAGTGTTTTAGTATAGTATTTTATTATAAAATTATAATGAAAGATTTTGTGTGAATATAATTTATCTTTTTACGTAAATAATTTCGAGTAATATATTATATTGAAATAATTGTGATTTTCACATTGCCTACATTTGCTTGGCATGTTTTGTTTTTGTTATCAAAATACAAAATTCTTTTTGTAATGAAGTAAAACCTTACTTTTATGTAGAGAATTTTGCATAGATTTTATAATGCCAAACTTCTTCATAGAAAAATAGTCTCTAAATATAACTTTTAATGGTTTTAAGTGCCGTGGGTGGGTGCGGTTGCAAGCGACCGCTCGGGATTTGCCGGGTGCATGCGACTGCATCGGATTTTTATGGGAATCGAAGGGTTAAAAAAGTAAGATGCAATTTATTGAACGTCGATAACAAGATTATAATATATAATTGACGGCTCCGTGGCGCACTGGCTTAGCAATGAATTGCAGCGCTGAGGGCCACGGATTCCAATTCCGCACGTATTCGCGGTAATCTCAAGTATTTGCATGGCCTACAAATATTTTTTCTGTTCGTCCTTGTGAAATTTATGTGAACTTCACAGATATAGAAGAAGCCCGCATATTACAAGAGAAAAATCCTAGTTTTGAGGGAACAGGCTAAGAGGAGGTCTTTTTTTAAATTAATAAAAAATAATATAATCATCATTTTACAATATAAATGTGACATAACATTTTAACAGTGGTAGAGCCACGCGGCAGCTTTGCTGTTGCACGTATGGGCCGGCTCAAAGCGGGGTGGTACCACGACCTCACAGAATACCGGCGTGAAGTGAAGCTCTGCTTCCGCGTTTTCGTCTGGTGAGCGCAGGTGGCCGGAGGCCCAAATTCCCCCCCCCATCAACATGGTAGCGGAATTAAATAATGATCGACTACCCCAGGAGGGTACCAGCACCCCTGGAGAATCCCTCGCTGAGCATCCACGACCATGTTTCTCCACTTCTGAGCGTGGGTGCTCAGGCTGCCCCGCGTATTCTGGGGGGGGGGGCAAAATTCCGCTCAAGACTACAACTACTCGGGGCAAACGGAGCAACAAGACCAAGGCGACCCCTGCCACGCCGTCCGTGAATTTCTGCAATATCAGGGGACTTCACTCTAACCTAAACGCCGTCCACTACCATCTCGAGACGGCGAGGCCGGCTCTGCTCTTTCTGACCGAGACGCAGGTGTCCTCTCCGGCTGATGTCTCGTATCTCTCCTACCCGGGGTACAAACTGGAACACTCCTTTGTGCCTCGGGCTGGAGTTTGCGTTTTCGTCAGAGAGGACATCTGCTCTCGACGCCTCGGCAGACTTGAAGGTTCGGACCTGTCCATCCTTTGGCTACGCGTAGACAGCGACGACCATCCGCGCGTCTACGGGTGCCTCTATAGGTCCCATAGCGGTAATGCTGAAACAGACCGACTATTCGACCACGTCCAAATGGCTGCAGATTCGTTGCTACAGCAGATCCCCTCCGCAGAGATCGTGATCCTCGGCGACTTTAATGCCCATCACGCCGAATGGCTTGGTTCACGTTTAATCGATCATGCGGGGAGATCTGTTCATGATTTTGCCTTGGCATATGGTCTGACACAACTGGTTACTTCGCCTACGCGGATTCCAGATGTGGAGGATCATGCACCTTCCCTGTTGGAACTTCTGCTGACCTCTCACCCGGACGGATATCAGATTTCCGTCGACGCCCCTTTAGGCTCCTCGGAACCATTGTCTGGTCCGGAGTGTGGTGCCACTCACGCTGAAATCGCAGTTGCATTCTGCAGGCTGCCGCCGTGTTTGGCACTATAGGTCAGCCGATTGGGATGGGATGCGGTCTTTCTTTGCATGCTACCCTTGGGGGCGGGTTTGCTTCTCCTCCGCAACACTGGGATTCCGGCGATCCCAACGTTGTTGCGGATTCTGTTGCTGATGTGGTACTTCAGGGTATGGAACTTTTTATTCCTTCCTCTGTGGTGCCCATTGGAGGCAAGTCTCAGCCATGGTTTGGTCGCTCCTGTAAAATAGCATCATGCTATAAGCAGGAGTGCTACCAAGCCTGGGCTGATGCATCAGCGTCCCGGGATGTAAACACCAGCGCTCTAAAAAAGAAGTATAATTCCGCCTCTAGGTCTTTCAAAAGAGTCATTGCCAAGGCAAAGTCAGAGCACATAGGCAGAATTGGCGAGAAACTAGTTCGCCTTCCTTCTGGAACCCGTGCATTCTGGTCTCTCGCCAAGGCTGTCCAGGGTAATTTCTGTCAGCCATCTCTTCCATCTCTGCACAGCGAGGACGACTCACTACCCCATACCGCAAAGGAGAAAGCCGATCTTCTATGCTCTTTCTTTGTGTCTAACTCGACTCTCGATGACAGGGGGGAGTACGCCGCCGACCATCCCGCGGTGTGAGTGCTCCATGCCGGAAGTGCATTTTACACAGCCCTCGGTTCGCAAAGCACTCCTCTCCCTGGACATCCACAAGTCGAGTGGGCCTGACGGAATCCCCCCAATTGTGCTGAGGACGTGTGCTCCAGAGTTGGCACCGGTTTTAACGCGTCTTTTCCGGTACTCCTACTCCCTAGGCGTAGTCCCAAAATCATGGAAGACGGCTTACGTCCACCCGATCCCTAAAAAAGGCGACCGCTCTGACCCGTCCAACTACCGGCCAATCGCCATCACCTCCTTGTTCTCCAAAACAATGGAGTCCATTGTAAACTGCCAGCTCATGAGGTACCTTGAAGATCACCAGCTGATTAGTGACCGCCAATACGGTTTTCGCTGTGTTCGGTCAGCTGGTGATCTTCTGGTCTACCTAACTCACAGATGGGCGGAGGCAATAGAGTTCAAGGGGGGAGGCATTGGCCGTTAGTTTGGACATTGCGAAGGCCTTCGATCGGGTTTGGCACAAAGCGCTTCTTTCGAAGCTCCCTTCCTATGGGCTTCCCGAGAAATTGTGCGATTGGATCACCAGCGTTCTTGCAGATCGGAGCATCAAGGTCGTTGTAGACGGTGCAAGCTCCGATTGCAAGCCTATTAATGCTGGTGTTCCACAGAGCTGCGTGCTATCGCCAACGCTGTTTCTTCTGCATATCAATGACATGTTGCATACCCGTAGCATTCATTGCTATGCAGATGACAGCACTGGTGATGCTCTTTACACCGGCCGAGCCAATATTTCTCGGGAAAACGTCTCCGAGTGCCGAGACAAACTTGTGTCTGAAGTCGAGTCTCTGCTGGACAGAGTCTCGGATTGGGGGCGACTAAATCTAGTCCAGTTTAACCCCCAGAAGACACAAGTTTGCGCGTTAACCGCTAAAAAGAACCCCTTTTGTCGTATCCCCTCAGTTTCAAGGCACTCCCCTTGTTGCCTCAGCCAGTATCGGAATCCTCGGCGTCGACATATCGAGTGACGTGCAGTTTCGTAGTTCACTTGCAAGGGAAGGCCAAATTGGCCTCTAAAAAGCTTGGCGTGCTCAGCAGAGCGGGACAGTATTTCATGCCGGCACACCGCCTGCAACTTTACAAGGTGCAGGTTCGGCCGCACATGGAATACTGTTCCCATCTCTGGGCTGGGGCTCCCCAGTACCAGCTTCTTCCACTTGACCGCATCCAGCGCAGAGCGGCTCGAATCGTCGACGACCGAATGCTTTCCGATCGGCACGATTCACTGGCGCTGCGAAGAGATGTTGCATCTCTTTGCGTATTTTATCGCATCTATCACGGGGAGTGCTCTGAGGAATTGTTCGGATTAATCCCAGCCGCCAAATTTCGTGAACGCACTACACATCAAACGTCCCGATACCATCCACACCATCTGGATGCTTGGCGGTCCACCACTGTACGTTTCACAAGGAGTTTTCTTCCACGTACAACCTCTCTGTGGAGTAGTTTACCACCGGCGAATTTTCCGGACCGATACGACCTAGGGACCTTCAAGAAAAGACCTTACTCCTTTTTAAAGGGCCGGCAACGCACCCGCAATTCTCCTGGTGTTGCGGTTGATCATGGGCGGCGGTAGTCACTTAACATCAGGTGAGCCGCATGCTCGTTTGCCCCTTCTTCTATAAAAAAAAAAATATAATCATCATTTTACAATATAAATGTGACATAAGATAGTTCATTCAAACTGTATGTCGTATGTCTGAAAGTTATGGCAAATAAAGTTATTTTACGAACAATTTCCATCAACACGTAAACGGGTATATATCCATTCTTGTTTCCCGGTTGGGTAACATTTTTAATACTTGAAATATAATTTGCCGAAATTTGAAACATCCTCTTGCTTTACTTCTATACTTTTTGTTTAAAGTTACATTTTTTTATATTGTTTCTGAAGCTCACATATTACATCTTAATTTTTATAGACAGCAAAATAGCGATATCTATCTGACATGTTACCCTTACTGGGATACAAACAGAAATGTCAAAGGCCTTGACAATGTGGTGGGTTTGGCTCTTCAAGTAATAAGCGGAAAAACGCGTCGTGGAACTGGGCTTTGGAGCCTGGATGAAACGACGGGATGAAGGATTATCTGTTTTGGTAGTTGTAGCGGGAATTAAGCGTGGAAAAATTCTGAGCGAGATTAAGAAAGGTTAGATTCCATTCATTGCCGGCAACATCAGGCTATTCGTTACGAAAATATTCGGGGTGGGGGCTCCAAACGCTAGAAAATGCCACCAGAACGAATACTGGGCTGTGTTCTCCAGTCATCATTGTAATTCTACCGTGCTGGGGGGTAGCGAATACTTACAGAGTGTGTGAATAAAGAGACAAAAAGACCATAATGATGAAGATAGTTTGATTCTGAAATAAGGTGCCGAAACCCCTCAACTGCTTATGATAATCACCGCTAGACTTTATGCGGTAGGAGTCCAGCATAGCCTCACCTGTCCTTTAATATAAATATATGAAACAAGCCAGTAAGAATACATTAGTTTTATGCTTCTTCTTATGATAAATTTAATACGTTAGTAATATTGAATTCTACGGGAGTCATTTGTCGAAAAGAACATTATCGTATTTCACTAGCCCTATTTTCGCATAAAATATATTTGGTATAATAATATTGAGCATAATTTCATTTTTTGAGTACGTTCGATATAATACCTATTGTTTTCGAATCCCATTATTACTCCTAGTATTAATACTCCTAGTATTATGAAAATGTTGAGTTGAAGGAAATTATTATTTTCATCATGGTTCAGTATGGTATTCATTATGGTATATAGATACTATGTTCCTTCTTTTTAAAGAGAGGAAGCGAATCTAATATAATCACTAAAACGATTTCAATTAGCCTCGTGGTACTGTAGAAAAAACCAAAAGCGCGGTAGAGTATGTGTATTGTTACGGAAATTATACGTTTTTAAACCAATTACTATATGTTCTTCATTAACAAAAGAAAGAAATTTGGAGGCATGCACTGTTTGACATATCTTTGTTTAACAGTATTATGATTTGCGTTTATAGAACATCTGAAAATTCTAACTTACCTGCATTTATGGATGCGTTAGATATTTTCTTATTTATGCTAACTAGGAATGGAAAAAAACTTCTTGCCGGTGATCTGAATATTGATACACTGAAAAATAATAACGTAACTAAGCAACTGAAAATCGTAATGGAAACATATAATCTAAGCCTTCATATTGACGTTCCTCCAAGGCTTAAGCATGACTTAATGAATATTGACCATTTTGCTAGTAATATCGAAGACGCTGTAGCCAGGGTTCGTTATCTCTATTTATCTGACCGTGATACTACTCAAACTTTAGAATTTAGTAATATAAAAAAATAAAACGAAAGCAGAATCACTGGTAAAAAATTTTTGGGAAATAAGTAAAGAAAATATAAATAAATTCAAGGAATGCATTTCTAATCTTGGCTGGTGCGAGGTCTATATATTTATAACTGACTTGAATACAGCATTCAAAAATTTTCACGAAGATTTATGCTTATACTTTAAACTTTTGTTCTCAGTAAAGAGTATTAAAGTAAAAGTAAATGATGTGTTACCAAAATGGATAATAAAAACATAGAAATATCCGTTGCAAAAAAAACGTAAACTCAGGTCGTTTTAATATAGAGATAAAACCTTGGAAAATAAGCCGACATTCAAAAATATACTAAATTATTAAGAAAATGTATCAAAGAATTAAAAAGAATATACAATAATAGAATAAATACAAACGCTAAAAATGTAAAGCAGCCTGGGACGTAATCAAGGATAATCCTGATAGAATTAAAGAATATAATGAAATTAATGGGATAATGATAAATAATAAGAGTATTGATGATCCTTATGAAATTGCTACAGCCTTCAGTAATTATTTTTTAATTTATAATAATAAGCAAAATACTATCGCAGTTCCATTGCAATGTTACGTTGATAATGTATTTTTGCGCGCCACAGTTGATACCTGGTACATTTCACTAGCGCAATCTATTATCAGATAGAATAATTAAGCATTCTAGAAACCTCCACACTCGAACTTTCTACACCTAGTCGGTCGTGACCGGTATTTCCTAGTACATTCTAGAGTTTCGGTGAAAAGGCCTATATAAAGCCGTTTGGTACCGCAACCGGGGCAGTATTGAATTGGCGATATAAGTGATTAATTAAAAAATAACTCTCGTCCCTATACCGTCAATTTTCTTAAAAAAGGCAATGATACATAAAAAGAATTATAGATTTTTTTTAATAAGCATAGTGTAATAGCTGAAGAGCAAAACAACTCTTGCAGCCTACTCTTTAATAAAAACGATAACAAAAACATAGAAAATGAGGTGCCATTTGTGCCTATATTTATGGATATGTGCAAGAATTTTGATTCTGTAGATCATGAGATACTCCTGACTAAATGTGGCAGATGTGGTATAATGTGGAATGCTCTAAACTGAATTAACATTTACCTTTCTAATCGTCGGCTATGCGTAGAAATCAGTGTAAAAAATAAAAATCATGAAATAGTTTCATATAAACTCTTCTACATAATAAATACGGTGTCCAAACAAGGGGACAAGGGCGCGTCATGGCTCCATTGTTTTGTTTTTTAATTTATATAAACGATTTACCTAAATTAATTAACTATCCATCAGTTTTATATGCAGGTGATTTATCGGTGATATTCCAAACCGTGACAAAGACATAAGCTACAACCAAGTGTTTCATTGATGGTTATATAAATGAATGAATACTCCAAAATAAACCGTGTGTATGTGTAATGTATTAAAATCAAAATTTATATAGTTTTCACACTATAATTCAAATTAACTGAATCTCAATATAGTTTGCCAAAAACATGAAATTCAAGAAACAGAAGATACCAAATTTTTGGGTCCTATTCTTGACCAGCATTGCAATTGGAAGTCACACATACAAAGCATTTGCACAAAATTGATCAGATTCGTATATGTCCTTAGGGGTTGAAGATATACAGCTGGAGAAAAAACGGCGTTAACCGCATATTACGGATACGTTGCATCGGTGCTGAGATATGGCCTTATACTATGAGGAAATTCTCCAGATATAAGTAAAGCATTTATCATACGTAAAAATATGTAAGAGCTATTTCGGGAGCAGGACCAAGTGACATTTAATAATCATTTAGAGAATTTAAATTATTGACGTTAACAGGCCTCTACATCTTAGAATTAGGACTTCTTGTTAGAAATCACCCACAATTGTTTCAGAAATTTGAAATGGTTAATACATTGCTACGCCCTAAAGACACTAAACGCCTTTTGGCTCCATCGTGTAAAAGTTCTATTTAAAAAAAAAATTGTCACATGATTTTTTTATAGGAGAGGGCAGAGGGCAGAGGGCATACGATCATACGGCTCACCTAATGGTAAGTGATTACCACCGTGCACGAAGAGCTGCGACAACAGAGGGATTGCAGATGCGTTGCCGGCCTTTTAAAAAGGAATAGGCTTTTTTCTTGAAGGTCCTTAATTCAAATTGGTCCGAAAAAATATCTGGTGGTAGTTGACTCAATGAGAATGTTGCGCTAGGAAGAAAACTTGTATTAAATCTTGATAAAAACTACGTTTACGGATTTTATCGCGTTTAATTTTACTTTTAATTATTTTTAATTCTCGACGTTTCGGGTGCTTTCCAGCACCCATGGTCACGGGGGACTGAGGTGACTGACGTCCCGATGTCATTGTTAAACCCGTAGTATATTCAGCTTTTTTAATTATTGTTTATGGTCCGATCTATACAAAATGAACTGATTATGTCCTGAGGTCTTGCAGTGGTATGCTTGGGTTTAGTACCCAGCCTCCTTCTCTATTGAAACTAGGATGTTTTTTAATTTCAATAGCCTCACGTATTATCCTTGGTAGGAATCGATTTTCTTTCGCGAAGATTTGTGGTCTATCAAATCTGATGTAATGGTTGGGGCCGTCTAGGATATGATCGCAAACTGCAGACTTCCCGGAACGTTGATGCTTCACGTCAGCTATGTGTTCTTTTACGCGGGTTCTAATTGATCTTTTTGTATGTCTTATATAAGAGAGACCACATTCACAATCAAGCTTTTACACTCCTTCATCTTGTAGAGGAATATGACACTTGACGGATGGTAGGAACTGACTAATCTTATTCGGCGGCTTGTAGAACGTTCTAATAGAAACTCGCTTCAAGATGTAACCAATCTTGTCTGTGACACACGCTCGACTGTGGCCGGCTTCAGTCGGTCACTGTGACATCAGGACATCAGTCACCTCAGTTACCTGTGACCATGGGTGCTGGAAAGCACCCGAAACGTCGGGAATTAAAAATAATTAAAAGTAAAATTAAACGGGATAAAATCAATGTGTAGTGTTCGCTTAAATATAAAAAATCATTCTTTTAAATCGCTAAGTGGTGGACCGCCAGTCATTCAGATGGTATGGATGGTATCGCGAGTTTTTTCGCGATATGCGATGGTGAAACTATGTGGCTAGAATTATTCCGAACAATTCCTCAGAGCACTCCCCGTGGTAGATGCGATAAAATACTCAAAGAGATGCAACATCTCCTCGCAGTGCTAGTGAGTCATGCCGATCGTAAAGAGACCTTTAATTTCACATTCCTCTTTCATACACGTGACTAATGCTTGCAGTTCTGCTTCTGATGGTGCAATAAGCACTGCATCATCAGCATACAGTAGATAATTTAACATATATAAAATAGATAATTAAACTTTTATGTCACCCAATTTCACACCCAAACAGCTATTTTTCAGCTTCTGTAAACAGCTGTCGAGATACAGTATGAACAGCCAGGAAGACATGACACAACCCTGTTTTACGCCGCTTGGACGCTAAACATGGGTGACAGGTCATGTCCTACCCGCATACAGGTTTTACAGTCATAATAAAGTGACTGCACAGCCCTTAACAATCGACCATCCACACCATATCCCGGCAACAGTTCACACATTTTCTTCCTTATAACCTTATCAAATGCTTTCTACAGATCCACAAAAGCACAGAAAATCCTCTGGTTAACACTCAGAAACTTCTCCGTGATCATGCGGAGAGAAAACATTTGATCCGTGCATCCTCTTCCAGGTCTAAATCCGCATTGTGCCTCCCATAAGAATCTTTCCGATTTCTCTTGCATCCTACCTGTCAAAACCTTCGAGTAAACTTTACTTGCTAAACTGGTCAAGCTGATCGCCCGATAGCACCCGCAGTCAAAATGTGAACCTTTACCTTTATATAAAGGCACAATGACCGCGGATAGCCAATCATCCGGGACATCTCCCGTCCGCCAGCACAAATTGCACAGCAGATGGAAGCTGTCCCAGACGCGAGGCCCACCGTACTTGACCATTTCAGCAGTAACTCTGTCTAGTCCCGCAGCCTTACCACATTTCAAACTTCGAATCGCACGTTAAATCTCTTTCATGCTGATGACCTCAGTGTCATCGAGGTCCGTGTCTGGCGTGCCAGTCACGGCGTCACCCTCGGATCCTTCACTAAGATCATGACACGCATACATTTCTCTATAAAATTCACTCCATCGCTGCATGACGTCCGATTTTTCTGAGAAGACGTCATTGGTTCTCGAAAGCACTTTGTTCATTCTTAAGGCTGTCGCACCACTCCGGGACCTTCCAACCTCTTTCCAGAAGAGTTTGGAGTTTTCCCTAAAGTTGTGCGACAACCTGTCGTCCGCTTCTATTCTACACCTTTCACGTACTTCCTCAATCAATGTTTTCGCATGAACTTTCTGCAGCTTATATTTTTCTTTCATCTTCTCTCTCATATGCTCATCGTTACTAGAGGCCAAGTAGTCTAACCATGCTTTTTTCTTCTTTTTTTACAGCTTCTCTCACTTCATCATTCCACCATGCATCTCTTCTTTTACTACTACCTCTTTTTGTCGTACCACATACTTCTTCCGCTGCACTTACCATTCCATCCCTAAGGTTCTGCCATGTTCTCTCCACACATTCTTTCCTGCCATCGATGGTTTCAGGCTTTTCGGCTACACTCGTGTGATATTTGTCCCTAGTATCCACTTCCTGAAGCTTCCAGCTTCGGATGCGACAGACCGACTGTGATTCTGTTACTGCCGTCCGGTAGCGCCAACCCGCGAACAAACCCCTAAATCTAGTAATTACTAGATAATGATCCGTTCCCAGGTCAGCACCCCTGAACACTCGTGTATCCATCACCTGTTTTCGCAGTCGGTCATCCACCAGGAACAAATCAATCATACTTCTCTCATTCTTTCTTTCTCTAGTGTACATATGGATTTTCCTGTGATTAAACATAGTGTTTGTCACAAGAAGACCCTTTTCCTTGCATACAGCCAGTATAAGCTTGCCAGCATCATTAACCCTTTTATCGCCAAACTTTTCCAAGCACCGACTCGTATCCTGGTCGAGCGATACCTACCCATCCATTCAAATCACCACATACAACAGTTCTTTCGTTTCCCTTAACCAAATCTAGAACTTCTCTTACATTCTCCCAAAACTCCTCCAGCTCAGACCTGGACGATGAAGTTACCGGCACATAAACAGCCAAAAGGAATAACTTCGTCAGTCCCATTTTGAAGCGAACCCAGAGAAGTCTTGAGTTCACAACCTTGTATTCAGTCATAAGTATAAGCTTTGTGCCCGTATTTACTGCCTACTAGCTACACTTACCGTGTTTCTTATCCTTCTTTTATGCTTAAATCTATCTAGTGTTATTTATTACCTTACATAAACCTTAAATATCGAAGATTATATTCTTCTTCTTAATATAAGCTAAGTCACTCTACGCATAAAATAATTAATTAATACACTAGTACATAACAATTGCAGGCTTAAAGTACCTAATGCTTACCTATTACGTATTATTATTGCTGAGTTTTTGTATTAATATAAGCATTCTATTTTCTTTACGTTGAATGGTGATCGAATTCGATCCTACAATACCTACCTTACCTCGGCTCTGTAAGTAATCGAATTCGATACGAAGTACTGCCCTATGAAAAAACAATTTTTTTCGTTTTAAACAAAACCAAAGACAATATGCAATAGATAATAGTATCAAAGACAAAGATATGCTCTTTTATTTTAAACCATAACCTGGCAACGTTTCTTAGAAAGAAAAAAGAAATCACTCTAAACTTTCGTGTCGCATTGATGAAGGTGCTCCGTTTTTTTATAGAATTTTATATTTGTGTCCAGACTAAAAACGAAAGTGTTATACTTTTTTATATTCCTTGTAATATAGTAAACACGTAGATATATAATTTGTGGTATAAAAAGTGAAAAGTAAGTGCCAAAAGTACTTCGAAATCCGGAAGGCCCATTTTGGCGGTTGGGTCAAAAATGTGTTATTTTTCCAATTCTCATTTAATTTTAGTGTAAAATGTAAGTAAAAAATAGTTTTCTAACATATTTCAAATAAATTAACGTTGTATTTATTTCAAATTCACACAAAAATATTTTTGGAATATTGTTCGAAATGTCATACAGATAAATATTATTATTTTTTTTAAATATTTTGGTATGAGTTACGAATAGAAACACATAAAATATAAAAATATACATATTTCCAAACATTTTCATATAAATTTCTCCAAAAACAAAAGTGTAGAATTCAAATTAGTAGTAATTTTGTCATTAAAAGTGAAGTATATACTACTACTATGCTATAAAGGGTATAATATATTATTACAATTTCTAGCAACTAAAAATAATTTTATTCGATAGTTTATACATTCAACAAGAATTCCTGTAAGTTTTATCCATAAATATTGTCTCAAAGTGAAAATATTGCAAAATTTGCAAGTTAGCAAAAAATTTGCTAACTTGCAAATTTTCCCGCCATTAGCGTCCCGAGCGAACGGGAGTATAACTTGTCGCGAGCTGTCAGAGCTTACAGGATTTTTTTGGCTGACTATTCCTATTTGGAAAACTATCGGAGCAGCGTTATTCGTTGTTACACTGCATCTACGCGGCGAGTTAGCAACAGCTGATTCGAGGGCCTACTTAAGCGGGCAGCGCAGCAGCGCCCGTGACGATTGCTGACGCTTGCATTCCTTCGTCTGGTTTGATGCACAATTTATTTTACTTAATTCATTAGCTTGTCCTTACAGGTTGACAAACTTAAATCTTGAGTAACTATTGGTGAGAGGTCTGTATTCTGACGTAACTACTATCATTAATTTAAAGAAAAACATTAAAAACATTAAATTAATTTCTTTTGCCATAAAAGTACTTTTAGGTACTTAAGTTGATACAATGTCGGATCGTAGTGACAATGTGGATGACGAAGTTAAGTTAAACCATCTGATAAAATAAAGAGGTTCGATCCGGGTTCGAATAAAATTCAGTTTTTATTGTTTTTTTTTAATATTAAGTTACCGATCAGAAAACTGCCTTCCTTAAATAGTTTGCGTAGTTGGAATTACGAAATACACAACAAACAAAATACACAAAATATTACTTAATATAAAATACTTGTTTCTTTAAAATATTCAATTCATAATTCTTAATACATTCATAATACGATACAAATTCATAATACTCACAAGCTTAATGCTTGACGAATTACATAATATATATCATAATCGCGTATGTATTGCTTAACAAAATACATCGCATATGTGTATTGCTTAACAAAATACACAAAATACTCGCAAGTGTATTGCTTGACGAAATACATAAAATATATCATAATCGCGTGAATGTATTGCTTAATAAAATACATCGCATATGTGTATTGCTTAACAAAATACACAAAATACTAGCAAGTGTGTTGCTTGACGAAATTCATAATATATCATAATCGTGAATGTATTGCTTAACAAAATACATAGCATATGTGTATTGCTTAACAAAATACACAAAATACTCGCAAGTGTATTGCTTGACGAAATACATAATATATGTATCATAATCGCGTGTGTATTGCTAATAAAATACATCGCATATGTGTATTGCTTAACAAAATACTCGCAAGTGTGTTGCTTGACGAAATACATAATATATCACAATCGCGTACGCATTGCTTAACAAAATACATCGCACATGTGTATTGCTTGATGAAATACATAATATATATCATAATCGCGTGTGATTCGCGTATGTATTACTTAACAAAATACATCGCATATGTGTATTGCTTAACAAAATACATCGCATATGTGTATTGCTTAACGAAATACACAGTATTAATTTAACATGTCATTTTTCATTCACTATCACAGAATTGTTAACTGGATCATCTTCAAAAAGTTGACTCCTGATGAAAGGTCAACTCAGATCTTAAAACTTGATATTTGCTTGAATTGTCTGCGTAAAGGCCACAAGAATCTTGAATGTCACCTTTAGGCCCGAATATGCCTATTCTTCAAAATACTCACCTTGGTTGGGTAGTGGCTGGCCCATTATACATTCATTCATCAAAATGGACTCATCCAATCCGGTGTCACTTTACTAAAGAAATCAGTGACAAATTAACGCAGTTCTGGGTTATTGAAGAACTCCCTTCCGCAAACTTATCCTTGTCAGCTGATGACGAACGACGATTTTGTGAAGAACACTTTAAAAAAATACCTACCGTCTATCTAGTGGTAGATTTTCAGTCTCCACGCCATTTAAAGAGGAACCGGAAACGTCACTCGGTGATTCTTATAAGATGGCTGCTAAATGTTTTTACATTCTAGGAAAAAAATTTAGTAAACTACCTAAGTTAAAGCAACAATATCACAATTTTATACGCGAATACAAAACGTTAGCTCATCTCTCAAAGGTAAACAAACCTGAATTCGGATCTTATTTTCCGCATCATCCTGTGATTCATGAGGATAGCGAGACTACACCAGTGCGGGTCGTTTTCAATGCCTCAGATAAAACTAAGTCATCGAAATCCCTTAACGACATTCAATACGTCGGCCCAGTCGTTCAGGATGACTTATTCAATATTTTATTTAGATTCAGGCAACATAAATACGTATTTACTGGTGATATACAAAGGTGTTACCGATAAATATTAATAAATGAAGAACAACGGCATCTACAATTGATATTATGGCGAGATGACGAAACTCAACCTCTTCAGACGTGGCAATTAAATACGCTGACATACGGGACAGCCTCGGCACCTTATTTAAGCACTCGATGTCTTTTGCAATTAGCACTTGAATGCCCGGACCGTTGCTAGCTGAAGTCATTAAAAAAGATTGCTACATGGACGATTTATTAACGGGTGCGGACAACGTAGATACTTTATCTCGCATATGTAAAGACGTGATCAAAGTTTTTAATTCTGGCTGTTTTACCCTGCATAAATTTCGCAGCAATTGTCCTCAAATATTTACTGGCCGCAGAGTCCGAACACAAATATATCCTTGTCGGAAATTAAAGTTTTGCAAACAAATATAAATAATGACACGCAAACACAACTCATAAACATGGAAAATTACTCAAGTGCATCTAAATTAAAGAGAATATTTGCCTACGTATATCGCTTTATACATAATTGTCGAAATAAAATCATGAAATCAAATGGTCCCTTAAAAGAAAATGAAATTAAACAGTCACTTACTAACCTAATTAAAATAGCTCAATCTGAATCATTTGCTAATGAAATAAACGTAATAAAAAACAATAAAAAACTTACCTCAACTACTCTGCTTCAGTTGTCTCCTTATCTCGCTGACGGTGTGCTGAGGCACGGTGGTCGGCTCAACAACACAGAGTTTGACTTCGAAAAAAGGCACCCTGCTTTATTGCACGTAAAGCATCATCTAACGAAGCTGTTAATGCGAGCCGAGCATCTTCGCCTTCTGCATACTGGCCCTCAACTACTCTTATCAAGTTTTAGGGACCAGTTTTGGCCCATAGGGGGAGGACCTTAGCACGTAAGATAGTCCGCGGATGTATCACCTGCACTCGATTTAGAGCCAAAGCCATGGCACCGTTGATGGGTCATTTTCCGGCTAGTTGAGTCACTCAAAATTATCCCTTCCAGATATGTGGTGCTGACTTCGCCGGCCCTCTCCCAATTTCAAGTAAAATTGGACGCGGAAATCGAATATTGAAATCTTATTTATGCCTTTTCGTTTGTTTTTGTACCAAGGCCGTACATTTGGAGTTCGTCAGCGATCTCAGCACAAACGCATTCATATCTTGCCTTTGCAGATTCATCTCGCGTAGAGGTAAACCTAGTCAACTCTCATGTTATAATGCTACTAACTTTGTAGGGGCAAGTAATGAATTGGGTAGAACATTGCAGGCAGGCATTAACTCAATTTATAAACTTTAAGTCGAAGAGGGCATTAAATTTAGTTTCACCCCTCCTTATTCGCCTACATTCGCCGGTTTATGGGAGAGCGGCATAAAAAGCGCAAAATTTCATTTAGAACGGGTAATAGGAAACAGCAGCTTAACGTTCGAGGAGCTGAATACTCTTTGCGCATAAGTTGAAGCAGTTCTCAACTCCCGACCACTAACTCCAGTAATCCCAGCGACCTTTCTCCTTTAACTCCAGGGCACTTCCTCATCGGGCGGCTACTCACGTCGCTGCACTCACCTCCTACAACCGTGGAACGAAGCTTCAAGACCAGATACCAGCTGATCCAAGCCTTACAAGAAGGTTTCTGGAAGAGATGGCACATGAAGTACCTGTCTGAATTGCAGAAGAGGACCAAATGGAGATCTCCTTATAAAGCCATTAAGGAAGGTTCACTGGTGATATTTAAGGAAAAAACCTTCCTCCTATAAAGTGTGTCCTCTCATTGACGAGGATGATGGTTTGGAAGCAGCTTCATCCCCAGCAGTTCCTGGGATTCCTGCGAGTTCTGCAGCTGCCTCAAACGGGCCCCCAGGATGTCTACGCCAATAGCGATAGAGGTGCGGGGAGCAGACGCGCGGGGAAGGCAGCGTTGTCCGCGGCCAACGACGGCGCTCGGGCACTTGCAATCACGCATTACTAGAACGCACAACCATTATTGTTGTCATTTTTAATCTGCAAGTAAATACATTTTCGACGCATTAATTTTTATTTCTTGTACCATAATCGCCTACACCTAGTACAAGAAAAGGCATTGAAATACATACCAGGAACAGCTCGTACCAATTACAAATATTCACTTGAGATCATTTTTATTAAATAACGAACTTCATCGAAAAATCAACGTCAATTTAAGAAATTCTTTAAGTTACTTTCTCTTTCTTATCCATATTGTTGCAAGCCATAATTAATGCCTCTAACGCCATCTACTATCGAATAGCAGAAATAGGAGAGCGTTCTAGAAAATTCAATACTAGAAATTTCCCACTAGCGCCATCTTGTATCGAGTGGCAGAACTAGGAGAGAACTTTCTACAATTAGTCGGTCGGAACCGGTATGTGCTCACCGCTATGTACATTCGAGATGTTTCAGTGGAAAAGGCCTATATAAGGCAAGTTAGGAGACCGGGATCGAGGCAGTATTGAATTGACGAATCAAGCGAATACTTTGAAGCAATATAACTGCGAACTAAAGTGTTAAGTTTTAACTTCATGCTTATTATTGTATGTTTTAATTGATAAAAATATTACATCTTGGATAATTTTAGACGGCTTTATGTAGAAATAAATTATTAATTGTTAATAATAATAATGCACTGTCACAATACGCAGAATAAACAGCGTTGGTGATAAAACACAGCCTTGTGCAATTATATAGAAATATCACAGCATTAATAGGTTTGTAATCGGAGCATGCAATGTCTACAACGACCTTGATACTCAGGTTTGCAAGAAAGCTGGTGATCCAATTGCACAATTTCTCACTAAGGCCATAGAAAGGGAACTTCGAAAGATGCACTTTGTGCCACCCGACGGAAGGCCTTAGCAATGTACCCATGAATCAGGTAGACCAAAAGATCACCAGCTGATTGACCCCAATGAAAACCGTACTAGAGGTCACTAATCTGCAGGTGATCCTAAAGGTATCCCATGAGCTAGTAGCTTACAATGGATTCCATTATTTTGGAGAACAAGGAGGTGATAGCGATAGACCATTAGTAGTTAGAAGGATCTGACCAGTCACTTTTTTAGGGATCGGGTGGACGAAAGCCGTCTTCTATGATTTTGGAACTATGTCTAGGGATTAAAATTACAGGAAAAGATGCGTTAGAACCAGTGCTAGCACGCGTCCTCATCACAATTGGGGGGTTTCGAAAGGCCTACTTGACTTGTGGATGCCCAGGAAGAGGAATGTTTTATGTAACGTATGCTGTGTGAACCGCACTTCCGGCATGGAAAACTCACACCGCGGGATGGTCGGCGATCTGCTCCCCCCGTCATCAAGAGTTGAGTTGGACGCAAATAAAGAGCCTAGCAGATCGGCTTTTTCCTTTGCGGCATGGGCCAGTGAGTTGTCCTCCCTGTGCAGAGATGGAAGAAATGGCGGACGAAAGTCCTCTTGAGCAGCTTTGGCAAGACACCAGAATGCACGGGTTTCCGAACGAAGGCGATCTAGCTTCTCGCTAATTCTGCCGATGTGCTCAGACCTTACTTTGAAAATGACTCACTTGAAGAACGTGGAGGCAAAATTATACTTCTTTTTAAGAGCGCTGGTGTATACATCCCGGGACGTTAATGCGTCATCCTAGGTCCGGTAGTACTCCTCCTTTTATTCTGATAATAGCATCACTCAATAACGTGATGCTATTTTGCAGGAGTGACCAAACTATGGCTGGGATTTACTTCCGATGGGCACCACAGAGGATATAATTAAATTTAAAAAAACCACACTAATTGTGAACGGCACGCTCTTGACTGAGTTTTTGCTTTAACTTTAATCCG